>VWYI01023196.1:0-23932 GCA_013399455.1 Anthoscopus minutus
GTGTCACTGGGGCATCATTTTTTCAGTCTTCTCCAGACAATTCCTCAGTTTTACCTGGTAATACAGTGCAGCTGAAGGCCTGCAGGTACTGCAAGAATACAGTCTTGCTTTGTGACATATTGTGGAAGAGACTATGACAGATAAGAAACCACTATCCTTTTTAAAGATAGGGCTTAAAAAAATCAAGTCCCTCTGGAAGCACTTTCTCCACTAGGCAAACACTTCTACCTTCAGAGTTCTAACAAAACTTGTAGAGGCAGAACAAACAAGAAACAAAGCACCACAATATAGAAGTAGAAAACAAGTGGATCTTCTGTTTAACTCACCTTGCTAGTGACCCAGGAAGCTCATTACAGTTCTGAAGGCTTTCTGACTCTAAGCAGGTGCCTTACAAACACAGCCACAAGTATTCTGTAGATAAAAGCAGGTACTGCAACCACATGCCTGAGATCTTGGTGCCGGACTTAAGATCCTGCGCTTTTTCCCCCATTGCTTGTGCAATAGTCAGAAAGACCCCACCGAAAGTTTTCATTCACTATGGACTTGTCATGTTCCAAGAGCTCATAAGAGGTCTCAAATAGAAGGATACCTAACTTGGTGACACATTTCACATAGAAGCAGACTGGATACACCATCTCAGGTCTGTGCTGAGGCACAGCAGAACTCTTAATGCTGGAAAACAAAATTAAAATAATAAGTCAATCAACCATAAAACTTCAACCATCTTCAGGATTAAGCGACATCTAAGCAGATTATCAAGATCATAAGCTTGGATGGGTCATCCAACCCCTCACTAAACACCTATTCTCAACTTGGGCTCTGGTCTCAATTCTCTGCGAAAGAGAGTGAACAGAATTTGCTGTGGAGGTTCATAAGTACCTGTGAAATACTGAACAATTGTTCAACAAACTGAACATTAGTGCAGGAAAAGGTTGTGTTGGCTTAGATATAGAGCATCCTGCTGGTTAAAATTATTTCTATTTTACAGTGTTAAAATCTGTCTGGGCAGCAGCATATGATTTTTAACACTAATTATTTTTAATGACTGTTTGCTTCCAGATGTAATACAATTATTATTTGGAGACATGCTTTTGTGAGCCTGAGAGAGTTTTTCAGCCTGACAGTGGCTGATCTGTTCCCAAGGGAAAATCTTCTGGGAAACTTTCAAGGACTGTTTTTTGTAAATAGGTTTTGGTTCTCAAAACAATGTCACACAGATGTGCTGAATGTGTTTTTCTCTTGTTCCACCAAAGAGACCAGAGAGGTGGTTCTTTTGGCCAATTATGTTGACCTGTATCAGAACACCTTATAAAAAAGGTTGCAAAACCCTGAAATAAAGGCTTCTGCCTCATTGGGATCAAACCTCACTGTTGTGATGTGAATCCACTCTGCTATTTCATGTCTACTAGCAACAATTATTAATTATCCATTATTACTGTAACAGTATTCAAAAATCCAGCATTCAAAAGGCACAAAACACGTAGCAAGCAAACATTCTTTTCTCACTAGGCAATGGCTTTCATTATTTTTCCCTTCATGAAATCACTTACTGCCACTACTTCATTCTTCACAGAAATCTTCTGCAGAAAGGAAAAAAAACCCCAAACAAACAATCAGGATTAAAATTTCTTCTTCTGAGTTTCTACCAAAAGGATCACTCTGTTACTACCCAGATCAGCTTGCCCTACCTGGCCTTCCAGGCTGTGCTCTTGGCACTATTCTGCCTATGCCATACCCAAGTCAACAGGAGTGAAAGTAAAGCAGGCTCTGAGGCATTGATGGAAGAGAAACCTCCTGCCTATGGAGCAAAACCTGCTGCTGGAAAAGATCTTAGTGAGCAGCTCATGTGTTGTGCACAGCAGAGGCATAGGTGCTCTCCATCAACAGCAGGACATGAGGCAGCTTGAGATGCTCTGCTAGGACTGAGGCACTGAAATCCTGCTTTTATCATAAGATTAGATACTGCAATCGCTATGGACCAGTTGTTTTTTATCAAGAAAAAATAGGCAGCACAGCAGTTCTCTAGGAATACACTTAGCATGACAAACTAATTTATTCCCAGTTTACCACTCTGTACCTTTACTACAGCAAGTGAGAAAAAAAAACAGGATTTAAATGTGTAAATGGCTTAAATGTTACAGTGGAAAAGGGGGCTGGGGGGGAGGGCTAGATTCACTCCCCAGATATACTGCAAGAATTTTTGTTTCTCTCCTGCGCCTCTGCAGTAAGCAGAGATACCAGTGTACAGTGTGATACTCTGTTAATACCAGGTTTAATTTAAACATCTTCCGTGTGAGACTTCAGAGCACAAAGCTCTACTGACCGTTGTTGTCCAATGTTGCCAATTTCATGGCTTTTCACCAAGGAAGCAGCTCCAGTCATCCTCCTTCCTGGTCCAATCAACCTGCTGGGGCCAGTCCTCAGCACTGCTGAAGTCACCAGAGCTATGAGCATTCACCTAGAGTCAGAGTTATGGCATTATTTGAGCCAAACTAAAAGTACCAGGTCCCTTGGCCTGGGTCCTGCCTCTTAACTCACTGCAAGGCTCCAACACTTATCTATCCTGAGGAAAGGAAATCTGGCTACAAGAAGAAAAATAAAAAGCAACTTAAAACTAGGTGACCCCACCAGGTCAGTGGTTGACTCCAAGACTGTCGCTGGATGAAATCCTGGAAGGGGGACAGGATAAAATAGTCCCTGTCCCCAGTCACAGGGGACAGATAAATCACACACCTGAAATGGAAGTAGCAGAAACTCACAGGTTAAAATCTGGTATTTATATATAAGAACAGGAGTTGGTGAATTTCTTTTCATTCATTTAAACCTAGCATAATAGGTGGTCCTGATTTTCAACATTGTGCATCCATGAGGCCTTCCCATCTCCCCACCTTTGGCTGGAAAACCAAGTCCATACTCAGGCTGTTGAGACTGGATCAGCACAGCAGCCCTGAGGCAGTGGGTGCTTGCTATACCTAGAGAGCTCCCAAGTCCCTTCTTGACAACTTCGGCACAACGTCATTGTTCTATTTTTTTTTTGTACAACAAATTCATGTACATCTGCAATTTAATTTCTAAATCAAGTGTCTTTTTAGTGTCAGCCTGGCACAAGGAGCACCACTAGGCAAGGCGTGACTGGAATGTGCTCTGATCTGCTGGCCTTGCCTCTGACCCAACAGATCAAAGCACATTCCAGTATTCACTGTCACTGCAGCCCCACAGCTGTATGGGAACCCTCACCATAGACCGTCTTGACTATAATTTTGAGTAAATTTGAGTTGGTTATGCAGTGTGTAAGAAAAATTCTTCAGTATGTATTTACAAGAGAAACTGCTCAGGAAGCTGAGCAGTCCCCATGAGAGCAGCTCACCTGGGGCCAATGCTCTGGAGGGAAGCCCACAGATAGGCACACGGTTCTCAGACTGGAGCCTGAGAAATGGCCTAACACTTGTTCCTCTCATGGCTGCAGAGTCCCCTGAGTGCATTTTCACCTCAAGAAATCATTCTCTCCTCTGACATATCCTTTGAGCAGTACCTGAAACCTCAGGGAGGAGAAAAGGATGACAACTTCTAGGAAGTGCAGAGAAGTAATAAATTATAGTGGTACATATTAGATATGCATATATATATATATGTATATGTATGGGGCACTGAAATCCTGCTTTTATCATAAGATTAGATACTGCAATCACTATGGACCAGCTGTTGTCATACATATTTAAGCTGATTATTCCCCCTAAAAATAACTCTATGAGGCACAGGAGTTTCACCAGTCACCTTGCAAAAAAAACACGTTTTGGATATAGAGAAGGTGGATTTATAGAGTTGTTTTATTTTCACATGGTTTTTTTAATGTTTCATAAAGCAGAACATGGTGTAACTTATTGCTTGTCTGGCATCTTTCGCATCAAAAAGGTTTCCAAAATGTTTCTTTGCCAATTAAGCTAACCAGCCTCACTTAAAGGCAGCAGAGCTAACACTGAACTCACACAGACTCAGAAGTTCATGGACAGATGAAACAGCTCAAAGCTCAATTACTTTTCATGGACAAAATCCTAAACATCTTCTTCCTAACCATATCCTTTTCAGGAAGAAGGAGCTGAAAGCTGAAAAGCTCAACAAAGATGTCTTGAAAGGAAATCTCTGAGGCAGACTGGCTCTGTAAATGCACGCAACAGAGAGCACTCCCAGGCACATCATTCAGGCAGCAGGGGCAGGGGGTGTGTGTGTGTAATTGTTAAAATAAATTTTAAAAAAAATAAATTAAAAGTAAGCCTCTCCTCTCAATATGGCAATGATGGACCAGAACAGTGAGTACAGTTAGAGTCATAGTTTAAGAAAGACTGGCTAGGGCAACACAGCAGGGAAATTTTTAAATGAGCAGGATCATTTTTATTTGACTTGGAAAAGAGGATATGACTATCCTCAGCCTGGTGTGAAGATATTTTTATTGCTTGACTTCCACATGAACCTTAAAAGCTAGTATTTGGACATTAAGAATATATTTCAGAAATGTATCAGTATGTCTATAGTCTGGCTGGCAGGGACTTGCAGCTTCTCTGTTCGAAGCCTCAGGCAATAATATCCTGGGTGACATGTGTCTGTGTGGAAGCACTGAACATCCATCAGATTAAGGTAACTCACGATGTTCATGTGCTGACTTTAAAATCCATGAGGGTATAGATGGCACTGAAACCTTTTTCCCCTAAATAAAAGGTTATTCTTCTTCTTTTAGAAGATGGTTGAAGCCAGACAATATATAATGTTTTGAAGTCTCAGCTTTAATTAGAGAGTTAAAGAAGCATATCTTCTTTTGTTAAAAGGACAGACTATATTGAATGTGTGACAATGAACCTGCTTCCAGGACAACCACCAGAGATGTTCCTGCAAGAAATTGTAGGGAAGGATGATAAAGAGTTCACTCTTCACAAATACTGCCATCTTTGAACTTTTGTGACTCATCTCCTACTGATTTTAGTAGTAAGCAGAAAACTTTTAAATGCAAATTTTATTTCTCATCCATTTTATCAAATATAACATCCAATGTTAAATCTATAGTCAATATTTTAAATACTTTAAATACTGAGGAAAGGAAGAGATATTCATGTGGAAACTTACGGGGCTATTATCACAGAAGTAAAATATTATAACACATGAAAGATAACAGGTCTTTGAGACAGGGCTGATTTAGTTCTCACAAGGGCTGCTTCTAAGAGTTAAAGTAGATACTGCTTTATTTAATAGACTCCTCTGAAAAAATATGCCAGTCAAATACTGTGCCTTGCATTGAGAGATGCCCTTGTCTAGCACTGTCAGAGAACAGTGTAAACAGGTCAACTAAGTATTCTTCCTTGGCTCACAGCAAACAGCAAGCAAACCCTAAAACAAGGGCAAACAGTCCCAGCAAGCAGCGTGATAGGGTTTGCTCTGAAACACCTGCATGTAAATAAAGACAAAGCAAGTTCAAGCTTCTATTTCTCTCCAGAAACAAAGACAACACAAGATCTGGCAAAGTCCACCCCTCATGTCCTGATACACAAGGGTGAAATGACTCATGCTACAAGGAACTTTAAACAAGCAAAAAGAGATGACAAAAATCTTATATTTAATACTATAGCCTAAGTTTTCTTGACTACAGATTTTAGACTAGATTTTCAAAGGCTGGTGTCTAAAAGAAAAAAATAACGATCTTGTCAATGCAGCCTCAAAGACTTTATCTGAAAAATAAGGCAAAGAGGGTTTGGCTAAGGACGAGCTTGAAAATGCAACCTCTGGAGGATCTGGTTTTTCATGAAATTTTAAAGATGCGCATAAAACTGCCGTTTAGGTTGTGTGCTTAAAATTGTGTGGATTCAAGCAAGAGTAAAAAATGCTTTTTTTGTATCCATTTGTTACTTGAAAGAATGAGCACTGGCAATCTAGACACTTAAAATTAACCCAAAATTCCTTATCTTTTCCCTCATCCAAGATGTTTGCTGGTTCTTCATCCCAACAGTTATTCCCCTTTGCAGCTAGTGCATCACATGCAGCCTTGCTTTGATTTCCCTGCCTTAAGGATCACCCAATTTCCTGCAATGCTGCACAAAATAAATCACTAACTTCATAGAACAATAAAAGGAGAACATTAAATGAGTCAAAGACAATATTGCACTACCAAAACAAAGATTAAAGTAACTAAATTGTTCATTTGAAATAAGATTTGAAAGCTTTACAAAGCTCAAGAAAAGCCATACATGAAGGAAATACAATAATTCTAACCATAGAAATACAAATCTTATTGGTAGAAAACATAACAGAGCTTTTTGAGAGAACACCACTAAATGAAAGCAAGAGAAGCAAAAACTAGATGAAAGGAAGAAAGCATGAGATAGATGAAAGAAAAGATGAGAGCTGGGTGATAAAACAGGAAGGTAATTTCTTTATCTAGACTTGCTAACTTCAGTGTTCAGAAACAAAGGCAGCAACTGTTCTTTGCAAAATTGTCTCCAAGGACTCTGTAGCTCATTTGGTGATTTTTTTTTTAAATAGCTTGAAGAAAAAGGAAACTACATTCTTTAATGACACTCAGCAGTAGTTCTGCAGCTGGGGATTTCTGTTCATACAATGGTTTAAAGTTTTTTCTGCTCTAGCTATTTCATTACAACCACAGGATTTATTACATGGTAATTCCCTGAGCTCTTATAAATCTATTTGGGGATAAAAGGGAACTTGACTTATGATTCCAGTCTGGCAACAAATTTTCCATATAAAATTTAATCTATTGTATCTCACTTTTGTATAATCAGATCATTAAAATGCATTGCTAACATGTAAATCTGAGCTAACCTCATTACCATAATTATGCTCCATAACTATTGAATAAACAAGCATTTTAGAGTTTCTGAAGTCTGCTGAGAATGCTTTTCTAGTTTGGGAGTGGCTTTAATTATGTGCTTTCTAATCATTATTATAAACCTTTGTGGCAATCCTGCTATGTGGTTGTTTTAAATGCTGCTCCCAATCTGACTGGCAAGGACCAAAGGTTCGTATGTTGTGAACACCTCAGACAAATCCCTCAGTCACATCCTGCCTGTTGGACTCCACATGCATCAGTATTGTTATTTAATTTGTAGACAGGGCTTTGCTCACAAGCCTTCATGCATTTTCAGGAATTATAGGCAATAAGTCAAATTCTGCTTTTCCCCTGAAAGAAGAATTAGTGAGTGAGAATTAGTGAGTGAACATCTCTGTGTGTGACATAAGTTTATTTGAATGTAAAGTGTTCTGATAAAACATGCTCACCATAAGTTTTACACCTGCACTGCACAGATGTCCAATGAAACAG
This sequence comes from Anthoscopus minutus, assembly GCA_013399455.1. Taxonomy (NCBI): domain Eukaryota; kingdom Metazoa; phylum Chordata; class Aves; order Passeriformes; family Paridae; genus Anthoscopus; species Anthoscopus minutus. The sequence continues at coordinate 7,322 of VWYI01023196.1, forward strand.
CTTTCAAATGTGCTACCTACTGGGTATTTATTCTATTTTTATTCCCCTCTCGCCCTTTTTTTTTTTTGTGGTTTGGTGGGGGGTTTTTTATGATATATAAATGTTATACAATAAATGAGGCATAGGGTAAACATCAGATCCTCAGCCAATACAAACAACTCCACTGAAGCTAATAAACTTTTGCCAATATATGGAAGATTCAGCCCTGGAAGCCACCATAACCAAAACCCTGCTGATTTCTACAAGCCAATTTCATCTTTAATGAGAATCATTCTAAGACAACCATTGTCAGAACAGGATGCCACATCTTGATCGAAACTGAAAATGGATAATAATTGTCTTTGCTGGCCCCCAGGAAAAGAGGTCCACAATCTGTGACATCTGACCTTAGAACAATTGACTCATAAATTATCAATAAGGTCTAGGAAACATTTGAGTGCCCTTGACCCAGAGTGATATAAACAAAAACACCCATGATGTTGACCTTTTCTCCTTTTATAAGAAATTTTGTGTAGGAGACCTACTTAAAGTTTGTCAAACTGTAAGAAGGTCAATAAGGGCAACTCATACAAATTTTCAGAGTGAAATTTTTTTAAAATGTGTTTGATCTATACATTAGAAAAAACGAGTATAAAAAGTGTAACAGTGTAACAAACCTGCTAGAATAGAACAAACAACTGATTAACATCACCACTACAGTTCTCCACAGCTCAGCAGAAAATACAAATCACATACACTGACAAAGGTTTTTCAATCCAAAAAAAGACCCCCTAACAAACAAAAAAATCTCAACCAAACGGGCTAAGAATCAGATTACTTTAGTGCTTTTTATAGAGTCCCGGGGCTAAACTGATTTTCTGATAGCAAACAGGAGAATGAGACTGAAAATGCCCCATCCCTCGGAGGGTAGCTCTCTTTCTACAATTCTTTGTAATCTCTCAACAGCCTGTCCTCTACATATTCAGTCTCTCAAGACTGCTTCCCCAGAAGGTGAACTAGAAAGAAAGCTCAAATTAAATTCAGGCAATGATGAACATTACCATTTTGGTGAGCTGAAGCTTGTCAAGGTCTTTTATCCTTTAGGTGAATATCACATTACCAGAACCACAAGACAAAGATTTGATGTGAAATTGCATTTCACTGTGCATTTATAGGACAAACAGACTGTTTTTTCTTAGCTGGGGGAGGAAAAATCAGACCTTTACAGAAAAGAAAAGAGGATTATTCACATTCACTGAGAATAGCATCACTTTGTAGGCAAAGACCAGTGTTTTTTTCTTCCATGCATGGATTTTGTGCTCTTCTGCATAACCCTTTTTAAGAGCATTGGAAAGAAAAGTGACAGCAGTAAGTACCAGTGAAATAAATCATGCACTCTTAAGGAATACACAATATAGGACAAGAGGAAATGTAAGTGATACAAGAAATACATTCACAGAAATGCGTTAACGTGGAAATAAACCACAAGGAGCTGGTTAGGAAATCTCAAGCTGAATTTAAATACCACTTAAATTTAAATCCTGTTAAATCCTGAGTCCATCTTTTCCTTACACACGAATTTCCAGTGCAAGGAGGCTGGTAGGAGAAAATAGAAGATCAGTGCTTTGTTCAGTAGAAAATCTCAGCACAATGCAGGGCTTAGAGCCCTCACCAAGGGTAACACCGACTAATAATAATGCTTTTCATTTCTGTAGTGCTTTTCAGCAGAGAATCTGGAACGACTTTCAAATATCCAATTATTAAACTTTACTATTGAAATTATATGTGTGTGCACATTTTCTGGATTTAAAAAAAGGCACATAAAGATCTTGGACAAGATTCCTGGGTGGGTGAGTGGATGGATGGGTAGATGGGTGAAAAGCAAAAGAGCATAGTAGTTTCATGTTTTTCTGGCAGGAATGCTCTTTCTCCTATTACCTTTTTATGCAACCAGAATCTTAGATCTCCACCTGTGTATTGTACCATGGCTTAAACAGTCTGGATTGGCACACTTATTTCTTTGGTGATGGGCAGATTTTGTTTTACTGTTCCTCAGGGAAGCCAATCTCACATCTCCTGCCACCTCACACAGCCTGAGAACCTCAGAAGAGCACAGGATGCACTCCACAGTGACACAGATTTCTAAAAGAAACAGAAAGCCCCATAACTGACAAGATTCACTTGCCATCATTGTTCAGTCAGAGACTGGCAATGTAGGGCAACAAAGAGAAGAGAGAGTGAGCAGGATTTGACCTCCTCTGGAAGCAGGGGCCCATATCCCAGCAAAGGTGCCTCTTTGTCATGAGAGGCTTTGCTGGAACAGGAGCACTGATCTTAAAAGAAAAAAAAACAACCTAACTCTATGTAATTTAGATCATTTTAGCTGGAGTCATTGCAGACCCAGTTCCAATCCCTTCACATGACAAGGAAGCAGAAAACAGCATCTCAGAGACAGCAGCCAGTGATTAACAGAGGAAGGGAACCTCTTACATCTTCATCACAAAATATACTGGGATCCTCAGAAAAAGCACAAGGAACAAAACATCATTGCCTCAATGCATCATCTTAGCCATTAGATCAGTGTGGTTTAGGGTGCAATTTCACAGGAAATGTAAGTTAGGGAGGTGGCAAGAATAGCATCAGCAAGGAGCTAGTGGTCTGACTGCTCCCCATCTGCCTGGCTGCAGATGGAGACAGGAGTGGGCCCAGCTGAAGAGCTCTCTCACATTGGGAGACAACTGTGGCAGAGCAGGCCCAGGCAAACCACAGTCATCCCTGCCCCAAAAGCTGTCTGACTTCTAAGGATTCAGGCAAACATGCAGACAGTGGGTGGGCACTCACATGCACTCTGGATAGGAATAATAGGCCATCAGGGAAAGAGCAGGAATCTTTCCTGCCTTGCATCATGTTCCAGCAAGGGTTTCTATTGCAGGAGGGTCTAGGGACAAAGACCCAGGATAATGGTTGGAGCAGTTTTAATACGGGGTGCTAGGGGACAGAGCATGAGATGGAGGGCCAATGGTGTAAGGTCTTAAGGGGCGATACAAAGGCGAAGTGGCAACAGCCAACGGGGATGTGGGGGCGGAGAGCCAGGGATGTGAGGTGAAGAAGCAGGAACGGGAAGCCAATGGGGAACTGAGAACATTCTGGAACTAGAGAAGGATCTAAAGGGTGACATAACTTGGATGATTTACATAACAAACAAGGAACTCTGGGGGAGGAGCCTTCTGAGTCTTTTACCTCACCAAGCAGCGAGGTGACCCAAGAGCCTAAGGTACTGATTTCCAGGACAACTGTGTCGGTATCTCCTCAACAGGCTCTAGGGCCTCCACAGACACCAGCTTGTTCGCTCCTCCTCTGCTCAGGGAGTTTATAGGATCTTATTTATCTCTGGAATACCATCCCTGTATCACCATGGAGCCTGTGTGTGTGACAGCTTTTGTCACAGATAAGATGTAGGCATGCAGGGAAACATTCACTATGATCCTATACATGGCATTTTCTTAAGTGAAAACCAGGGCTGATTTATCAGTAAAACATGTTTTCTTGACTTGTAAATCTTGGTGTCACTAGGTGCAGACCCACCTAGTCACTGAAACAAGATGACCCATTCTTTCACCTTTCTTAGCCAATGTCTACTGTCTGAAGATGAAAAAGAGAGGTGTCTGCCTGAGCAAGGGCACTGTAAAGGGGATAAAGCCACCATAGTACCTCCCATCATCTGTGTTCACTCACAACCAGCAGGACAGGGGAGACAGCAAAGAAGCTTCATGACACCAATTCAAAGGCTTTCTAACAACCCTTCTTTGACTTCAAGCAGCAGATTTCACAAACTCAATATATGCCATGAATCACTGAGATAAGAATCATGAGCTAGCCTTACCTTTTCTTCTGCCTTCATCTCAGGATGAAATGTGCTCTTTATATTGGATGTTTACTGACTACTGACTTACACACGCACAGGGACCTTCCCACCGGCCTGGAGATTATTGCAAGATGATGTTCAGCACACCAAATTCACTTTCAAATTCTGTTTCACTGGCAATTTTTTTCAGCTGAGATCTCTCTTTTGAGGGTGAGATGGGGGGAAAGGGACTGAAATAACCCTTCTATCCCAGATGAAACCTTCTGCTTCCTTTCTGAAATAACCTTCTATCCACACCTTCTTCCTTTGTGTGTCTCCCAAGTGCAAAAGAGTTGTTATTCCATACTGCATGTTTGTGACACTTGACTTCAAAAAAAGAACTACAAACCTCTTTTCCTGAAGCAGCACTAAAAGAGTTAATTACACTAAGCTTGTTAATAGCCTTTCAACATCAAGGACTGGTTCTTCTGCACACACACAAGGACAGAATGCATTTATTTTTTATGTATATTCTTTTGTTTATCTCACTCCTACCAGCTGTATGATAATTTATTCTCTGTCACTCTTCCTAACTCATGAGTTCATTTAAAGTGCGATAGCAGAGAAAATATATTAACAGTTTCAGAGAATAAAACCTTTCTGAAAATGGCATCCAGCACTTTATTTTTACAAAAACAGAATTTACACATTTGCACTTGGCTTAATTAATTAAATCCATAAAAGAATTACTCAAGCCATACAGGAGAGCACAATATATATGCTGATACCTAATTATCATCAATTTCAGCAGGACAAAGCTATACAACTATCTCAATATGAGAGATGTGTTGGGACTGGCCAAGGGGCAGAGAACCCCAGGGTGACAGTAGTTGCTTTGAGGTGTTCAGGATGTGGGTTTTCAAGCTAAGGCTCCACTGTAGCAAGAAGGAATGGACCTTTTCTTCTTTCCATTTATCCCTGCACACACATCACACGTGGCCCATTTAGTTCATTGATCCAGCTGAAGACTGAACCAGTTTGGGAAAGGTTGGCTGAACAGTGCTGGAAACAGCTGGCAGCTGGAGGAGGACTGGGGCCAGCTTGGGAAGAACCTGAGCACTGAGCTCACATAACCACAAGTGATAAAACCTCACGTTGTTTTAAATCATAAGTTTCTAGGATCTCAGAAACAAAAAAAAAGCCTGGCAGCCTTTTTGCCATGCCTTTCCACTATGTGAGAGCAACAACTTCTTCTGCCTTTTTACTCGGGAAGTGAGCTTGCAAAGGAACGATCTCCTTTAGCCCGACAGGGATGCTGACAGTGCTTTGTCCTCAGCCCGGGCATAGCCCAGCTCAGCCTCAAGACTGCAGCTGCCGCTCTGAGAAGGATCAGCTGTTCTTGCCTCGGGAGATTAAAAGCCCTCAGCTAACAGATGAAGGGGTGAGGCTTACTGAGTCTGTTGGGTTTTTTTTAAACGAACAAATTTTTCTACTCCCCATTCTCCTTTTTCCTTGGCCTCTTCTGTGTATTTAAGAGCAGTCAGAAGAGAATTAACCAGGACAAAGCCATCAGATTCTAGGGTAAAACAGCCACTGGGCAGAATCACTTCCAGATCTTGGTGTGAAATGTCAGCTGTTTTTCGTAAATGGCCTTTCAGAAGAGGCAGCTCTGAGAACAGAAGCGCAGAGATAGCACAGAGCTCCTGGCAGCAATCAGGACTGGAGGGACAATCTGATGGAAAATACTGCCAAATTGAGAACACATCAGATCTCCCCCCCAGAGACAACGGCCAGGCTGCAAGGCAGCCTTCAGGATATGCAAATCAGCAAAGGAAAACAGGAACCTGGAAAAGTTAGGAAAATATATACACACCACAATCCATTGTAACAATCATTATTATTGATTTTGCTGCTGCCTTTAAGGAAGGCATCTGTTACAGGAAACAATACTTAATGAAATTAGAAAGAAACACATATGCTTTCCCATAAACATGGTGAAGACAATTGCCCGTCACCATTCATTCATTACAGCTTCCTGAATTTAACAACCTGGTAATAACTTTTCAACATAGATGCTGCTCTTAAGCAAACACATAGGTAAAAAAAATAAAATTAAAAAAAATTTTGCTAAGTTGTCCTTATTCCGTACCTGCTTAAAACAAATCCACTTTCACCAGGAGCACTGAATAGAAACATTCTCTTTCCACGAAGAAGCATTACTTGCACAGCTACTTATATGTGCTAGTCAATACCCCAGTGGAAAAATAAGAGCCCTAAAATGTATAAAATATTATTTCAGTCCTCATGTTCACCTGTTATGGCCCTGCTCATAAAGTGTTAATTTGATAAAGTCAAATGCTTCTCAGTTTTCAGTTTTTAAAATCATGGAACTGCTAGTCAGTATCTTGTAGCTAGAAATTTCTCCACGTGTTTTTTAAAAAAAGACACAAATCACAGAACTATACGGGGCACTTTTTTTTCTGGAGAAGAAATTGAAATTATTTAAATTAAAATATTTAAATTATTGCCCTCATATTTCAAAAGTGTCTGCAAAAAGTATCTCGAAAACTTTAATTTCCGATCTCTTGTTTTCAAATTAATGTGGAAAATGGGCACACGTTGCTTCTTTTCGAGTAATATCAGTGGAACTCATTACTGGACTCCTAAACCTGAAAGTCACCTGCCACAATCTTGACTCAGAAAGACAGTTAAGTGTACAACCTGAACTCTTTCACGAAGGCTTTTAGCAATGTAATATAGATATGTGTAATTCGTGCAAATAAACTAAAGTTGAGGTGTTTTATGGTGCTGGGTATAATAATATAAGACTTCTTGTATTCAAAAAACATAACCCATGGAAATTTGGTAAATCACTTGTACCGACCAAAAGACTTCTCAGGAGTTTCAACACCGAAACCAAGATACATTTGCATTTGAAGATCAGGTGAAGAGTGGCTCTTGGAGGAGATGATCAGGACCAACAATCCCATCAATGCGTGATATAAAGTCACAATAAAAATCAAGGAGTCGCCAGACATCCAAATTTCAATACCGACTTCCAGTAAATCATATCAACTTATCAAAATCCTTTCAGCCAGACCGGGAAACAGAGACAGCAACCGGGACTGTGTTTTCCAAGTCAAAAGAAGTGAGATAACTTTGATACCACCTCAGGGAAAAAAAACTGTATAAAAAGACACTTCAGAAAACCAGTGTTCGTGAGCAGAGGGAAGCGTGGAAGGTGAGAGAGAGAGACTTACGCTCTGTTCACCGTGCCAATCCCAGGCTCGGCACTATTTCTTTTGGTAGTGGCTTTTCACGTGTTATTACTATAAAATAAATTTTTCATAATTCCAATTTGGCTATCGTATTTATAACAGCAACAATACTCTCAAAGTAAGTGCAGACTTTGTCCAAAACAGGGTTTTTGACTTCAGCTATTACACAGTTAAACAACATAGCTTCCCAGAGAAACATCAGTGAGCTTTTTAGATTAGCTTTGTGTACCAGGTAGCAGATCAAAATGCAAAACCATTTTATTTGATTTAGTCAAAAATCAGGCTCCTGGGACTCTTCAGGTTAAGGAGTTAAGTTCTATTTGTATGTAGTAGAAAATTGCTGCACTTTAGTACAATTCTTATCCTCCAAACTACAAAGTCATAAACAGAGAGCTGGTACTATTATGAAAATCAGGCTGTAGCATAGACCTATCAAGACCTACATTATACTCCATTTTAAGCAGAATTATGGCAAATCTCAAAGGAATTTTATAAAACATAATAGACTTTTTCAAAACAATTTTTTAGAGAAAGAGTATGTTTCTATCAAGTAGTACTATACTGTTTAAAAGTTACAAAGAGATCACACAATCTATTCAATTCTACCAGTCCTCAGGATCACTTCCATTAAACCATTTTTAGATCCAGAGACAGCCAAAAAACTTATTCAAGCACCAGGTTTAGAGATATGACATGTATCACACCAGTTCCACAGAGCACTTCAGCCTGTGATAATTTAAGCAGATTTAAGTCTTCCATAGGCTAATGCCAGTAAGAACTGTGAGATCTTAGCAATGGGTCCTACTTTCCTTTCAAAGCACTTGAACTATATTTATGCTGACATAGCAATGCAAGTTCTACTGTTCTCTCTCAAAAGACAATGGAAATCCTCAAAGGAGCTGGGTGAAAGACACTGTGACACAGAGGCTGCTGTAGGTCCCATTTCAGGCCCTGGCTAGAACTGCCAGAGAGGGTGGCTTTGTGCCAGACTAGAGAAGAAATGCCTGTTCCCTGCTGCTGTCCAAGCCTCATGCTGCTACATGAGTCATTTCCCCACTAAGGTTCTCACACCATAGTGCATTTCTCTGCATAGAGATTAAATGAGCCACAGCAAAAGAAATGAATCAAAGTTTAGGAGCAAATAATATAGCTTCTAACATTTGGAAGCTTTAATATTTTGGATTTTACTTCATCCCTGCACAAAAGCAGTTTCTATTCTGTCTTGAATAGCCTCATAGTGCAGAGCTGCCTCATTTGTTTGAGCTGCCCCCAAAAATCAGCAAGCAATCCAGGTTTCAGTTTCACCTGGTTTATGGCCCAGTGGTTGATCATGATGAAGACTGCAAAACTGGGCTGCTCCACACATGCCATTTTATAATTTAGGAAGCAGGAAGGTGGGAATTGGAGCTATACACATCCATATTCCATCTCTGCGCTGAAGCAGAACAAGCTCAAGATGAGGTTGTCAGAAGACCCTATGCAAAATTCCTGTAATGTGTGTGTCTGCTGGTTTGACATTGATTGATACTTAGGAAGAAGGAAGAAAACCACCCACAGGAATGATTTTCCTGAGGGAGGCTCATGGAAGCTTCCTCTGTGCCTAGAAAACAGCAATAGCCATCTAACTCTGAGAACTGACATCTTTGTAAACCATTGAGAAGCTGGGTCCACCTCTGTGAGCATCACATTTTAAAACCCAGGAAGTTACAAAAGCCCTTTTCAGCTTCCAGCTTCAGAAAGTACCGGGAGCTCTCCTGGGGCCAGCCCCGCTCTGCCACAGCCCACGCGGCCTGGCCGGGCTGGGCCGGGCCCCAGCGGCTCCCGGGAGGGGATGGGAGGCCAGGGGGGCCCCAGCCAGAGCAGGGCCAGGTCACAGCTGCTGAGATCTCGGTAACACCANCAACATGAAAACACCAGGCTCAGTACATGAAGGAGTTCAAGTTCCAGATGGAAGGAGAATGAGGAGATGCCTAGTTTTGAGGCTGCAAGTTCTTTTGGTAATGCCATAGAGATGGACTATAATAAATTACAGTATTTCCTTTAATTCATGAGAGCAAACAAGTATGGGGGTGGATGGAGTGTTCAAACTGTTGACCTGAGCAGAGGCAGCCATAATTAAGCAAAGCAGATTTTGAAGAAGCAGTGATGCCATGAGAAGATTGAGCAGAGAGAGAGAGACAGAGATGAAAGTGAAGAAGACTCTGTGCCTCAGGGAGAGAAGGAAAAGACCTCTATTCATGGAGATGAAAATGATCGCAGAAATAAAGGAAGGGAGCCTTTCCTTTTGAACAGCTCATCCTTAAAAAATAACACCCCATAAGTTGACATGGCCCATTCATTCAGCTCTGTGAAGGCTGTGAAAATGTGAGGAATTTCACAATAGCAGAAATTTTCTAAACTGGGCAGCTGCTGTTTGTGAAAATGCAAGGCCATAAGACTGTGTTCTTGTGGAGAAGTCTCCATGGTGTGACAAGAGAAAACTCCTCGCCCTATAAGAACTGTGGAAAGACTACTGTAGAAGTGATAACTGATTTTAAAATCCCAGGTTTTGTTTCTACGTTGCCAGTTGGGAAAGAAAAGAAGGTGGAGAGGGGGAGGGAAAGTGTTCTGGAAGTTTCATTCTGATTTTTTTTTCTATTCTTTTAGTTCTTTTTATAAAGCTTTCTTCATAGTCTTAAGTTTTGAGCCTGTTTTTACCCTTCTCCTAAATCATATCTCACAGTAAGAAACGAGTAAGTGCACTGGTGAGTTTAACCAGCCCTCTAAACCCACCACATTATTTGGTGTGTTGGCCGGGAAATTCAAACTGGTGAATCTAAATCACTACAGTGTACTTCCACAAGCTTTAAATCATGACAGTCATGATGACATCTGTGCCAGTGAACATGCAGGGCTTTGTCATGCTGTTGGCTTTCTTCTCTCAGCAGCTCCATTTATTTGTGTGCTTCTGTGAAGAACTCCAGCATGTCCTCTTGGGCTGCAGGACACAGAGTGAAGCAAGCCATTAGCAAATCAATCCTAAAGTGATTTATTTTCAAGTGGCAGATACCAAGCAGGCAGCATATATTTATCATTTGGACAAGGCCTTAATAAAGATAGATTCAAAGTATAAGTCTTTCTAAGAAAGAGCTTCAGCCACAGACATAAACCAAAGCTCCCCATACTGTTTAGTTACACTCATATGCTTCAGCTGGGGTTTAATATTCATGATGTTTGCTTTCAGTTATTAATATTACAACTACATCGCTAAAACAACAGGCTATCCAGGCCAAATAGCACAAAACCCTTTTGAGATATTTATTGATTACCAGCGTTGGAAAAAATCTTACACAAATCAAAATAGCCTCCCTGAGACAGTAATTGACATATATTTGTTACCTCAATGAAGGTATTTTAAAATACCTTGTTAAAATAGCATGAGCAATACTGAATCCTGTGGAAGACTCAGAATAAATGACCAATCTAGGACAGTAAGAGCATTGCTTTAAAATATTCCCTTCTCTAGAAATCAAGCACTGTAAAATTAGGGGCAGGGGGGGAAGAAGAGACGGAAGCAGCACACACTTTCTTTTTGCCCATAAAAGTACACTAAGCCTCCTTTTATCTATGCCTAGATAGCCATCCATCATATAAGTCTTCTACTAATTACCGTAGTTTACAATATTTTCTGTGCTTCATGGTACAGTTTCCCAGTTTCTTTGAGACTGGCCTAGAGCCAACCCTATCTTCTCGCATGTATGATATTTCTTCCAAGTCTGTGGGTGGGCACAGGTTGCAGAAATGAAGTTGAGCTACTGAGAGGGATTTGGATACATATTGCATCAAAAAGAATGAAAAGTTAACCTTCTGCATGCCTTGAAAATCTCATTTGTTCCTTCAAACTTAATTGAGCTATACGAGTTCTCTCTATTCAGGGGCTCAGTAATATTCTACCTATTCCTTTATGCAGAGCTACCACAGCATAGTATGTTCTGTGGCTGTGTCTATTTACTTTATGATATATAACCAAAGCAAACCTGAGGCTAATGTTAAATTTCAACTCTAAATTACTCTATACTACCAACTGTTCAGCACTCCTCCCTGACATAAGTAATGTGAACCAGGCACTTTGCTCAAACACTCTGCCATCAGCCGGGAATAACCTTTCAGAAGTCAAGGGAACTGTGTGGAATTAAAACCACTTTAAGTGCTAAGAAAAACACTTCAAAAAATACTAGGAAGGAATGTCTGATCTGTGATTTCTCAGACACCCAAATCCACTATTCCACTGAAGTCAAAATCTGTCTCAATATCTCTTCTCTCTTCCACTGAAGTCAAAATCTGTCTCAATATCTCTTCTCTCCTCCCACCAAGGTAAGGCTAGAAGAGCCTCTCTAGGGACACAACCTGCTAAAGCAAGAATGCCAGTCTACTGAAAAGAACAAAAAAGGGCTACCCACAAATGTCCTTTGCTCCAAGAGCCTCAAACACTTTTTGACACCTTGTGTTTCAAACCAGTTATGCAAATGAGCAGCCCATCTTCAATGTGGCTGCCTGGAGACCATCTCCAGCCCTGAGAAATCCATGTTTTCCTAAACCTTTTAGTGCATCTCTAAGTATGACAAGTGTTAATGGCTCTGATCGATATTGTGTTGTGGCACATCCCTTAACTGAGAGGTCAGAAGAGACCAGGGAAACCTCAGAATAAAGTGTAAGGCTAAAACACACTTCTTAACCCTCTCTTGGGAAAGAAGAGGCAAAGGAAAACACAAAGGATGAACTTCCCTGCAAGGTAAGAAAGAAAATCAAACAGTTCTCCATATTTCATATTGTCACAAAGCCTACACAGATGCACAAAAACACACTAAAATAAATTTGCAGATAACCTAGCCCTTACTCTTACCTGTGTGTTACACAATAGTTTCCCCGAGGTTTCACAGCAGAAAAGGTTGCTGAAGTGCAAAAGGACCTGCCTGAAGTTAGGGTGGAATTTGACTAAGGACTTCCACTTAGTTCCCCATGTAAGGAATACAGATTAAAGACTCTAACGAGATAGGTTGTTTGTAATTTTGGATGATCAGATGCCACTTGACATCTTTTTAGCTTTCCTTGATGCACCTGTGTTAGACAAGTATGGGCAAACACAGGTTTGCTAACTTAAGCTAAATGCCTCAAGGTAGAACATTAATGAAAAGCAACTTTTACAAAATTACTTTTCTTTTTCTTCTGTTTTATAAAAAAGAAATATGTGATATTGGGTCAGCACTGAAACTCTGTAGTATTCATCTCAACTTGGTAATTTTAGAAATTACCTTGCCCTCACTAGGAAATGAGTGTGAAATATCAGGGATATTACTGGATAGATCAAGAGATCAAGGAGAACAAAGAACTGCAATGCTTTATACAGAAAGTTTTTTAAGTCAGCTTTTGCTAGGCATTACAAAACAGTTCTCCACTACTAAGTCTGTATCTTAAAAATGGTAATCACCACCTGGCATACTCCATCAATACCTAGAAAACCAGCAAAATGAGGGTGCACTTTACATTTAGGCAGCACATCAGTAAGGAAGGGAACGCATCCATGAGCTAATGTAGGCAGACACATGGAAAGACATGAAGTAGTTTAGAGGGCATTATATAGTAACTGTTGGCAAGTGTTGGCTTTTTAAGAGCAATGGCTTTAGAAATTGGGCAGCAGCCCATCAGCCTGCAGGCACTGAGTGGAGAATAAATTGCTTATCTTTCCCTGCTGCTTAGTCTCAGGAGGGATGCTGCATTGTGTCATTCAACTTGCTGATCTCTTCAGACAGGCTTCTCCAATGACAGAGTTTTAGTGCCAAAATTGTTGGTTTACTAATAAGGAAACATGGCTCCTCTGAACTGATATTTCTATATGCTGAGCACATAGGGATACCCTTGGGTAGTCACAAGGAGAACCAGTTTCTAATTAATTCATCCACACATCTCTTTCTGCTACATCTGTGTACATCAGTACCAACATCAAACTCCCTGTTAACGTTATAAGAAATATTTCCTTTCCCCAGATTTCCCAGAGGCTGTATCAATACCTCTGTCCCTAAATAAAAGTGGCAGGCGTATGTAAAGTGAATATCAACTGGCTCCCCTATTTAGCATATCTCCAGTGCAGCCAATAGTTCAAAGTGGTTATTGAAGTCAGAGATCATTCCAATTGACAAGGCACCAACTCCAAGTGACACTCATCCAAAAGTACTAATGGAAATGGAGACAGAAATTGGAAAATCTGTAGGAGACATTTTGACAAGCTCAGCTGAGCAAAGATCCCTGAAGGCAGACAAAGAACTAACATAAACAAGTGCTTTAAAATACCTAAAAACAAACAGGGAAACACAAAGATATAGGCACTGACAGACCAGTATTCAAGAGCATTTTGAAAATTATTTTTAAGGTTCAGGACTATATATTGGAAAACATCTTCAATTTGGTACTGCAAGTAGGTGGTATGTTGTTGCGGTGGATGTTTGTTTTGTATGTTAAGTTTGTCAAAGCTTAAATTTATGTACCTCTCTTGCTTCCCAGTTGGTTTTCCCCAGTTGTTAGCCCCCCTGTTATGCAATGGTTTAGTCCCTTTATTGTAGCCACTCCTCCCTGTCAATCAATGTATCCCCTCTCTTATTTCTAGCTCCTTCCCTGTACCTCCTCCCTGGGGTGTCAGTCCTTTGTTATCCTTTCCCCTTTCCCTGTCAATCTACCCTGGTCCCTGCCCCTTCTTCTAGAGAATTAATTGTCAGTCCCCCCCCAGTCTCCACCCCTGTCCGCCTGCTCTGGAAATCCCCTAATCTTTGATGCCCCAGTGGACGCCCTTAGCCATTATCTGATACTTCACCCTGCCTGTATTTCATTTGTTGAGAGTTTGTAATTCCCACCCACTGGACCTCCCACAGCTTTCCCTGATTGGTTTTTCAATTGTATCCTCCCCCTGGGTGTATCCCTTTATAAGTGGATGCAAGGCCTTTTTCTTTGCTTTTTGGATTCTGCCTCACTCCATGAGTACGCTGTTGGAACTGCAGACAGTGAGCCTTCTCCCACTTCTTTACGTAACCACCGATGCTTTGGTTGCCATAGAGCTGAGCTCTAAGCCGCACCTCTGGTGACCCTGCTCCAGAGGTGCGTCCCACACTCAGTGCGAGCTGGAGGGACAGCTGAGCTAGCCTATGCTGACTCTGGCATCGTGTCAGTATGTTTTCAAGGAAATGCAAGTTTCCCTTTCTTTACCACTTCTATTCTCTATGCCTTTTGCATGCCTTTGCTTTATTAGTGGAAGAAAACTGTCCTGGGGTGACTTTATGATGCCTGTATCCCCAATCGTATGTTCTGTTTATGTTACGTGTTACGTTTTGTACCTTTACAGCTGGTTCTGAGAGCAAAGGGGGGAAAAGAAGAAGCACACAGTTTGTTTTCAGAAACAGCATTCACTCCCCCACAACCAGTCCACCCTGGACTGTGTTGTCTGCAGCACGGACAGACAGCGGGACAGAGCTCTCCTTTGCTTTTAGTTAGTTTTTAGCTAGCTGGGGCAGGGAAGTTCCCTGAACTGTGTTTTTTTCTTGGATCTGTTCAAACCTGCTCTGGACTGAAAACCCAGAACACCCAGGAGCTCACGCCTGTGGCCCACTAGAACCTGGGCCTCGGCACTCTCCAGCACTAGAGAGACTGATAAGAGACTGAGCAAGCCAAGCTGCACCTCACGGCAAGGACTTCTCTGGATTTGCGATCTCTTTGAACAGCGGGAAGTTTCATTGTTTAATATCATTCCATTTTTATGCTTGTGGATATTTTGCTTGTTAAATAAACAGGTTTTTTCCACTGTCTTTCAAAGAAATCTTTTCTCCGAACCAGTTTGAGGGAGGGGCAGCTTGAATCTGTTTTTTCCTGGAGAGACCCCATTTGGAGGTTTTCTCCCAAATTTGTCCTAAACCAGGATAAAAATGACACAAAACACAGCTCTGTTAAAGGGATCACATTTAATGAAAAGGGGCTGAAAAGGAATTCTGACGGCATCAGATGTCAAGAGTTGATGTTATTTCTTATATATTATTGTATTCAGAAAAATCGTACAAGTTCTCAGCCAGAAAAAATCCCCTGACTTAAAATCAATACCCAGCTAAAGTCCTTTATCCTGTAGTAATTGCTCTTTGCATGCAAAGCTGCTGCATACACCTTCACTGGGAGAAAAACTAATAAGAGTTTCCTTAGATCAGCAGAAAAACAAAGAACTCTGATGTCTGCTCTTAGCACTTCTGTGCCAGGGTGGATTGGGAGGAGGTGGTAATGGCCACATGTCATGAAAGTCAGGTGAAATGGCTCTCAGTTTCTTCAGTAAGTGCAAATCTCCGGATTGCAAATACCTACAGTTGTCAGCCCACTGACGTGCAATTCCTGATGTGCTTCCCAATGTAAGTTGTTCCTGGAAGGGGATTCCCAGCTACCTTGCAGGGAAGGGGACACAAAATGAATAGACATGGGCTCTCAGTAGTAGGGGTCAGAATGGAAAGTATCACAAATACCTATTTAAAGACAAATTCTTCTGACAAAACCTTAGCAGGCTGAAACAAAGACATGAAAATTTTACTGTTTCTCTGTCCAGACTGCATGAATTTGGTAAAGTGGATCAGGAATTTATTTTACTCAACTATATGCTGCTGAGGTGATGTTGGTTTGAGAGTAGCAGTCTTTTCTGAAATCTGCAAAAATATCCCAATTTCCAGTTCTTGCCTCTTACATGTCTCAACCTTTTCCTGTTAACATGCCTGTCTCATGCACTGAGCCTTCTCACATACCTGTGGGGGTACACATGTGCACCACACCCCCTGCAATGAACTAAATCCCATGTGCTAAAAACACTGTTTCAAAGCAGCATCCTGGTGATTAGCTGAAAACATCTGCTGCAAAGCTGCTACATGGTACTGTAGCTCTCTTCTCCTTCTGACTCCCCCAGCAGAGAGCTGGTTGGTGGAGCACAAATGTGCTGAACTAGGAAAGCAGAATCCCGACAGAGGGGAACAGCCATACGCCTCACCAGTGGTACAGCAAGATGTGGGCAAGATCTCTTTGCAGCCCTACACAGAGTTCTTTGCATCCATCTTTCCCATTAGTCTCTTTGAAATGGAGAAACAGGAAAAAAAAGTTGCCTAAAAAAAGGTCAAGGGACATTTGCTCTATGTTTGTTCTAATAAAGTGACCAAATATTGATTTGCCAGCATTTTCCAGATAGATTCAAGCTTTATCACTTATGATTAGACAGAAGGTGAGCCATGGCATCCTGAAAGAATCCTGGCATGGAAAGCCCGTGCTCGTCAAGGTCAACATGCGCAGAAGATCAACTGACTTTTCATCCACCTCATAGCTTGCTTTTCTTGCTGGAACACCTGCAGGTGTTGCTATGCAGGACATTGATTCCTCCCCCAGCCTTGCTGTTGGGAGTTAGGTGTCCTTTTTTTTTAAGTGGTTTTTTTTTCTTAGATAGTGGAATTTTTACCCATTTAGCTGAGA
>VWYI01023197.1:726-15213 GCA_013399455.1 Anthoscopus minutus
TTTCTTAAGCAGTAACTTTCAAGTCAAGTAAGCACAGTTTGAGAGTGAGAGACTGGAATGAGACCACAGTACATAATTAGTTAATGATTTTTATACTTTCTTAAACAGCATCATAATCCTACTTCAAAGGATATTAGAATCTTCCAAAAGAAGAAAGAAGAAAAAGACAAGTAAGTTGCTACTAAATCCTTATTCGTATATTAGTTTTCTATTCCTGAGAAACAGGTAGAGGTATCACACCTGTTTAAAAGAAAAGTAAAAAAATCTCATTATTTTAACCAACACATTAGCCAAATGGTGCAAATCTCTCATTTTAGAAGCTGAGTTGCTCTAAAACTGATTGTTCTGCTCATTATCATCCTACATAATTTTAGCTATATTGCTTATGAAACTTCAGTTGTGAATGAAAAATGAAATTTCAACCAAAAGCATAAGTAATTCATGTGTGCTTTATGAGTTGGGAAAACTGAGCATTTTTCATCCTTTGACTATATTTGTCACTTTCCAAGTATCATTTGTTTTCTTTCCCCAGCTTTACTCATTCAGTCTGTCAAACCCTTTGGTAAGAAATATTCTAACTTTTTGCTAATGATCTCTTAAAAGGCTGAGTATATTTTCTGTGAAGTCTTGTAAAAAGAAGTTCTTCATGTAGCCTTACAGGACACACAAGCAGCTGTGGTGAAATGAGAGACAGCATGAGTTAATGCGTAATATTATTTCTCTGCAGAGCCCTGTTGTCTGAGCATCACAGAATCAGAGTATCACAGGCACTTTCCCTGATGAATGAAATGTTATCTGAAACAGTGCCAAGTGATCACAGGACATGGTCCAGCACAAGATCACCTAAAGCTTGCAGAAGGAGGAATATGGCATCTAGTAGAGGGTAACACTCACTCTAAGCATTAAACCTGCTCTGTTCCACTTGTGTCTTTACCACACTCCAAATCTTGTAGCAAGTTTAGACAGGATTAGCTTGAGAGAACAGTCATATGCTGGCAGAATCAAAGATACAATTTGTTGAGATCAAGAGGAATCTCGAGTCCCTGTTCCAGGCTTGCTACAACTGGTACTGCAGATTTTGGAGGGAGCCTTAAAAGGGCCTTTTGGAGCACTGAATAATCCAACTTAGGAGTCGAGCTGTAATCAGTGTCTTAACCCATTGCACTCAACATCAGTTCCTTTACAGAAAGGGTGGCTAAGCACTGGAGCAGGCTGCCCAGGGAGGTGGTGGAGTCACCATCCCTGGAGGTGTGACTGGACATGGCACTTCACGCCCGAGTCTAGTTGACAGTGTTGTGATCCCATCAAAGGTTGTACTTCATGATCTTGGAGATCCTCTGCAACCTTAATGATTCCATGAGTTCCACTGGATTATAGCCAGGAATATAGACCTGAAGAGCATCTAACAATAAGCAATAAGCAAATAAAAATTCTGCTGTGCAAATTCTAGACTTGTTCTCTTTCTTGCTTATTTCTTCATTACTTAGGATTTTACCTGTTCTTTCTTTAGCACTTTGCTTATTGTCTTTTGAGGAGATGAGAGTATCTTGATACATTTATTCAGTTTGATGGCTTTAATGTTACATATGTATATGTGTAATCCAGGTCTATATTCCATTGTAGTTTTTCTTATATATATTTTATGCTTTTCAAAATAATAGGGAGAACTTTGTACTTCAGGTGTTGCTGTAATTCAGTATTTCTGCCTCTCTTTTTCATTACAGTAACTTTTTTTAGATACAGCTGCAGGGTACAGCATTAAACTGAATGTTGTCAGTGCTGTGCAGAGACTGCTGGGGGTGTCCAAGGGAAGTTTACGTGCATCAGCCCAGACAGAATTAGACATGCTAAGGAACATCCTGCAGGAATCCACTTAGGAGTGGCAGAAACTACTAACTAAGGAGTTTTGTTGTACCTAAAGTGGCTCTTTGTAAAGCCAGTTTGACGTATCTTCATTGTGATTGCAGCAGTTCTGATTCTGGTGAGGTTTACTGGCCCCACAGGCAGTGTGTGTGATGCTGATCCTCAGCTAAATGGGCTGAATGTGATTTCTCTGGCTTTTGTGTCTCTTCTGAATATGCCATGTGAGGTTTGGCCTGTGTGGAGCATGGTAGATGGTACACAAAAGCAAGTATTTAAGCTTTGTTGTGTTGGGTTTTTTTTCTCATTGTAGAGGGCATCTGAACAATCCTGTTGTGGCAGAAAGGAGCAGGATTGCTGCCAAACCTGGCTTTGGTCAAAAAGTACAACATTTCACTCCAGCTCTTGGTTTAACACAGTCCAGGGGTAAGAACAGAACTTTTAATGAAGGCATATACTGAAGAGGATTTTCAAGTGACTGCTGGATTTTTGGGAGGAAGGAATTTTGATATCTGTATAAAAAAATCAGGTTTATAGTCCTGGATGTTTTCTGTCCTGAGGATTTTGCAATTCTGGCACTGACCTGCTAATTGATGAGAGTTACTTTTTCTTACCATTTCTCTTTAAATCCAAAGTAGCTTAAATTGTCATAGCATGAATACTGTAAAACCCAGACATCAAACCTGTAGATGAAAATTTCTAAGCATCTTTGAGTATATTAGATCTGCATTTAAAAAAGGAAATGCTTACTTTGTCTTTCCAGAAAATGCCTGTGTACCCCTTCAGAAAAGTACTTCCAGAAGAAGGCTGAGAAATGCTTCAAACTGTCCTGTTTATTCAAGACACTGTAAGTTACACAGAACAATGGAATAGTGCTACATGATACAGGGTCAGAAGTGAGATGCAGATGTAGCATTTGTTTAGAAGAATAAAACTCATAATTTCTTTCCCACGTAAAAATCCTTTTAATGAGAAACTTGTGAAATATTTTAATTGCCTCTGTTTACCTTCTGAACAATTTTAGCCAGATGACAGTTTCAAGATTACTGAAGTACCTGTGCTAGATTTTAGTGAATTCCTGGAACATGTTATGAAATCATGAGGTACAGAGGCTTTTAGTCTTATTTTTCAATTCAAACCCACAGAGTAAAAGTTAATTAGCAGATTAGGACACAAGAATTATGCCTCTCCCTTACCTTTCTATGCTGCTTACTCTCTGAGCTTTTTAAAATAGGAATTGTCTTTGTTATCCCTCTGTACAATATCTATTTAAGATATCATTTTGTCATTATGTCAGCATGGAAAAATATGGCTAAGCTTAACAAATAAACCCCTTTTAGATTTTAGTGGTACTTTTTTCCTTGCCTCTCTTTGTAGATATGAATCAAAAGATTGCTCCTAATCAGATTCTTTAACAGATACAGTCCTTGTTAACAACAGCAGAATTTCTGATCTCAGAAAGAGGAGTGAATCAGTCTGAGACTTAGGAAATACTGTGGCCTGATTGCATTCTTTCTGGTATAATAACCAGAATTATACGATTGGCATAATTTGGACAGTCAAAGGTCAATGTATTTGACTTGGCAGCATAGGAAATTGAGAGGAGCAATAATAAGTAGAAAGGCATTTCTTATCAATTGCCTCTACTCATGTGGAAAAGTAATTTTTCTCCATTCCATATTTTTTCCTTTTAAACTCTATATTCAAATTGATATTTCTCTGATTTCCTGGCATCTTCTTGTACCTGTTTTCCCAGTATATCACATCTCTACTAAGGGTTTAATCAAAGTTCCACGTCTTCTGAAGAGGCACAAATTCAGAATTTATTCAGTTTAGTCCTCTGCCAAATAATGAAGCAATGTGCTCATTCTGGGTGACTGCCCCACAGAACCTGGATGCTGTAGGCACCATGCATAGTTGGGCTCTGTGTTCTGCCCTGGGAAGGCAATTCAGAGCATGAGGCTGAAAGGAACCAGCAGCCTTTTCTCACCATAACCCCACATCAGTTATAGATAACAGGGCTTTTCACATGAGTTTACACAGAGCTTAGAACCTGGAGCTTCTATTCTTGAAGGAGTTTCAAGAGATTGAGGTGAATAGTGCAAGAAATGTTACAGTGCTGTGGCTGGCCTGTTTTATCCTCAGCTGCTGAGTGCAGAGTCAGAAGAAGCTCGGCACAAAAGCCTCCTCAAGTTGCCACTGCAGTTCAGACAGAAGAAGGTGTTGATCTGGACACTGATAGAGATGTGGTGAGTCCTTGGACTGTGCCTGATGATGTCCAAAGAATACTCCAAGATACTGATGACTCCATGTTCCAGGTGGGGTACCTACTTATTCTATAAACTATTTGATACTTACCATTTAACTCTTTGTTTATTCTGCTTTATTTAAAATGTGATTGTCTATTCAAAATATGTGAATGATATGACAACACAATATGATATGATAACAGGAGATGGATACAGAGGGATTTTTTCTTTTTTTTTACAAGTAAGGCCATTCCTGTGAGCCCTGAAATTGGATGTTCTCTTTAACAACTCTATAGGCACATTGCCTGCCCAGGCCACAGACACCGGAGTGAGGGCATAAACAGGAAAATACACTGCATTTGTTACAGAATAATCAGACACATAACTTTTTTTGGATGTGTCTTAAAGGGGTGAGATTATTTCTGCTGTCCACAAATGAAGCACAATGGTCAGTTCATCTTCTCTTCCCCCAACAGGCCTCCGTAGTGCACAGCATGAGTTTCTCTCCTCTTGGCAGTATGAACACTGACAATGTTTCTGAAAGCACAGGGAGCATCCTCAGCAAGCTGGACTGGAATGCAGTTGAGGCTATGATAGCAGATGTGGAAGACAAGTGAATAGTCTCAGCCACTGTGCTCTTCCAAACAGTTGCTGGTATTGGGTTTTGTTTTTTAAAAACAGTAATTGTTCAATTTAAAATTGATTTGGGTCTACGCTGGTTTCCTTCTTAAGCAGCATGGAAATTCTTACTGTTTCTAGGCTTCTCTAGCTGAATTCCTTAAAATGTAATTTTCCTTCTATATTCTTCTTTCTTTTTTCTATATCCTTCTTTCCTTGACCTTCAGGTCAAGAAGAACTAAATATAGTTGGTAAAGTCTTAAACAGATCTGATTCAGCTGCTTTACATAGAAATATGTATAAACACAAAAGATGTTATTTTAAGAGCAGTGTACAACTGTTTTACTTTTGTATTTAATATTTAACATTATTATGAAGTTATTTTTGTAACATAAGTGTTGCTGGTTTAATAAAAGTGATTCTATTAGTTTCTGCTATAAATGATATATACATGTATCACTATTAATTATTTCTGTGTAGCACTAGGACTGTATGTATACATGTGCTCTACCTTCATATTTTAAACCCAGCCTACTTGTGCAGCAGTTTTGAGAAATCTTAGAAGAGTCTGAGTGATTGGTAGGAAAAGGCACAAGTAGTCAGAAATGAAAATGAAAAATCGATTTTTGTTAGGAAAGTCGTGCAGTAGTGTGAGACACAGAAGGCAAGTACTAACTGGGGTAAAACCAATATTGCTGTTCATCCATCTGCAGGATGCTGCTGTTTAGATCTCCTCCAGCAGCCCCCAGGGGTTTGTAGAAAAAATTTCCCATGTGCTCACCATCAAATAGTTGTGATGTCTGAACAGATGCAGCTGTGGTGGCTTTTTCCCAACAGCTATAGTTTTTATTTTGCAGTGAAGAAATCTGAATTTTTCATGGAAGTCAAAGGTGAGTTAATTACTGCCACCTCAAATCATAATAGTTAAAAACCCTAAAAGTTACATGTTTCAAAGTGAAGCTGCATCTTGGCCTGCGTCAAAAAACAAGGTTCAGAGGGAGTCTGTTACAGGATTACATACATGCCAGGATAGAACCGACAGGTCCTGTAAGCTCAGAGGTTCAGACTGGCCGTGGGGTTTTTTTTAGCAATCCTCAGAATCTGCGTCAGCTTTTCTCACAGGATTGACCAAAGTGCAAAACTCAGGATTGGGTTTAGTCATCTTCAACTGAAAGGGGCCAGTGCCTTTGAAGAGCCAGTCCACGTATGAAACTGTGACTTTACCCAAAGTGTAATACTGTGTTTCTTCAGAGTGGCAGCAAATAAATCATCAGGAAGTACTTTCTGTTCCTGGTGGGAAAATACTGTTAAAAATATGGGCTTAGCCAAGTGTGGAAATCCCATAATGCCCACAGCCATCTGTGAGAAGGAAGGGAAAGCAGTCAGTCCATTTAATTTTAAGTGTGGCAAAGGAAATACTTCCTTTACGTGCCTCCAGCTCCACAGCATCACAAATCATTAACACAAGGGCAGAGAGGCAATTCAGAGATCTCCCAGTCAGGATGTCAGTGCTGAACTCACACTTTGCCTGACAGCAGTGAGAAAATGCACTTGGGACACCTGAGAACATCATCAAGAGTGATCTCTTAACAAAGCTGCTCCCATGGACTCACAAATTTTTTTGCAATTTCTCTTCTTTGATGCCCCTTTTAGGGCTGAAGAGGAGGAAACAATATAAGAATGTCTTTTTCTGAGAGAAGCAGATAGTCATTTGAAATTGATGAAATCTTGAAACAAATATTTAAAAAACACTCGAGGAGGTCTGATATAGAAGTTATGAAGATCTAACAAATAAAAATCTTAAATAATTTTAACTTTAGAAACAAATTTTTAAAAGCTCATTTTCTGTAGTGTCCTAGTAAAGGTAGTCGAAATGCAACCATATATGTATTAACTAATTCAAACTGGTTTGCAGTTTAATTACCTAATATTAATTGCTTAAATTTTCAGGACCAAAGTTTCTCTTGCAAAGCTGAAGAAGTTAATGCTTATGTTCAAATTTGAAGGCTTAAGATTTTCCTCAAGCACCAAATTGTAGAACTTGAAACACTGGAAAAGGAAGAAGTTGGTAAATTTTCCTTCTGTGTGCAGCCTGCCTCATTTTTGCCATCCTTGGAGGTTTTTTGATCACAGCCTCTTACCTGTTCCAGTGACTCACTCACCACTTTCAACAGAAAAAAATTTCTTCTCAATATCTAGCCTGAGCTGATCCTCTTTCAGTTAAACCCATTCCTCCTTGTCCTGCCACTATGTACCCTTGTAAAAAACCCCTCTCCAGCTTTCTTGTGGGTACTGGAAGGAGCTCTAAGGTCTTCCCAGAGCTTTTTCTTTTCCAGGCTGGACAATCCCAACTCTCCCAGGCTGTCCTTGGGGCAGAGGTGCTCCATTCCTCTGATCATCTTCACGGCCTCCTCTGGACTTGCTCCAGTAGGAGCTGCCTTAAGCTGGGACCCCAGCTCTGGATGCAGTGCTCCAGGTGGGTCTCAGCAGAGCAGAGCAGAGGGGCAGAATCCCCTCCCTCCCCTGCTGCCCAGGGGCTCTGGATGCAGCCCAGGACACGTTTGACTTTCTTTTCTAGATTCTGGATTCCTAAAAATACTTAACATTCCCAAGCAAATGTCTGTTTACACTTTGCATAGAATAAATGTTTAGAAATATAACTTAGTTTATTTTAATTTTGGATTAGTGGCCAGCATGGGAAATCTTCTAAGTAGCCTCTGTGGGAAAATAAGAAGTGAATAATAGCATTGCCAGACACAAAACCCTCATTGCTCAGTTACAGTATCTGTTCTGCTCAATGCATTTGTCCACAGTCTCGATGCAGCAGGTGAATGCACCAGTTGCAAGTTCGCTGATGATCCTGACTGGGAGGTGCTGTGGATTCTTCTGAGGGACAAGAGGCCTTTGCAGAGGGATCTAGAGAGACTGGGCAATCTTAAATGGGGTGAAAATGGACAAGTCCAAGTGCTGGATTCTGCACCTGGGATGGGGAAACACCAGGCACAGGGATGAAGCAGGAGAGGAGTGGCTGGACAGCTGCAGAGGGAGCTGGGGCTGGCTGCTGCTGGGCTCAGTGTGGGTCAGCAGTGCCCGGGCAGCCCCGAGGACAAAGCCCAGCCCAGAGCACCGAGCACGGCACCGCCGGCCCGGGCAGGGGATGGGCCCGATGGGCTCAGCCTTGGAGCAGCCCCAGCGTGGGCTCTGCATGGGGAGAAGGATGGGAAGGTCCTTCTGTGTGCTCTGAGGAGGGGAAACAAAGCTGGAAGCTCCCATGAGGAGCAGCTGAAGTCTTTGGCCTTGTCCACTTTGGAGAAAAGGTGGTTGCTCTCTGCAGCTTCACAAGGAGGGGAAGGGCACAGGGAGGTGCTGAGATCCTCTCCCTGGCCTCCAGGGACAGGATGCATGGGAATGGCTCAGAGCTGAAGCAGGAGAGGTTCAGACTGGATACTAGGAAGCATTTCCTTACCACAAGAGTTGTGGTTGATCACATACAACAGGCATCATGGAGAGGTGATTGATGCCCTAAGTCTGTCAGTGTTCAGGAGGCATTTGGGCAGTGTCCTTATTAGAAGACTTTAACTTTTAGTCAGCCCTGAAGCGTTTCTTGGATTAGTAGAAAGATCTTTGGAAGAGGCAGTTGGATTTAGATGACTGTTGTCCCTTCCAACCATAGCAGTTCCATTCCATTCCGCTCCACCCTGCTCAGCTCCACATTTGCTATGTAAGAAACCTCATTTTAAACATTAAAAGCCTATTTTCTTCCCTACACAGAGACGTACACGAATACAAATTATCTTTTGAGTTTTAAACTTGCTCATCTGCCTGTGCATATTGCCCACTTGATACAAGATGACCCAGAGGTTTCTCAGCTGTGTCTGAGTGAGTGACTCTGTCAGCTCTGTAACTGATGCAGGAGTGCTGCTCAAACAAGGTGCCAGCAGGATGCCTTCTGTTGTCATTCCCTGCAGGACACCTTGGCTGGTGCTCCTCAGGGCTGGCAGTGTAGCAGGACTGTGGATGCTCCTGACACTGCCAGGCTGGTGCCATGGAAACCATCACTAAAAGCTACTGCCTGAGGCTGTTACCATGGACACTCGCACTGAGATATTGCTGGGTCTGGGTGCTGTGACAACCAGCCACTGCCACTGCTTTTTAGGAATCTCATCCAAAGAAACCTAAACTTCCTTTAGCACTCTAATAGCATAGCATGTCCACCTGAACAAAAGATAGGGAAGTGTCACAGATTAAGCATATGATTATTTTCTTTGGAGTAATTAATATATAGAGGCTGTGTTCTGTACATCATGCATTTTACATTTTAATGTATTTTGATCTTTGTTTTCTGTTGGAAAGCTTTAAAAAGTCAAAAGCAACTTATTTCAGGCAAAAACTTTGTTGCAGGAAGTTTAAAAAGGCAACAAAGAAAAGCAGAAGTATAACCAAAAGCAAAACTAAAAAAACCCCACTAACCAAGCCCCGAAAAGAGATCATTGAGACATTATTCTCAATGTCTCAATTTTTTTCCGACAACCAACTTAAAAAAAATCAAAAAAGTTCAAGAATTAAAATAAGAAGGTGAGAAAGACAAAGCTACAAAAGTAAAAGCATACTACTTCAACGATTTTGGCTGTTTAATCTGAAATCTTGATTACTAAGGGACTCAGGGAGTAATAAAGTCAATGGTATGTAAAACTGGCTGACATGAGAGAAGCATCTTCAGCAGAAGTGTCTCTAAGCCAGAGCTCTGGCTGAGATATTTAAACTTGGAGACTACCAACAAGATGTCAAATTCTGTGAAAAGACAGATTGAGATACACAGGGCTGGAATTTATGTCTTTTCTTCAAAACCACTGGCCAGTGAAGAAAGAGAAATAGTTTTCAAGAGGAATGTACGAGGTAAAGCAAGGGAAGTTTCCTTTTGGGCTCCTACATAGACTTCAAGGAATTATGTGTGGCACTGGAATGTGTACACAAGATAAATCTGCTCTACAATTTGTAAAATTTTGTAGGAAAAAGGAACCAACTGCCCAAACAATAAATACAACCCTAAAACTTGCTTTTGAAATAATATTGTGAAGTGTGAAATAACACACCTGAGATAAAGCACCAAGAGACTACCCTGAGCCTCACCTGGGAATTTTTCAAAAACAATAAAATAAGGGAAGGACTTCTTTCTTTTTCTGATCTAGAGAGACACAACTAATAGATGTTTAAAGTTTAAAAAGTTTAAAAAATATTTAAATTTGAAAAGGGCCTGCTGAGAGTAATACGTGCCTTGTAATGACCAGTTAGGTGCACCCTCCCACAAATACCTAACATTTAAGGAAGTGGCTGGAGTGAATTTCCCAGCCAAGATTTAAAGTAGGGAAAATTTGCAGTAACCATGGAGGATCCTCTTACTGGGATCAGTTGTCCAAAGGCAAAAACCAGTGTATAGAAGCCTGTATGTGGCTGGTCTGGAATGTTTGGTCTAGGTGATTCAAAGGCTGGACACAGACTTCAAAACTTCTGCACCAATTATTTCATGTGGCTTTCAACACAAAGGGAAGGAGAGGAATCCTCTCTCTCCTGAGTGGAGCAACAGCAGTAATTTTGGACAGCAAATAAA
This sequence comes from Anthoscopus minutus, assembly GCA_013399455.1. Taxonomy (NCBI): domain Eukaryota; kingdom Metazoa; phylum Chordata; class Aves; order Passeriformes; family Paridae; genus Anthoscopus; species Anthoscopus minutus. The sequence continues at coordinate 11,062 of VWYI01023197.1, forward strand.
AAGCCTTGATGAGGAGTGATCCAAATCACCCACAACTTGGTATTACATGAATCTGTCCTGGAGGATTGGTCAGTGGAGATGGAGCTGCAGGGGCTCATCACACAGGTGATGTTCAAGGCTGACCTTGAATCTGAACATCCACCTCCCCATGAGACTATTCAAAATAAAAAAGAAGCTCTCATAAATAAGAAACAAATAGATTTTCTCAAGGAATCATCACACTTTGCCTGTGCTCACAGAATGCATTTAGTCTAAGCAGTTATCCCACTAAATGTCTCCCTCTACACATGTATTTCTGGCTTTCAGGAATTTAAGTGCAGTGAAGGAGTCTTTCTGTACAATCATGAATCCTAACAAGAGAAAAAAACCATACAAAATAAGAGATTGAAAGACTTGCTCAAAGAAACATAAGACTTCAGTCTGCGCTTGTGAAGTTAAAATGAAAAGCAGATGCATGCTGTATGCATATGTATGCATATGTAGTGACATATATATTTTGTCACTATGTGTAGTTTATTTTTGAGAAACCATACAGGGTCTCTCGAAACAAATTCAGAAGATAAAACAAATTCCGAAGATTAAAAATATTCAGAAGCCCTCTTGGGAGAAGGAAAGGAGGAAGTGCGTTGAAAGTGGGCTGATGGACAGTGTGGGGGGTGAGGTGCAGCCAGCACCAGCAGTGACGCGCCCAACACAGCTCAGTGCTGGTGGCCGCAGCTGCTGAGAGGCAGAGGCTGCACAGCAGGCACAGCTGCAACACCATTAATGACCAGTCCCCAGGAAAGTGGAGGTGAAATCAGATAAATCACCTTTCTAGATTTTAGGAAGCAGGATCTAGAAATACGAGCCTTTCAACACAGCTGCACAAAGAACAGTGATGTAGAAAAGCTCCTCTGGAACCCAACCACATTGCTTTAAAGAAGAAGCCGCTGAAATAACGAGTTGCTAGCAGGGGTCACTCAGCGCCGGACCCTGCAGGTCGCTGCTCTAACTCCAGTGCAGGGAGTCCCTCCCCTGGGATGGTTGCCAAGGGCACAGCGCACACATAGCTTGCGCCGCCACCCTGCTGGTGTTGGTGGCCTGAGCCGTTCCAGCTTCTCGCAGGAAAACCTTCCCCTGCCCCCGCCCGTGACCCCGAACCAGCCCGCCGGGCACGGAGTGTCTGCAGGACAGCTGATCTCACAGTCTGGGTGGCTGTGAGCAGCGCATGCAGCTCACCGCCTCCGAATAACGCAGAAATTAGAAACGATGTAGTTATGTCTAATAGGGTGAACACAGGCTGGTAAGAAATCTCCCAGAATAATCCAAAAATGCATTCCCTGGATGATTTACAGGTGCCTGGGCATAATTTGAGCACTGTGAGCATAGTGAGAAAGGGATCAATGAAGTGTGTGCACATTCTAGGATTAAAAACTTGCAAGTTTCATTTTGGAAGGGTCCAAACTGAACTCTTAAAAACATTTATTTTAAATAAATGAAATATGAAACTACTATGAACTTATTTGTATATAACAATAACACTTTAATATTTAGTCAAGGAACCATGAGATCTAAAAACTTGCTACTTACATTAAGAACTCACCCATTACAACTCAGAACTTCAATGATAAGATGACAAATTCTCTGAAGTATATGAAAACGCTCATACGATCATGATGTGGCTCTTTGGTGAGTTGAGAAACATTAGGATATAGGAACTGTGGTTTGCAGTCCTGCTATGTGTAGGGCATGAGAATTCAGGAGTGTTGGGACATAGGAAAGCAGAGAAAAGGTGTTTGTCTGAATTCAGCGTCACTAAGGTCTGCCTGGGGCTGAGTCAAAGCAAAGGATCAGCTGAACTCATCCACTGGTTTCCCTGGAATATCATTAACACATGCATTTGGCAGAATGTCCTGCTGTTAACTAGCACCAGATGAGCCAGACCTGATTAAAAACTTTTTTTTGACATGAGCCACAAACACATTTAAGAACTGTTTTAGGGCTGCAAGGTATTTCATGTTAGAGCTACTGTTTAGCACAACCTAATTATTCCACAGTAACAATATTCTTACTAGTGATACCACAACGGCAAAACAAAGCCTTAAGTTTGACTCAAATTTTAAAAATTTAAATAGCTTTTTTTAATGGCCACACCTCACTAAAATACTTATGCTGAGTATTTCTCATGCCTACTTTGTACATGTTAGAGCTGTTAATAAACACAGAGTTGTTTTTATCAGCAATAAAGAACCCCAAAAATACAAAAGGGTGTTACTGAATCATTTAAAAAAATACTTGTAATTACAGTTCTGTCAAAAACTATTTTGATCTTGAAAATATTCAAGAATTATTCTGCAATCTTACAGTACGGAAGTGGAAGATTAAAAATAATAATTTCATTCTTATTTAGATTGTGGAAGTGTCTGTGTTTTCTTAAAAAGTACAATATGGCTAGTGCTACTTCTAAAAGCTTGGCAATACGCCTTTGTTAGGTAAGCTACTGCAACAAGTTCCATGTACAGATCCAGTACTCAAAGGGAGAAAGCAGGAAGAATAAAAATTTCAATAATCTTGTAGTTATATATGTAAAAATCTATAGCCATACAGTGAAAAAATACTACAAAGCTATGTCAATACAAAGGAGTAAAACTGTGTCACTGGATCAATTACTGCACCGCAGCACTTAAGCAAAAACCAAAACAAAACCACTTTTCTCATGTAGAAAAACTCTCATCTTGGAATGTGCTGTTGCTACTGATGTGGTTCATGCTGGTAAAATTGCAGCTGCTACTCAGAGGTGGAGCCCTGCACTGACGCCACCGGTGTCGGGACTGGGCACTTGGCTCCACGCTGCCGAGCAGCCCCAGCCCGAGGCACACGGCGCTAACAGGAGTTTGTTTCCAAAACGGGTCACAGCTGCCTTCTGCTTGCACAGCAGGTGACCAGAGTATTTGAGACTGGCAAAACCAGACTAGGTATTACTCTGTGTACTTCGGGAGGGTAAAATTCAACTCTTAACTAGTAAGAATCATATTGAATTTATTTAATCATCTATAATCAACTTTATAACTGTAAATTATATAACAGCCATCACATCAAGGAGCATGTATGCCACTGGCATATCATACAATATCGTAATGGTCTAAATCCTCTCAACTAAGACAACTTTAGACTTCAGGTTTTTATTGTTTAATTATAACTTCTTTCTGATAATTTTATTCCAATAAATACCAAGCAAATTGAAATAACCCCCCTATTGGAAAAGCCACATGAAATGAACAAGGAAATATTTCTATTACCTACTAAAAATAAGATGCTTTAATATAATTGCATCAGAAATTACTAACAGACAACTTAAAACTACAACTGTATGAAATTCTTGGGTTTATCACTTGGGAGTCTCTTGGTGAAATATTTTCAACTCTGCTTATCGGTAGTATCTGACATGTCATATAACCCCTGTAGTCTTCAAGTATGACTTTGCCAGTATAAAAGCTGCACTTGGCCCTGAGAAATAGTCTTTCAATGTTTGCTACAAAAATGTCCTGTTTCCAAAGCAGCAGAGGACTGACTCCTGCTTCTTCTATTTCCCCCTCCTTTAACAATATCAATCTTAGCCCAAAAGGTGGCTTTTGTATGGTGAAGAGAACACTATCAACACTATCAAACAAAGAGGTGCTAAAATATTTCTGTTCACAAAAATTCCAGTGGTGAAATGGCAAAAAGGCATTCCCCAACAATTTACTAACTGGATTTTGAGGAGTTATTAATAATTTGTTTAAATTATTGTTTGGGGTTTTTTAAATATCGGTATTTTGGAATACTGTTACTATTCCTCACAAATTGAATAAAGCATTAGAATTCTGGAAGTTAGCTTCATAAAAACAGCTCCCTACCATATTATTAAATTTTTAAAAGAAACAAAACATAATAGAAAAATAATTATGTTGAGGAACACCTGTTTTCAATAAACATATTTGAAAAGACAGCAGGGATTAATAGACTAATAAAAAATTTTGCTGTTTTTAGATTTTTGCCTGTTTGCAAATATGCTGCTTTTCTTGCTTTCTAGGAAGACAAACTGCTTATGAAAGGTTGTGGCAAGGCAGTTGAAGCAAATGCTTCTGGAAGATTTCAATAGCATTTTTTCAATTTACAAAATGTGAAAACATC
>VWYI01023198.1:0-101248 GCA_013399455.1 Anthoscopus minutus
TTAACTATTTACAATTTGTTAACTTCTCTTTACAGAACTTGGCATTCATGAATAATAAAAATAACTATTTTTATAATAAAAATGACTAAACACTATTTAATAACAACCTAATCAACTTATTAATACTAAACACAATTAACAAACACAATTAACTTATTCACTTTTCCCGGAACTCCCAATTTTATCCATAACATCCTTGTGAAACGACTTTTGTAACCCTGAACAAAAGCCACGCACCAATGCAGAATAGAAAACCCAAAAGCCCGAGGAATCACATTCCTGTCCCTGGAGATGGTTAATCAGGACCAAAATCAATATCTTGTTCAGCCCACACACACTCCAGGCCCTGAGGTGGACAGGGAAGCTGGAGCCACACAGGCTGGTGTTGGCTGCAGGGCTCAGGTGAGTGCCATGTGAATAACTCAAAGGAAACCCTGTCAAAGACAACAGCTGTCTCTGGTCATCTTTCCCCATCTCTGGGTCTCAGAAAATAAATGGATATTCCTAAGCAGGGAAGTTGTCATTCTTGGCTGAGTGGAGCCCACTTTGCATGGGAATGTCTTTGTGGAAGTCTGCAGTTGAATGAAGTTTGTGTGAATGGGTTCTGTTTCCCTCCTGAGACTGGTGTTGAAAAATTAATAGTTGCTGGGTTGAAAATCTGATTTTTCAGGAAAGTTTCCATGAGATCATATTGGTATAACAGGGTAAAAAAAATAAACCAACAAAGAACTGACTCCAGAAAACTCCATTACTGAGTGTCCATATGGCTTTTAATTTTTTGGTGGAAATTTCAGTCAGGGTAATTGCAAAGTAACCTATCATATCAGCAGAGGGCATTTTGTGAATCTAATGGCATCTCACCTCCTAGTTCCTGGCAGGTGTCTCTGTCTTAAAAAGAAATTAAGTGATAAGAAGCAGAGAGGGACATAAATCCTGCAAAGTAGAACAGCAGGGACTCCAGTGAGGTGGATGTGATCAGCACATGAAATCCCATTATCTTTGGACCCATCAGGCTTTAATAGAGTAAATCTGGAGAGGAAGCTGCATAAGTGTAGGGAGATTCCATCAGGAGACTGAAAAATATTGTGGGAGTGGGCCCAGGAGTTGCAGAGAGAGAGGATTTTTTGTTGACGGAGTGTAGAGTACACCTGGTGCAACTCAAAGGAAATTAAAGTAGTAGTTGGGATGTTCCTGCAAGAACAGAGTAGGATCTGGATATTGAGTTATATCAGCTCTCACAATCTGAGGTGACTTTTGGGAAAGGTTACTTAAAATTGCAAGAATAAGGAGAGAATAGCACTGACATCGTTTTTTTCAAAGACCTGGTATTTAAATTAATTGTTTTCTTCTCAAAACTTTAAATTGGGAACTTAGCCTGCTGTTTTGCTGAAGGGTTATTCCAGCTCCTGTACAGCATGTCCAAGTTATCCTCACAATGCAGTTCCTTAGACCAACAGGGCTTTGTCCAGCTGACTGACAATTATTTTCAATTGCTTATATATAAATTTTAATATTTTGCATTTATTATTTCTTAATAGTCCACCTTAGGTTTGCTGCTGGCACAGGATCACTCCCCTCAGCAGCATCACATCCTCCAGATATCCCTGGTGGAGAAGTGTGGAAGGAACTTGAGATGCTGTGTCTGGCAGCAAAAATATAAATAAAAATTAGGAGGAGATCTCTGACACTGAAAGTGAGAAATGAGACTCAAATTCTTCCCACCCCTGGCAATGGAGATAACAAAGGGCAACAACGACAAGCTGCAGCCTGGGCAGCTCAGGCTGGACACTGAGTGATATTTCCATCAGAGTGGGAGGGAGCAGAGGAATTGGTTGCTCAGAGAAGCTGTCAGATTTCCATCCTTGGCTCAGCATCCAAGACTCACCACACCTGATTCAATCTCATGTTTGTGGTTTTGTTTGCTTCAAGCAGGAGTTCAGCCTGAAGGCATACAGAGGCTCCTTCCAGGCAGGGAGGAGAGAATTAAAGCAGCAGAAGTTCATGACATTTTATAAACCCATCTTCATACTCAACAATCATTGCAAAGTTCACTGAATCTTTCCTCCCCTTGTTTAGTGCTTAACTTTATTTTGCACGTGGCAAGCTATTCTTAGGAATATGGTGTTCAGCACCTCAAGATTCGTACAGGAAGTTCCTAGGAAACCTCAGAAACATATTTTCCTGACAGGCTGGAGGTCAGAACAGAATCATTACAAGATTCCTCAGTGTCTCCTGTCCAACAAACACCTTCTGTGATGGAGCCCAGCTCACACAGCACCTTTACAGCCCACAGAGTTGTTGCTGTAACTGCTTTTTATCTCTAGTACACATTAACATATCTCCTTCGTCAGGATTTATCGGGGGGGATGTTGTTATTTTCTGGAGAAAGGGCAAATATGTTTTTCAGCTGATGTGGGACTTGGGGCAAGGAATAATAACTGGAAAAGTGTTCTTTTATCTTGCTGGCTGACACTGTACTTTTGCTCCCCACAGCTCACAGAGAGCCTTGTTGAACAGAATACAGAACACAAGACCTTTCCTCATATTCCCTTCTTATGACTGCCCTGAGGACTAAAAATGTCATCAAGTTGTCGAGGCTTAATAGGTTACCAGAGTCATCTGAGATGTCTGTGCATTTGCTCTTATCCCAGGGCAAATGGCAGGGGATACAAATTATTCCAGACTCCCTTCATTGACAGCTATGCACCAAAATGAATGAGCTCCACCAGCCCAGGGGCTGTAAGCACAGCCTGTAAGCACACAGCTAAAATGGGCAAGGCTGTGGATATCCACACTGAGAACATCACCTGGCTCTTCATCTGTCATTTCAGGGAAATGAGAGTTTTTAGGGCACAAGTCACCTGTCAAGTTTGAAAAGTCTATTTAGGGCAAGATGAATAATGCCCAGCAAGCAGCTCTTCCTTCCCATTATCTCTGCAGAGAAACCAGGCAAAAAGCTCAAATGGCACTGTGGTCATCTGGCCTGGTGTATCTCACCCACTGTCACTTTTTAAATTACCTTAATTGAGTGTCTGACATTTAAACTTGCAAAGAAAGAGGAAAAAAAGAGATGTCACACATTGCCTGTGCTAAGAGTTCTTTCAGCAGGGACCAGCAGCAGTCTACCAGCAAGGACTGGGTAGACAATCTCGATGGTTTCTTTACCAAGTTACTGTTCCAGGTTTGGTTTGTAATACAGACATGTGGTATAATCAACAGATTTCAGGGTGCTAAGTGGATTCTAAGTGACATTCTGATAGAAAAAATTACCTAAGGGACACATACCACAAATGAAGAACAGGTCAAATGTCAGAACTTGGAAATGTCTTCCAGTAAAGGGTTGCTATTATGTAGGATATTTGTGAAGTTTTCCACAAATTTGTGTTGGTCCTGGTGCTGTTGAAGATTTCCTGCCACTTTTTGGGTATAGATAAAATGATGTGTGACAATAAGGACAGATGAAGGCAGGACAGCAGTGCCCAGACTTTTCCTTTTGATGCTTGTCACAGAAAATCATCTTCCTTCCCATGCCCAGGCCTGTGATCTACACATTGACATCTACTATTGCCATAACTGAGATGAGGACATAGGGAGGATTTTTGGTTCATTTTCTTCAGTTTTTCCCAAAACTGGATGCCAGGAATGCACTTAGCAGAGTGGCACAGAGTGCAGGCTGATTCCTGATGGGAACAGCCAATGTCTGGTCTAGCAGCACTGGTTTCTTTTGTAATAAGAGACAATTTTGCATCATGGACAGAAAATATATTTGGGGCTTTCTCCTCCACTATTCCGTCAAGGAAAGAACATGGTCAATTCAGTGTTCCATTATACTGTTTCTTTGCTGATAAATGTTAATTAAATTTTAGCACCCAAAGTATATTGTCCTCTGATGAACCCTCTTTCCTTGTCCATTCTATTTCCTGGTGTCCACAAACCTTAGAAAATGATGAGATTTAGGTCAGTTCTTCAAAACTTGGCTCTATGCCTGACCTAGCACCCCCTTGGGAATTTGAAATCTTCCAAAGGATCTTGCTGGTCCTTCTGGCAATGAGTAGAGAAGTCTCCCAATGCCTTCTGGCTGGCAACTTTTAAAATTCAGTCCAGTCCTAGCTATTTTTGCTGGGTGAAGCTGATTTAAGTATCCAATTTGCCATAGTGGCAGTGATGTACAGGGAGGAGGAAAAGAAGCTGTGATTAAGCCTGGTTTGAAGCACAGGCGAGCAGGAGATCCAGCTTGAACTGAAGTTTGTGGCAAGTTTTCCTCGTGGGATAAATTGTAATTTGATTGGTCTGAAGTTGAACAGTCTGAATGACTGACCTGGAATATTTCTTTATAGTGTTTTCTATGTTCTATAATCTCTCCGTGTCAGATGCCATGTAATGAACTATTTCTTGTTTCTATAACTGCCTGCTGCAAGGAGGTGGTGAGGTAACACAGAGTAGCTGTGAAAAAGGAGGAGCTAATTGGGCAGTCCAATGTCAAATAGAAAGATAAAATCATCTGCTGTGCTTGTGGGAACAAAACAATTTGGGTTAGTGCTCAAGTGTGTTTGCAGAGAGCATATTTGAAATCTGTAAACAGAATTATTCCCTGAGGAAAAGACATGCTAAAAGCTCTGCTCCCTCTGCAAGGAACCAAAATGCAGAGCAGCTCCCCAAGCATCCTGAACTCTGATGCCTGTGTTCAAACCTATGGAAAAATCCTTGTTCAGAAAGTGCAGAATTAGTATCTCTCACAGATGTGATCTGACAAATATATTCATTCTCTGGACTGTTTGCACGAAGCAAACATGGCAAGAATATCAGGATAAACCAGGGTTTATTTAAAACCAGGAGTAAATATTTGCTGAACATCTCTTGCATTTTCGTAGATAAAAGAATCAAAAATAAAAACCATATGTACTCGATCTGCTCTGCTGTTTAAAGATTCTCCTAATTAATAAGTCTACTTATTTTTAGTATTGCTAAAAATCTGATCTCCATGTTCTGTGTGCACCCTGAAATAAAAATATTCTAACCTTTGGCTCATGCATCATTCCTGCAGGGGAATAAAGGTTTTTCTCAGCATAACAATCTCAACTTTTTCACCATTCCCGAAGCACTTCACAATTTATGCTTGTCAACTGTTGACACTGAGGCAGCAAAATGCTACTGTTGTGGGTGGGTGTGGAATCTGAGCCAGCTGTCTCCCATATCCACTTTTTAAAGTGATGAACAGGGAGGTAAATGTCCTCTCATGCCACAGGCTGTGGCTGCACACACAGCAGTGACATGAACAGGATCTGGAACTTCTCCCTCACTCGATTTTTCTGCATGGACTCTGGTGTAATTTTGTTTGGGTGAGTGAATGCCTCTGGGTTCATTGGTAGTGATCACTCCACACACACCTGGGATGGTGCTATCCCAAAAACCATCAGCTTCACGAACTGTGGAATCATTTGGGTGGAAAAGGCCTCTAAGATCACCAAGTCCAACCTTTAACCATGTTCACCTCTAAACCATATCTTCACATCCACACCTCTTTTGAACACTTTCAGTGCTGGTGACTCTATCATTTCCTTGGGCAACCTCTTCCAGTTCTTGACAATGTTTTTTGTGAAGAATTTTTTTTCCTTATATCCAATCTAAACCTCTCATGGCACAACTTGGGGCTGTTTCCCCTCATCCTTTCACTGATTAACTGGGTGAAGAGACCTCTTGTTGGGGAGTTCTAGAGAACTACAAGGTCTCTCCTGAGCCTCTTTTTCTCCAGGATGAGCCCACCCAGTTCCCTCAGCTTCTCCTCATCAGACTTGTGATCCTGTGACCACTTTAAAAGCTGTTTTATTTCACTTTCTTCTTTCTGGATTCCACGGTGTCCCAGAAGTTTTGTTAACCTGTCAGAAGTTCAATGAGGAGAGAGTGATGAATTGTCACTTTTTCCCCCGCTCAACTGCAGGAAAGAGGCCATTTCTGGTACATTTACATATCTATTTGCAGGACTCTGGTTTGTGCTGCAGCTTTAATAATATTTATATATGGGACCAAATCATATCAGAACCCATCTTATTTGGTAAATAACACCAGAAAATAAATTAGATTGAGAAATGGCCTATGGAAGTGATTGCTCTGAGAGAGACTAATGTGATCCTAGGAAGGTTTGATAAAAAAATTCCTGGCAATTTAATTTTTCCCTTCAAAACTACCAGTGTTTTATGGAAATGAGCACAGCATTTCAACAGGGATGTAATGTCTGGTCAAGTAAAGGTCTGACTGAGGGATCGATAGCTCACTCTTCATCCCAGGAGCTTTGGGACTGCAATTCACATCACTCTCCTGTCAGATATAGGCCAAGGACTTGTACTCACACTCCTGTGTCACCAAGGTGTGCTGGTGCTGATTTATACTTTAATCAGTCAACACCATCTAAGAACACTTTAGTAAAATAATTCTTTTTTCTGCCACCCACTCACTGTCCTACAGATTCTCTCTGCTTTAGCTTTCTGCTTATTTTCAGCCACACAGTTTTCATGTTAGCTGAATAACAATAATGAAACAATTATCAGACATAAAAGAACAGCTGTACCACTGCCCAGGAGAGAGGATTGTGTGGAGGTGTGTGTGTCTGAACAGGCTGGCAGTAATAGAGAAATGACAGCTCTTCTCCCAGTCAGTCACAGCTCTTGGAAATATACTCAATACCCAGGAAACAACATCCTGGTTTCATAAACACATTCACAACAGGAAAAAAGCTCCCTGAGAGGAGGCAAAATGAGGCTGCCATAGGCACTCACACATGGACTGGCTGCTGTTGTTTGTATTATCACTGCAGGACCCTGCCAGCACCCTGGAGGGAAATTTGTCAGGAGATCAGCTGCAATAATCCTGCACCAGGATCAGGATTGATTAGCAGCCACTCTGGCCTGGCCAACGAGGCCAAGAACTGCAAACTCTTAACTTGTATGACATTCCTGCCTTTCTGAGTGCAGGGAAACCACAGCAGGACAGGAGGTGGGAGCTGCACCTCCTCTGGGACTGCTGTGAGCATTTACCCTCCACAATTGTGTGGGGTAGGACAAGGAGTGGCTGCAGCAGAGCAAAATCTCCTGTCTGGTGCCAGCTTGGGGTCACTTCTTGTCCAAATTCTTCACCCAGTGCTGGTCAGCAACCATGGGGCCCTCTGGATGCTACAGCAAGTGTGGAGGCCACCAGAGACACAGCTCTCTGCTGATGGAAGCCAGTGCTGCAGGGGATTATCTACATGTACAGAGCAGGGGATTATCTACAGGTGCCTGAGCAGCTATTGTTTTCTCTCACTGATGCCCAGAGCAGTGTCAATAACTAAAAAAATGCTGAACAGCACACTTTTAATGAATATTGCAAAACAACCCAGGCTGAAAAAAAAGGAGCTGTCCTGGTGTTCCTGCCCATGGCAGAGGGATTGGGACTGCCTGATCTTTTAGGTCCCTTCCAACCTGAAGCGTTCTGTGATTCTGGGATTAGTAAGATCAAGTAAACCCAGCACCTCTCACAATGAGTGCCAGAAAACGTCACACACAAGAACACCTCCCTCTCCAGCAGGCTCTGGTGGCTTGGAGCAGAAAACAACTGCTTCTTCCTCAATTAAGCTCGGTTCTTAGGAGCATAAAAGCTCCTTACTCAGAAAAGACTATTTACTGCTAATTGCTCCTTTCAGCTTGCAAGCATGGCTCTTTGCAATCCAAGGATAACTCATCTGAAGAGTCATCCTCTTCCAAGGGGGCCACAGAAAGCTGCCACAGCCTCTCAGAACAGGCTGGTTCCTCCATGTCATGCATTACGTTCTGCCACAAACTGCTGGGGTGCAGGTCAAAGGTTGGGTGTTACTTTCTGAAGTGTTTTGATAGGAATTTTGGGGAGATGGAAAGGAGAGAAGAGAAATGAGAAATAACTCTTGGACCAGGGCAATTTACAAAGAGAAGCTGGAGAATAAATCACTCATCTAAGGGTATTTGTTCACTGTTGATGAATGTGTTACAATTCCCTTCATGCTCTTTCCCCGTGTTGCCCTGATCAAGTTATGCTTGACCTTCTTTGTCTTTTTCAACACGACATTGACTGTTTCTATTTTTATTGATCCATATAATCCCTTCATGGACTTGGTGACATTAATATCCTCAGGGGTCTGTCTGGCTTCCAAGTCACTGAGCTGTTTTGCTTTCCCTTTCCCATCTGCGCACAGTAATGGCATTGCTCCTGACAATTAATTCAATAATCCACTGGATTGAGGAATGCCTTTCCAAGAATCTTGTGTGAAGTGTCTTGTAAAAACATCAGGCTTGATTAGACTTTCAAACTGAGCATTCTGAGCTGACAGTGAGCTTTGTGGTTTAGCAAGTACAAATACATATCCTGATTTAATCTGCCTAATTTAGAGCTGAAGGACTGTTATGAAACTATGAAAGAAACTACAAAGATATCACATGGTTTTTAATCCATAGGATTGGGAAGATTGTTTCGTTTAGAAGATCGGCCTACTGGTAAAAGGCATAATTTACTGACAAAGGGACAGATCCAAGGCTGGGATAAGTGTTGGGACATTGAAATTATTCAAACTTGACACCATTTTCTGACCAATAGGAAAGACCAAAGAGAAGAACACAGCAGAAACACTTTCTCCTCACGAGCACTTTTGGGTAGTAGTTAAATACTCCCACAAAAATAGGGTTTGGAGCCCAGAGGATCCCTGGGGTTGGATATCTGAATCTCACATGGCAAGAGGAGGCAGAGGAATATTCCCCTTGGATTGTTTCTAGAATTTGCATTAAATATTGAGGAGAGGAAAAAATTCCCCCGATTTCAAGGTCTACTAAGGTTTCCACTTCAAGCTTTGCACCATGCTTGGCTTGTAAGGTAATTGGAGCAACATCTGGGGCACAGCTGTGGGAACCACCCTGACTGTTCCCTGCTTTGCTTCAGTTCCTCAGAGAGCTCATTCCTAGTGTTGGGGCTTTCTCCTGATGCTCAGCTGAAAACAGCCTGACTTTTCTCCTGGTAAAACCAATGCAAAAGGTGTCATTTTTCTGCCTAATTTTGTTTTGTGCTACTGTCACCACGGTGGTGAAATATCCTCTGCATAAAACCAGCAGGAAAAGCAATATCTGACCCTGACTTGAGCCGGAAAGGAGCTTTGATGCCTGGATCTGCTGCTGCACACACTGGTTTGATATCTTCAGGTTCCTTTACTTCACAGAATTTACCTCGAGCTGCTCCTGGGCAAAGGAGAACAGATTTAGACTGTTTAAAGCTGCCTTTCTAAAAATAAACCGACTAAAGCACTCACCATGAGGGTCCTGCAGCTGCTGGGATTTCAAGGAAGAATTTGAAAGTTTGGCTCCACCTTCAGGGTCAAAAAGCCTCGTGCTGACACAATGGGAAACGCAATGGTGAGGGAGGATCCTATGGCAGGGACAGCAGGCAGCGTTCCCAAACACACACAGCTATTTTTAAAGGAGAGCTGTCTTATGAAACAGATGACTTAGTGCTGCAGTCTCAAACAGGAAGTGTGAATGTGTGTTCTGCTAGCTGGGAAAGCAGGAAGATTATATTAATTATTATTTTTTAAATGGAGAGACAGTGGGCACAGGACACCAGGCTGGAAAGGGTTGTTGGGATAGAAGAGCAGCATCAAGTCAAGGCACGAATATCCTGGATAAAAAAAACCTTAAATCTCCTCAAATTTTCATGGCTATTAGATTTCCATTACCAACTCTGAAAACCTGATCAAATAAGCTTTCTGCTTCTCCCTGGCTGGCACACTGTACGAAGCCATCAGTGATTCATGATTTGTTACAGAAATTCTCTGATAACTCTGTGCTCCCCACCCCTGTGGAAGAGGACATGAATTTCATGGCACACCACAATTCAGTGCTGTCAACTCACACCCTGCACTATGAGGACCCAACTAGTTCACACTTCACTTGTTTCTCCAGATTCTGTAACAAAACAACTGGAAAGAAATTTAGTGAATAAAACCCTCAGAGCCCTCCAATTTTACTTTTTGGTTTTTTTACCCTGACTGGTTATGGAGAGAGTTCTGAATATTTGGTGCAAGAAAAACAGAAATTCCCTAGAAATACGTGGAGAAACTTGTAAAAAAGCATCCTGCCTTTTGGAAGACTTCATGATTTCTAAAAATTTAGCACTGGCAAGATCAAATTTAAAAATCAATTCTGATCTGGGTATTTACCAGAAATTGCCCAAGAAACAGAAAGTGTTAAAGCACACGGCTCCTTTAGCTTGCTGTGCCCAATAGTAATAATAATAACAATCATAATAATAATGATGATTATTGGATAACTTTTCATTAGATCTTAATTAAGAGCCAAAATTAGCTTAGTCTAATGAATGAGATTTGGCAGTGGAGTAGTTTTTCTGGTGTTGGTTTGGGTTTTATTTGTTTGTTATTTTTAAAGTCTTTTAAAAAGCCTTTTAAAGGCTCTCCAGCAATGAATGCAAAGCCTGATTTATGATGCAAAAAGGAAGAAGGAGGGAAAAAAACCAATCTACCCTTTCTTCTTTTTTTTTTAGAGTTGTTTCATTACCTGCTGGGTCCTCAGTAACCCTCATTGTGATCAGTATTTCAGAGGTGTGACAGTTTCATCCAAGCTGAAGTCCTGGTTCCATATGGCATTTTCTGCAGCAGAAAGGATGCTTTGTGCTCCCTCACTTTTCACTTCCTCATATCAGTTTAGTTGCACCCTCATGGAGCTGTTACAACTCAACAAACCAGATTCCTAAATCAGCTGAGGTGGGAAAAAACCAATCAACACAGGTAAAGCTTTTTTCTGCCTGTTTCTGCCACTTCACATGTCCAAAATATCACCTAAAAGCCCCTCAGGTGCACTGCTTTCAGGAGGCTGATGTAAATGGATTTTTTGACCATAGACTTTAAATGCTTTAGGATTTAATCTCGAAAATACTACTTGCTGCCATGGTTCAGACTGATTTGGCAAAAATTCTTCAGCCTTATCATCAGCTCGGCCTTTAAAGGAAAAAAAAAAGATAACTAGAGACCATAATCTCTTCTTGCAGTAAGTGCCAAGAAATTCAAGTTTCATTCATCTTGTTACAGAACTAAACAGCTATTTCTTGGAATAAAGGAATTAGGGTCCCCTCTCAAACTGACTTGCATTTGCCGCCTGTATAGGGATATCCAAATGTGATCAGCCTGAGCTTATTCAGGTAATGTCTCCTGGCTGAAGCAAGAGATGGGGCAAAATACCTGTTCATAATAGCCATGTGCTTAACTTCTCTTTTAACCTACTGGTAGAGTAATGCTTGGCTTCAAGATCAAAAGTTTATCAGTTAAAAAAGGTTTATCAGTATATATCCGTATTAAAAAAGTTTATCAGTATAAAAGTACTTCAGAGGGGAAATTCTAATCAGTCATTGAATATATGCTCCCCTCCAAACTGTTCCACAATTTTGCCATCACTGCTATCCAGTGGCACAAGATAATTTTTATTTCCTTCATTTATAAGTGCCCCTTTCTCCCCAGAGATGAGGTTTTGGCTGGTGGAATTGGTTACCTCAGAGATTTGGAGCTATGAGATGCTGTTCAAGCCAGATCCCAAGTAATGGAACATTGTTCCCTATTTTGGGGGGAGAGTTGGAAATTTTTGTGATTTCCTCCCCTGGTGCAGTTGCAGGTTGGAGCAGACAGCTCTAAAATGCCCACAGCAGGGAGTAGCTGCTGCCCAGGGCAGAGGGAGCCAGGAGCTGAGGGTGACAAACCAGACAGCAGCACCAGGACCTCCCTGCCCTGCAGCACCCCAAAGGGAGGGCACTGAGCTTCAGCCAAAAGTCCAAAACCCTCAGGCAAGCTCATGGTGATGGGACAAGTCCAAGGTTAAGGCGGGAAGCCAAGGCTGGATGAAGCCTGGATAATCCTGTCCCTGCCATGCTGGCCCATGGTGACAAGGCAGGTCCCAGGTGAAGCTGGGAGGTGTCTGAGGCCAGAGCAGTGGTGTCCATGTCCAAACACAGCTGGCACTGGCAAAAGGCTGATATTCATCCAGCACAACTCAGGCCGAGGCTGGAGGACCAGGACTGGACACAAACACAGGTGGTGTCCACAGGAGTGGTTGGAAAAGTCCCTCAGGACTCTGCTTCTGTCCCCTACTCATAAAGGGGACAGAGACAAGCTCAGACACCTGCATCTCCCATCAAATCTAACATCTGTGTTTTCCTGGCTCTGCCTTGGTTCCTAGCCTAAAATGAAACTGCTTCAAAGAAAACTTGCAGCCCAGTTAGAAGCAGGGCCCTTCTGAAAACTGGAATACCATTTATTCATTACTATTTAGTTTCCACTGGAGGGATATACACTGCTTTCACAGAAGGGAGTAAGTGAATTGGATAATTCCTCCTTAGGATCTTTTAAGTTCTGTCTGCTCCTGTGTGCAGGGCAGGCAGCAAGTTGAGGTCAGTGAAGTCCAACCTGATGCTGCTGAAATGCAGTAACCAAATAGGCAAACTAGAATCTGTATCCCTGAAAAGCAGAACAGGCATTATTTAGAAAGGTGGCATGAAGCCTTTATTAACAGTTTGACTCCTAATGCTTGGAAATATCCAGATTTTCTTATTGTGTAGTGCATCTTTTCTGATGATTGACATATTTTTCTCCTGCTAAACCTCAGGAATTCACATATATATATATATATATCTCCTGAGGCTGTGCTATGGTGACTCTGTCACAGTCACCTGGACACCAGCTATAAAGAACATGACTATTTGTGTCCCCAGGGCTCTGTCAATTCAGTGTTTCCCAAACCAAGCTATGTAAAATCCCAAGATCAATTCCTGTGTGCCATCCATCTCTTTTTATGGGACAATCAGCTCAAGAAGTTCCAGCAGCCCCATTCCCTGGTTTTCTTACTGAAAGATTCCAGCCCCTCGATCTTGGAGGAGATCTCTTCCATTTTGAATTTCTCCCACACTTTCTCTCACCACCACAAAACAAAATAACTGAGCCAAAAAAGCAGCATAGCCTTAAATACACTCTGAATCTGGGAAGGAGAAATGCCAGAGAATCTGTGGAATACTGCTGTTGCTCCTGATCCTATATGGAAAGCAATAACATATTTTTGTGATAGCTGACAGCAGATAGATTATGGATCTGTCTCCTGGGAAATATCTACGTTCTGCCAAGGCTGAGATATTCAGTCTAGTCTCAACTAAGCTAATTCTGGACATGGAAACAATACAGTTGTGTTAGTAGGATGTTCCACTCAGATTAATTAGCCTTTCCAGCTGACCCATCCCTGCTCCCATCGAGAGGGACATGGCCTGGGACACGATGAGTTTCCATGACTGTCATCCACAGCTTCCCACAGAAAGGAGGGCTCACACCAGGAGACAGCGATGGCAGGCCCGTGGGTAAAGCAAACCAGTCTCAGAAGCAAAATATGCCAAACCACACAAGGATTAAATCATATGTTCTTGCTTCATTGTTAAAATCAACCTGGTTTTATGCTGGTTATTCCCCTGGAGGAATAACCTCCATACCTGATAAAGTGAAGGTGTTCGTGTCCATGAAGATTTTTGGGCACTCACCCAGAATCCCAAGATCAGCTGGTATTTATGTCTTTGTAACTTAAAACCCTTCACCATTTTTTTTTTCTTCTATGAATTTGCCCTTGCTATTGCAATATTTATTCTCATTTTCCCTATTAAATCTAAAAATTTCAGTGTTTTCTACATTTTCCTTTCTCTTTCTGGGAGCACCTAATTATGGGGGAAAATCCACATTTCTTCTGTTCTCCCCAGTTTAATGGGTAAGGAGAATTCAAATCATCTTCCTCTTTTCTTAAATTAGGATATCTTGCCACAGCTACACACAAAGTCTGCAGCACCTCCCACCATGCACTTTAACCATTCCACTTCTGATTTGGGAAATCCATGTTTTCATTAAAACCTGAGAGGAAAATACATTTTCTTTTTCACTTGAAATTCTCAACAGGAGAAAAAAAAATTTTTTTCAATCAGTACTAGAGAAACAAAATTCCCCATAAAATTAAATGAGCAATTGCATTGGATGTTATTTGGGGGAGGGGCATTAAAAATGTTTAATTATGATTCCTCCATCCCTGGAAATATTCAAGGCCAGGCTGCATGTGGATCTGAGTAACCTGGGATAGTGAAAGGTGTCCCTGCCCTATGGATGATCTTTAAGGTCCCTTCCAACCCAAGCCATTCCGAAATTCCATGATCTATGAGTCTATGATTTCTGCTCTGTTTTTTTCATGGGAAATAAAGTAAAAATAAAAGCTGGTTTAAAATGGAAATCACACCCTGCTGCTCCTGAAAGGCTGACAGGAGAATATTTCTATGGAAGTGTTCTATTCTGATTTTTCAACACCGTGTTTTATCAACTTGACATATTTCCATGATACAATTTTCTTTTGACAGGTTGACATTTCCTCGGGGGAAATTCCATAGGAATGTTTCTGATGGGCTCTTTCAGATGATCTGCAGTTCTAAAAGTGAAGTCACAACTTGTGGGGTGCTGAAAAGAGTCATAATAATTCTGAGGGGGAGTTGGGAGCAGACTGATCACTGCGTTTTGTGTTGTGCCTTAATGGATCCATAAACAAATTACAGGGTTTAAAGCAGCAGCTGACCTGGTGCCTCTTTATCATGAGAGCACAGATGCTGTACAAAATCCTTAATGTTAGACTTAATGCCTTGGCTCTTAATAAGCATTCCCTCATTAATTGCTTAAGTCTCCAGATTGAAGCTCAGACACTGAGAAGACAGAATTTACTCTCAGTGTAAAATACACTGACTGAGAGGCATTTATTCCTTGAAAACAAATGTGAGCAGGATTGGGACTCAGCTTTTGAGCAGAGCTTCCCCACTGAGGCTGATGAGAATTCCTGCCTTTTTAGCACACAGTGAGGGCCAGATCTGGCTCAGTAGTTCGAGCATTTTAAAAGTCTGAAGCGATATTCTCCCTGGCTATGAAAGCAGAATAATTCCAGCAAACCTGGCTTGCTTCAGCAATAGCACATTATGTCTTCTCTGCATTAGATGATGTTCACACAAAAGCCTGTATTTTGCCATTATTTTAAAAAAAACCCAAAAAAACAAAAAAACAACTTGTGTGCTTTTATGTCCTTTACAAAATGACTGTTTGTGCTATTGCTTGTGCTGACAACCTACCTTCAGCCATTGAACTTTTAACTCAGATGCATGAACCTGGCAGTCATTGTGTCCTCAATTCTGAGACGACCAGAATTATTGATCTTAGACCTTGAACTATCAGAGAAGGACAGGACAAT
Organism: Anthoscopus minutus; assembly: GCA_013399455.1. Taxonomy (NCBI): domain Eukaryota; kingdom Metazoa; phylum Chordata; class Aves; order Passeriformes; family Paridae; genus Anthoscopus; species Anthoscopus minutus. Next base: position 15,300 of record VWYI01023198.1, read on the forward strand.
CTGTTAGCCAGTGGACGGCAGAAGAGCGTGGCAAATACAAAAACAAAGGGATATTTGCTAGGTTACCATATTTTCATTTCACAGTTGTATCTGTGGCTTTAAAATGCACTATATTGCAAACACCATGATGTCTGAAAGACTTGGAGTCTGAAAGATTTGGAGAAGGTGGTCAGGGAACATTTGTTTACTGTTTCTTGCCACTGAAGAACAAAGATTTGTAAAACAAACCTCTCAAGGGTCACTGTTTGAGCTGTGAAACTGCCCTGCTCACACAGACCTGTCCAGAAATCAGTGATACCTGCATTTTCTATTCATTGCAGACAATCTGGCTTCATAACCATTTCCTTCTCCCAGCTGAGCATCTAGGTACATAATTTGAGATCTCAGGGAGGATATGCTTGCCAGTGGGGGTTTGTGCTGCTGAGGTGAGCAGAGCAGATCTGCTCAAACGATGAATTTGAGATACAAACATTTACTAAACACATTCAGCCTGATTGATTTTCCATGGCTGTGTTTTCTCAAGCTCTCAGAAAGTTTATCAGCATGTTTGTCATCAAAGTTTCCACTAACTTAAGTCACCACTGCCTGTTGCTACATGAAATTAATCCAGACCTATTCACCTGACTGCAGACCTATTAATAACATTCTTTGCATGCTTCAGTAATCACAGACAAGTCATGCACCTTGAAAGTGCTTTGGAACTACTGTCAAGCTCCTTTTTAAACCTCATTAAGATTGGATTACTTGGTTACATTAATCCTGGTGGCCTCATGCCAGTGGTCCTGACTCACAGAGGTTATTGTAACACATTGGCCGTAAGAATACAGGAAATGGCAAATTCAAAGGTGAGACTGAAAGAAAAGGAATCACAGAATAGTTTGGGTTGGAAGTGACTTTATAAAGGTCATCTGGTATAACCTCCTTGCAATAAGCAGGGGCATCTTCAACCACATCAAGCTGCTCAGTGCCAAGTCCAACCTGACACTGAATAATTCCATGGATGGATCATTTGTGCCACTGTTTTGCCACTCTCATACAATAGTTCTTCCCTATATCTAATCTAAATCAACCCTTCTTCAGTTTAAAGCTGTTACCCCTTGCCCTGTCACTCCCTCCCATTGCAAAAAGTCCTTCTCCAGCCTTTTTAGGTGCTGGAAAGTGCTCTAACATCTCCCTGGAGCTGTCTCTTCTCCAGGCTGAAAGAAAAGCAATTGGTCCCCATGGCCCTTTTAGTGTCACAGTGCTGTCCATATGTCAGATGAAGCGAGGAGCCACCATCCTGTGCTTTCAGCCTTCAATTATTGTGTGGCTGAGGCACACAGAGATGCCTTTAGCTCACATCCTGTAAATCCAGTAGCTGGTGCACCCACCATGCAGTAGAAGGGAGCTTCCTGCCTGCCATCCAAGCACAAAAATTATTGTTTGTGGATATAAACACCACACGTTCCATGTTTTGCAAACTGCTGGTGAATTTCATGGTAACAACAGAAGCATGATGGCTCTTTCCAATAAGCAGGGAAAGCAAAGAAGAAAGACTTAGCTTAAAACACATGTCAGCAGTGGAATGTGTGAGATTTGAATTCATGGCTCTTATGCCCTTGACATTAAACCAAGGTGGTCTTCCCTTGATTTTATATTTTGGGTTGGTTTTTTTTTCTGAATTCAAGAATCAAGATACCTGCTGCTTTATTAGTTTCTGATTATTAAAGGAATTGCATGTTCTGGAAAGCCTCATAGTGTAAGTCTTGTTTTATGGGAAGACAGAGGTGAGGGAAGAAATGCAATCAATAGTGTGAGAATGCAGAGTATTATATCCTAACCTTTGGGAAATTTGATATCATCTACCATCTGCATTTTTACAATCACCTATCCAGGATCATTAGAATCATAGAATCATTTCAATTAGAAAAGACCTCTAAGAACATTTGAGTCCAACCAGTAACCCAGCACTGCCTATGAACAAAGGGAGGAGAAATGGGCATTCCTAAACATTTCTCTGAATCCCCTAGGACATCAGTGAGGAGAAGTTCTGTCAAAAATGAGCCCTTTTTGAAGGCAGCACCACAGCAGTAGAGGCACAGCTGGGAGAGCTCCTCTGCTACACTCACCACCAGGGTGGCTGATCAACAAAATGCAGATATCAGGTGTATCTGAATTTGCCTTTTCTTGGGTTTAAGCTTTACACGTGTACCCTACAGTCTTGTTCTGTAAAGGGTTTCCCCACTGGGCTCACGAGGATAAAGCCTGCTGCCTGTTTTAATCCTGATTGCTGCTTGAAGTAGGAGAACATGATTCCTCTGGACAGAGGAGTCAAGGGATCAGCTGGCTTTTGTTTGTAGAAGTAGTTAGAAGGCAGGTGTGGCTCTGTGCCAGAGAAGGGGATGAATCCTCTAAAGCAGGCATTGTTCTCTGGAGACTCACTCAGCTCTGGGAAAGCCCCTGTGCCATAAATGCCTTTTTCTTTCTTTCAGTACCAGTATTTTTGTCTGTGTTTCACTCTGTAGCTCTGTCAGCTCTGTTCATCTTCTCTCTAATTTTACTCAGGTAAAATTCGCCTTGCTTTCCCTGGATCCATTTGATTGACACCATCCTTGGGAGGGAGGTGTGTGGAAAGCAAATCCAGGTGTTTGAGGACACAGGATATAAAGCCCATCTGTGCTACACCTGGCTCCTGGTGTAAATAATATAGGTAGAGTGTGACCTGACAAGGACCACAATCTACTGATGATATTCACACTTCACTTTTTACCCCTTCAGGATTTCTACAAAGACTCTTCCCAAAGGAAAAATGTGAAATAAATTGCAATAAAATACAAATTCATAGATAAACCTGGGGTGGAAAAAACCTCTCGAGATGTTGATGCTCACTGCTGCTCAAAGCAGGGCTGACTTCCCAGTCAGGCTCAGGGACTTTTCCAGTGATATACAGAAAATCCCCAAATTTAGTTTTTAAATACATTAGTTCCCTGTGGCACTTACAGGAACTCTTTGAATCTCTTTTCCTTAAATAATGTAGAATACATTGCAGTTCTTTCCAATTTGGGTCACAAGAGATGTGCCAGCATGGTAAGAGACAACTCTGGTTTCATTCATTACTGCTGGTTCTTTCTGCCTCCATGCATGGGAATTTCAAGATTTATACCTTTTATGGAATACTGAAAGACTTGGAATTCTTACGGAGTACCTGCACACATATCCAATTTTTAATTCAAGCCCTATAAGGATGATATGGTTTTGTAGCCCATCTGAATGTTATGCTCACACCTATCAGAGATTCTCACACTGGTGTGCAGGAGCCACTGCTCTCAGGACACGAGTTGTACCTGTACATCTCACCAGCATCCTGAGTTTTTTCATGTGGCTGGAAAGAAAGATCTGTGGGATCTGTCTGCCATTCAGCCACTAGTATTGACAGCTGCAGGTATTTGGGGAATATTATTCTGTCCATCCTTATGTGCTTTATCCAGCAGTTTTACATATTTCAAGTGCACTGAATAAAGCCTTTGTTAAGTCTGTCAGACACCTTCTGTACCTGTTCTTGGAGTCAAAAGGAAGCTGAATTGGTTTAGACATAAAATTTCAGTCTTATACAGACTAGAACTTGTTTTGTTGTGGTTTTGTTGGGGCTTTTTCTGGGATGAAGCTCAAGATTCAGTCAAGTGTTCCCATCAGCTTATCTGGAAAAAGAGTGTCTGGCTTGCTTTCCACCTAAAAAAAGAACATAAGACAAAAATTACACACCCTGAAGCATTTCAACTGCAGGTGTCTTTAGCTTACTCTCTCTGGCCCTGTTTTCATTAGAGGGTAAATTGCCTCAGCACTGACAATAATCTCTTCCTTTCATTTTCATGCCTCAGGATGTAAAGCAGCATTTATTGACAAACAAGCAATACCCAGAAAACTCAATTTCTGAGCAAAAGGAAATTATTTATTACCAAGACTCTAATAAATAAACATGAAATGATTCATCCCCTTCCTGCTACCATAACTCACAAAAATGCTGCTTGCAAAGGGTGCTGACACAGCAGCTCAGTACAGGCTGGACTAGAAAAATAGGAGAGTAGATGGATGAAAAGATGGTTTCGAAATGCAAAGTGGTGAGCAACCAGTGTAAAAATCTTTTCCTTAAAGTGCTGGAAGGAAATTTCTCTAAGTGCAGTTCTGCTAAGATAATAAATGGTGGAATTTTAGAGTGTCTATATTTTTATGACATGTTTTCCTGGTTAATCCACAGGCTGAGTCCACCTACTTTGCCACCTTTTCTGCAGTGTCCATGGAAACACTGGGGTAAAGCTAGAAATGAATTTTGTGGGCCCAAAAAGCCAAATTGGTTTTATTGGCAATGAAGGATCTCCTGCTAACTTCATCTGACCCTTCAGGTGAGAGGTTCCAATCCTTACACAGGATGTGCAGCCTGGAAAAGGCTGAACCATCCTAACCTAAGGCAGTGTGAACAAGGCCCTTATTTCTGCATAAAAGAAGTTGTGAGACAAAGAAATCTGATGCAGAGAGCTGCTCTGGAAAGGGATTTTGACTGATAGGCAGCCAGGCCAGTGGAAATAAGTAATTCTGGCTGAGCCACAGTAGGCCTGCCAGCATGTGTTTTAATTAGGTACTGCCTGAGTGAAGCATTATTCTGTAATATTTCAGACCCTTTGAAACTGCTGAGGCTGATTGCTGCAATATTTAGAGGAATATTAACATGGGTGACTAACAGGTCCTCCAGCTCTCCTGCCTGGAAGAGCTCTCATGTACAATAAGGCAGCACAAACAGCTTTGATTCACACTCTGGAAGCTGGATGTTCATCACAGGGAAGGGATGCCAAAGGTGGTGCTAATTAATTGCTGTGAACAAGACGGGCTTCAGAAATCAAATTCTTTCATGCCTAAAGCTGGTGCTTCTCAGTGAGGGTTTAAGGGTGTGGGGCCAGAGCATCAGTCACTGTGAACTGTCCTAATCCTGTGGCAGTGGGGAACAGCAAAGTGTATGGCAAGTAGTAACATCTGCAGCGTGATTTCTTCTGTCACTGAAGATTGGGTGGCATTCACCTATTTTCAGTTACCTACAATTCCCATCTGAACTCACTGTCTTCAGCTTCTTTCACAGACAAGGGAAGAAACAGACAAAAGTGGGATGTGAGTCCTCAGATGGGCCGTAGACACTGAATTTAGGAAGCTGTAGAGTGCAGCTGGCCTGCTCTGACTGTGTTGCTCAGATGTCCAAAGGGGGAATGGAAAAACCTGATCATCTATAGACACTTTATAAATAAAGTCTTTTTTCAGCCCAGTCCTACCTATGATGGTAATTTATTGAGCTGTAAGATACCTTAGGAGCTGACATCTCATTTCTTACGTCCTTGTTAAAAGTTTAGGGTCCCATACTGGACACCTTGTGAATGTCTTATGCAGAGACTGAAATGCTAACAGGAACTTCTGCTTAGTATTCAGTCTGTGTGCTTGCATTCATTTCTATTTATCAACATCATTTCTAGATCCACTGTTTACTACACAGAGCTTTGTGCTGCTGCTGCTGGCTCCAATGACTTGCAACACTGAGACGGTTGAAGGGCAAGAAGTAAAAGGAAAAAAAACAAACATGATGTGCAAGTCCCTTGTTTCTCCTTTCTACCAGAAGATAAATAAGTTATTTTTTTACTTATCAGTGTCTTGGCAGCAAGCTTTGTGCAAGCGCTTTATATACCAATGGAAAATTGCAAAAGCAAACTCTATTCAGGACCATAGGTGTTAAATCTGTGTCCAGCCTGAGAGTCCTAACTCACAGGGATGCCTAATTCTCATTTTTTTAGAACATGTTGCACTGGCACAGGTTGCCCAGAGGAGCTGCTCCATCTCTGGAAGTGTCCAAGGCCAGGTTGGATGGACTGGTTTCGTGGAAGTTCTCCCTGCCCATGGCATGGGGTGGAATAAGACAGAGTTTGAAGGTACCTTCAAACTCAAACCATTCTGGGATTCTGTGTTATTTAAAGTCTGAAGTAACACAAATATATTTGCCTCCATACTTTGAGTCACTTCAGGCACTCAGAATAGAAAAATCTGCAGCAAGAAGGATCCAAAATAGAAGGCAGCTATTCCTGGGAAAAGAGTGATGCTTTTCTTCAGGGGTGACACAGCACCCCTCATTAGGCTAGAGACAAAGAGAGGTAAATTATGTTGACAGCTGATTGTGGATGTAGAAAATCTCCATTTCATGCATTCTTACACTCAGTAAGCCTGGTTCTTCTTCCATGTGTACCTCCAGTGTGAATTCACTGAAACCCACATGGCTACAGAGTGTAAAACTGGAGTATTATTGCTGTGACTGACAAATGAATATTTGTATTTACAAAATATTGAATTTTGTAAAACTGCTTCTGATTCATTCACCTGCCAGCTGCTGAGTCAAACTTCCAATCCTCTCCACTAACACTGACAGTGTTGGGCAAGAATTACAAGAAATATCATGAACCTTTTTTTTTGTTTGCTGTGCTGTGAACTTCCAGAGAGCCTTTTCTTGGGGGAAAAAAGAGAAAAAAGAAGTGATTTTCAGACCTTTCCCTAGAAAAGGTAAGTGAGCAGTGTTGTCAGATAGTGGCAAGATATAAAACAAACATTGCACTGGCAAACAAAAAGTCTTTCCAAGGAAATTCCTGACATACTGAGCGATAACCCCACACAAGGAAATCCTAAAGTGACTTGGCAGATCTGGGGACAGAGATTGCTGACAGCTCAGCTGCTAAAATAATTGAGACCTCAAGGAATTCAGAGTAGCCTGTCAAGGGAAGGATCCTCCCAAAACTTTGAAGCTGCACTTTAGCAGGGAAGTTTCTCAGGCAATGATGAAGCTTGTCAGAAATGAGAGTGAGCGCCAATAAATATCTATATTTGGCAGAAAAGTACTTTTTTGGCTTCATTGGGTTCCCTAGATTTCCACTGATTATAATATGAGCTCAGCATTAAAATATTGAGACACCTACAGTCATTTATCTCAGTCCAAGAAATCCTGTCCATGGTTACATTTAAATTGCAGGACTAGATTGGGTGTCTGAGCTCAAGACAGAATGAAAGCTACTGTACATGTAAGGGGACATGGCAAGATGAAGATGAATAACTTATTTGAGCCAAAAATCCAGACATAATATTGAACCAGAAAGATCCAAAGAGGAAGGGAAATGGAAGGGGAGAGAAATAAGCTCTGTGAATTTCTTTGCAAAGCAGTAAATCTTCCAGTTTTGCTTTATGTTCTCAAAAGTTTTGTAATAAAAGTTCTTTCTATTGAGACCTCAACAGTAACCTAGAAATTATTTCAAGCTAAAAAGACTGGGGATTTAGCCCTTAAGTTGTGTTATTTATCTTTAAGACTGCTGATATAAAACAATCAACCTTTGAAGAGTGAGTATTGTATGAAGACATTGTCTGTCAAGGAGGAAATCAAATATAAAATTAAGGAAGAATCCTAAAAAGCACATCCTGAAGAAAAAACTTCAGCAGAAAATACATGAGTCAGATGTTAGTGTAATAACAATTGATTAAAGCTGGATGCAGGAACTGTCTCAGTCTTCATTTGATTGTCCAGTGCCAGGTGTCCTTCAGTGTGATAAAATACAGGTGAACACTGCAATCTAAATGCAAAATGCAGAAGACATTTCTGGTAAAAGAGTGAGAGAGGCTGAATCCCACATTTCTCTCTGCTATTTGGAAATCCAAGATTTATTTCCACAGAAGTAACTTGAAAGTTATTTGGAAATAATCAAGTTGTACCAAGAATCCACCAAAATGTCAAATCTTAGAGGTGGGGCTCTACTTAGTGTGGCTTGAAATTCTGAACCTAAATTAGGTGATTCCTATCATGACACATTTCTCTCTTCCCCCATTTTTAAGGTAAAACATCTCTTGATAATACTTTTCACCATACTTTTAAAATTTGTCTCTGAAACTGCTTTGCCAGGGAACCTTGAACAGTGTCCAGGTTGCCAGTTGTCTTTCTCAGCCTGGAGCAAGGAAAGCTCCCAAGTACCCAGATCAGCATCCCCAGATGTGGCAGCTTTGCTGTCCCACAGCTGGCTGGGGAAAGGGGACCATGTGGCAACCATTAAAGCCACCAGAACAATTCTCCCAGCCCATGTGGGCTCTCTGCTTGCTGAGGTTTGTGGTGCCCTTGGGAAGTGAAGAGCCAGTTGCATCTCCTTGGCAATAGGATGTGCCAAACACAAAGCACCAGGAAAAGCCCTGTGCTATTCCATGAGAATAGGGTGGCCACATGAGTTCCACAGTAAAGAAAGCCAGAAAATCTATTTTATTCTGAAGGGGTGATGCTTTCAGCTCCTTTTCTTTCTTTCTCCCCACTCCCAAGGTTTATACTACACCCCAGAGACTTCACTATTAGGAACCATTTCAGACAATGAAACTTTCTTTAAATATCACCATTTTTTCCTCCATCCTACTTACATCCCTTCTTCCAGTGCAATTGCAAGTACTGACCTACTGAAGTGGAAGAAGCTCTGTACCTTTTCTTTGTCAGAGTAATCTGTGTTTTCCTGAGCCGTGCTTGTTACCAGCTCTGACCCACCATTATTTCAGGAAACCATCACATTCATAATTAATAAGAACCCTCCAGCTAACTTTCCTCCCTTGCAGAAATTATTCTGGTTTCAAATGTCATCGTGGCATTCCCTCATTCTGCATGAAGTAGGGGGAACTCCTCCCATTCCTTTTCCCAGGTCTTTTCCAGGTCTGGCATGCCCAGATCAATTCCCCTGCCACTCTGAAACAGAGCTGAAAGCAATGCAGTCAGGAGGCAGCAGGGCAGGACAACACTTCCAGAGAACTGTAGCTGTTCTGAGCTGTCACATCTCTGAAGGGAATCTAACTTTATCAGTGTAGGGGATGAAAAAAACGTCTGATACATAATTAAAACTGGATTTACTCAGATCCTGCTCAAGAGGCGTAAAACCAACCCAAGTTCCAAATGGGGACCCAATTTGTGTCCAAGTGGGGACCCATAGAAGAGGGCTCTGAAACTCACCTGGAGGGATGTATTTGATATTTTCTGATGTTTTCCTTTAACTGAAAGACATCTCATCCTTCTGAGAGGTCCTCCAGTGTTTCAGAGAGATAAAGCTGGCACCTGATTCAGCCTGATTTCTCACCCTTTGGTTAATGATGTCTAAAACTGTTTTTCAAGTTATTTCCTTGTATTGTAGAAATTCCTGAGTTATGGACACAGCAAGGACCTTGTGTTACAGATGTGACATCTAGAGCTGGCCATACCCTTTCTCCAGCAAGGATTCTTTCTGTACAGCTTCACCACCGAGAGCACTGGGAATACTTTGACTTGAAGTTCTTTCAGGAGCTTTAAAGAGGAATAAAAATCACCACCAAAAAAGCAAAAGGGGGTTGGTTATCCTTGTGCGGGCATGACTGCAAGCCATGTCTGAAACTCATTTGGGCAAGAACTGAGCAACTGGATCCTTGCCATGGTCCCATGTGGAGACTCACTCCATTCAGCTGATCAGGATTGTCTTCTCCTGCATTCCTGAGTCTCTGAGTATTGATCTCAGGGGTCTTGGTGTGTTTCCTGAAAGGACAAGGCTTATATTTCTCATGCCTTATCCACACAAGGGTGTGATGGGATCTGTGTTTGTACATCTCTGTTTCCATGTTAACTGTGACCATAAAGCTCACCCATAAATCCAGCCAGAAGGATTCGGGATCCTACAAGTTTTATAAAAGGACACGAGTGGGAGAAGAGTCCCCTGAATGAAGGAAAAGATCCAATATGAACTCTGCCCTAAAAGAGCATCCAGAGGGGAGCGACCTTATAAGCAACCCAGACAACAAAAATCTTTGGTTGGACTTTGCAATCCAGCTGCACATGGAAAAGACGCAGGCACAGGACTGAAGGAATGATTTGTTTAATCCTTAGATAGTCACAATTTTGGGGGTTGTTTTGCTCTGTTTCAATACAACTTTTAAGATGGCAAGGCTCTGGACAGTGCAATAAACACAGATAAATCATAACAGAAAGTCATGGAAAACCTTCCTGGTTCCAGGGCACTTGTCTGTGCACATGCAGCTCCAGGCCTCTTTTACCAATTCCCATGAGTTCATGGAATCCTGTTGCGTGTGAGTTTCCAGTCCCGGAGCTGAATGTTTAAATGCAATAAAAAATTGGGCTGGATGTATTCCTTTTGCATTTTCATGAACGAACTCATATTAATTGGAAGCATGCAACTTTGGGATATTGCTTTGTTTTCTTTTAATAATGAAAGGAAACAAATGCTGATGTGCAACAGGCAGAAAAGGGAAAACTAGGCAAGCTTAAATATTTACATGTATTCAAACTGTTGAATAACCTGAGAAGAAGGGAAAATAATGCTGCTATATGAGAACTTTTGCCTGTCTCTTAGGAGGATTTCAAGTTTTCTAGTGTATATAGGTGCCCATCTCCTTGCTGTGACGTTCACACTGTCCTAAATGGGAGGAAATGAAAATGTAAGTGTTGCTGTGAGTGTTTTAGAGAGGGTCAGAGGCTGTTTTATGTCTTTATGAGCATATGACAAAAAGTAAAATAATTCAGCAAGGCCTTAAAGGAAGATGTCCAGGTATTTCTGCATCTGAGAAAGGCTTGCTAAGCTTTTGCAAACCCTGAGGATTTGTTGAAACTCTTTCCTCTGTGCCATTATGACCTTTATGCCAACTGATTTTGATCTAAAAATCCCCAACAACAAGGAGGCTTATGGAAAGGCACTGCCTTGGGAAGGAAAAGGAAGGAAAGGCGCCATCTCCCTGAAGGAAACAGCTGGCAACAGGTGACTACACAGGCAGGGTATGGCACTGGTCCATGAGGAAATCCAGCTGGGCTGGGAAGGAACTGGTTCTGTCTGCTCCTGTCCCAGAACTGTGACTGAGGGCTGTGTGCCTCAGGACACAGCTGGGCTTTTAGGGACAGTCCCAGCTGCAGCTGGGGCAAGGTTCTAACTGTGATTCACACACAGCAGCCTGTCCTCTGGGCAGATGGGGTGGAGCAGAGGGGAAGATAATCTTATTAGGCTCATTTCTGTCACTGGGAAGCCCAGGGCTTGGCCTGATGCCCACACCTAACAATGCCACAGACACATCTATTGTATGGAAAGGCCCAACTGGACATGGAGGGCAGGGAGTGATAATTCTGCTAGACCCAGGAACTGGGGCCCAACAGGGTCAGGCATCCAAATCTGTAACATTCCAATTTTCTGATCATCAACATCCACACCAGAGCAACCAGAGGGCCAGAAGCTCCTTGGGCAAGTCAGCAAGAAGATGTGGGGTGACCTTGCTCTGCCTTTCCTTGCACAGTGATCTAGCCTGGCAAGTATCTGTAGATAAGAGCAGGACAAATGTCTTTTGTTTCAGAAACCAAGTGCACAAGCACCAGCCAAACAGGCATGTTTGAGGTTGCCTGGAGAGAAGTGTGTACATGCACTGGGGAGTCCTAAAAGGCTTGGTGCTGGGGAAAAAAGGGCTTCCCATGGCAGCTGGGAATAGCAGAGGAGATGTCCCACAGCCTTGGAGATTTTGGGAAGGGCATACCGATGAATTCAGTGACCTATAAGCCAGAACCTCTTTGCCCTGGGGTACAGGGGAAGATGGGAGATTTACTTCTCATTGTTTTGGAGGTGTAGGGCATCATCACACCTGGTAATGTTGCATGGTGGGCTTGAGGGGTGTCCCATCACTCTAGGAGAATAGGCAGGTGGTTCAGAGTGCACAATGTTGGGGAGGATTCTTCCTTTCCTTCCCAGATTTGGAGGCTGCCATAGAATCATACAAAGACTCAGGTTGGAAGGGACCTTAAAGATCATCCTGTTTCAACCATCCTGCCATGGCCAGGGACACCTTCCACTATCCCAGGTTGCTCCAAACCCCATCCAGCCTGGCCTTGGACACTTCCTGGGAGGGTGCAGCCACAGCTTCTCTGGGCAAACTGTGCCAGGGCCTCCCCACCCTCATAGGGAAGGATTTCTTTCTAGCATCTAATCTAAACTTTTAGCTTAAAAAGCATCCTATTGCTACATGCTCAAGCAAAGAGTTTTTGTAAAACAATTCTAATGCACTGTGCATCCAATGCAGTTTGTACCTGGCCAGCGGGGGAAGCCTGTTGCTCCTGAAAATTTTCAGGCAGTGGAGTTAACATTTTACCTAATGCCTGGCACAATGAGGTGCTGATGAAGGGATTATTAATATTCCTGGTGATCTGTGGGGGTCTGTGTCCACTTCACCTAATTTTGGAAAATTATCCCCACCGTACCCAGAGCCTGGGCAAGGGAGAATCCTCTTGCTCCTGGACACTTTGGAGTCAGTGGAAATTCCAGTGCATGGGAGGGTGGAGGAGGATCCCCGTTATTTCTGGAAGCTGCTGTGGAAGGCGTCCCCACTGCTCGGGGAAGAGGGATCTCCATCACCCTCGGAGCTCGGCGAGGGGCTCTCCTCTGCTGCTGGACGAGCGCGGGCGGTGCGGCCCCGCTCCCACTCGGCGCCCGATGGAGGGGGGAGCCCCTGCGGCGCTCGGAGCCGAGGCACAGAACGCAGCCCCTCGCTGCTGGAGGCTGTGAGGGTCGTGCTCCCGCGGGGGCCCCCGCCGCCTCCATCCCCGAGGAATCCTGGGCGGAGGGCGGGCTCGGCTCCCCCTTCTCCCTCCCTCCCTGGCGGGGGTTTGCCCTGGGACGCGCCGGCAGCGCCGGGCTCGGCTCTGGGACGGCGGGCCGGGGTCAAGGGCGGCAGGCGGGGGGCGATGCCGGCGCCGGGGCAGCGCCGAGGGTCCGGCTGAGCCCCGGGCACCCCCCGAGCCCTCATGGCGGGGCGGGCGCCTCAGCGCAGCCTCCCCGCGGCAGCGGCCGCCGCGCTCCTGCTCCTGCCCGTAAGTGCCGGGGACGGGGACAGGGACGGGGCGGGGGGCGCGGGACAAGGACCGGGAGGGAGCGGGGGACGCCCCAAGGCCACGGGGAACGCAGCGGGGCTTCCCCGGGCGCTCGGAGCTCCGAGCGGGGACCGTGCCCCGCGCCCTCGCAGGTGCGTGCCCGGCTCTGGGACACCCCAGGCGGGCACCGCTCCCTGCCAGGTGCGGCTCGGGGATCCAGCCGGCCCCGCGGCCCTGTCCTGCTCCATCACAGGTGCTCTCAGAGATACCCTCTGCCCGCTCACCTCTGGGTCCCCCTCAGAGCCCCTGTGCCATTTTCAGTGTCCCCTTGCATGTGAAACAGCCACCTTTGCTTGCAGAAGAGGTCCCAGCGCTGGGGTGGCAGCTCTTTGCCCCAGCGGGAAGGGGATTTCCCTCCCCATCTCCCCGCACCCCGCCGGTACCCGGTGACCCCGGCCTCTCTCCCGTGCCTCTCCTGGCACCATGGGCTCCAGCAGGCATCGGCAGGCAGGGGTGGCGATGGGCAGGGCTCAGCCCACACACCCAGCCGAGCACTTGCTCCCACTTTGTCCGGAGTCAAACACGCAGGGAGCTTTTCCTCGTGGTCCTTCTCCATCAGCAGCATCCCCCCGGGAGATGCTGGGATGAGGCGGAGATCAGGTTGGCTTCTGTCGGACTGGACTTCAAAAGCTTTCCCAGTGCTTTTTGGTGGCTTGTTTGTTTTGAGCGATGGTTTCAAGCGTGGTTAAGCCAGACTTGAAAAGAAAACGTGAGAGGTTAAGCAGCACTGAACCTGTGCAGAATTTGTGAAGGCTATTCGCACAGCTTTAAAAAAGTGGCAGTGACTCTTCTGAACTGCAGTGTAATTGGTCTGTCTTTAACATTTCCTTAGATAAAGAAAGAAAGTCTGTTCTGTTTCCTTAAGTTCTATTTTGCTTTGGTTTGGGTTTTGTTTGTTTATTTCAGGGGTTTGTTTGGTTTTTTCTCCCCTCTCTAGTTTCGAAAGAAAGATAAAAGCTGGGTCAACAACAGGCTTCGGAGACAAGCAACAATTTAGTTTTAATTTTTTTTTTGCAGTAGCTTTCTTAGAAGTGAGAGAATACTTTCTCACCTCCACCAGTGTCGGGTTTTTTTATCTCCAAAAGAAGGAAGAGATCAATGCACGTGGGATCGCAGTGGCATGGGTTGAAAACACACTTGTTGTTTTCAACCCCACTTCTTCCTGATCTTTGTTTCTTATTCCCTTTTCTCTCTCAGTCTGTATTTTCTCTTATTTATTTTGGTCCATAAACATATCTCAGTTTGTCTTTAGAGTGCGGGACTTGCAAGTGAGATTATCAAAAGTACTCAGATACTTCGTATTTAGCCAGACTAATCCATTCTCAATGAATCAAGAAATGTCTTGTGTTTCCTCTGTGGACATAATCTATGGATTTTCAAGGTTTCCAGTTCTATTGCAACTTTGCATTTGAATTATTTCTGCAAATTTTGGTAGTTGTGTTGCTGCTTTAGAAACGAAGCTGCCTCAAAAGAAAGGGTGAAAAAAAGGTAAAGATGAAATAGTGACGTTTCCATAAAACATGTTTAATCCAAGAAATATTAACTTTGAGTGTATTCTGTGTTTTTTTACAGAGGAGCTTGTTTGGGTGGAATATGCTGGTGTCTGACAGGGGCTCTTGTTTACCTGTGTGGGAAATAACATTTGGAATCTTTAGTTTCAGAACAGCTCTGGTTGCTCCAGCTGTAGCAGAAGCTTTTGCTGCTCCTTTGGGGAGTGTTTTAATCCCTGGATGTTGTCTGTAAATCTGGATCTCTGCTTTACAGCTGGAGGGAACTTTGCACCATGTGCATTAAGAGCAGTGTCTTAAAACTTTGGCTCATAGTCAAAGCTCTTAAGTTCTTGTTTAACTTAAAAACACTTGGAAGTGGACTCGAAGTCAGTGACTTTATTCACATTTGTGGACTTCAGGAAAGAAATAGCTTCTTGTGGGAACAGGCCCTCACCCAATAAAGGGAGTTTTAAGTTTTCACAGCAGCTGAGCAGTTGTGTTTTATGGGAGCTACAGGTTTGCAACACCCGCGAGATGAAGCAGTTTTCTGGTACAGAATTAGATCTGCCACATGAAAATGCTGGTGCAAATGACCTGACAGATTTCACAGGGCTGGTCAGCAAGAGGGTGAAGACTTGCACTGAGATTTATGTTCTCTTAAAGGAGCTCTGGACGTATGATACACTTGAAAACACATTTAACTGAATGTGGGAAACAAAAAACAAACCATAAAACAGTGGCAAATGAGTCTTATGACATTTTTGTATAAAGTCCTTGCTAAGTTCACGTAATTTGGAGAGGGAGGGATTATTCAGCAAAACTAAAAGCAAAGCTTGCTATCATTTATTTGTTCTCCTGGAGCTGTTAAAAGAGCCCGGGCAGTGTGAGTCTATCAGCCAGTGATGACAAGTTAAATAGTAGTCCTGGTCTGAGGCTGCCAAAATTCAGCCCTATTGTGAATTAATGCAGCATAAACATCTCATCAGGAGAAGCCTTTCCTTTGTCAGGGTTTAGTGTGTAACCATCCTGTGGCAATTGTTGGATGTTGGAGGGAGGTGGCTGCATGCTGGTGTTGGCTGGCTGTAGTCTTGCCATAAAACATTTCAGTGATGATGTTCATCCCTGCCCTTAGCCAGCAAGAAAACAGCTTTAGCTTTTGTGCATATAAGGCCTCTGCTTACATATTATTATCTTGTCAAGAGCAGAGGAAAAGTCATGATCAACTCCTCTAAACTCTGTGACCTTCATATTCTAAACAAGAGCATGATTGTGGAGAAAGAGAGAGCGAGGATCTCTTTCCAGGCTGTGCATTAGCAGGTGCAGAATTTTAATTTCAGCCTCACAGGTTCTAACTCCACTGCTACATCAATAGCTGCAAGAAAGCTCTCCAGCCTTCAGGAAAAAATGCCAGAGAGTGACTTGTGCTCATGTGATGGAGCTCCTTCAGCTTCTAACCCAGGGAGGTGCTGGTCAGACTGTGCACGGAGCTGCTCCGTGGTGCTTCCTAGCTCCCAGATCATTCCTGGGAACTGTCTGAGATCCCTCCAGACTGCCTGGGGCAGAAATGTGGCCAAGACCCATTCTAAAAATTTAACAGTAGAAGTGATTAAGGACTTAAAACAGATCTTTGCACCGCTTGATGTGTTGGCTTAGATGGAGCGTGCTGTGCTGCCGTCACTCTGGGCTTGCTGTGAGCGCCACAGGGAGGGGTTTTCCTCTAAGGCCAACTCTTCATTGCTTTGAATTTGGTGATTTTGAATTTGGTGATCAGACTCTCTTTGTGTCAGGGATTAGTGCAGGTTCTTGCTGCTGGTGTGCTGAGCTGAGAGATTCACCATGAGAAGAGTAGGGTAGTGGATGATACGGACTTATTAAGAATGCATTTTTCTGTCTTCTTGTTATTTTCATTTTGCCCCATATATTAGTAAAGCAAATATTTAAAAAATATTGTATTAGAACAAACAGTTGCACATTTCTAGATTCTTTTAATAGTTCTGCAGATCTTATTTTTTTGGGGAGAGGGGGAGGTGAGGAAGTGTGGGTGGTAACAACAGGCTGCACATGCTGCTGAATCTGTTCCTTTTTAGTTTATATCACTTTCAGGTTTTGCAGCACTGCAAACCCAAGAAGGAGATTTAGGAGGAAAGCTGATTTACTCTAGATTAAAAGTTTATCCAGCAGATGACTTTTTTGCAGCAATTTTCCTTTCCACACCGTGTCTATAATTCATTATAACAGATCATGTCTGTGTCCTTCTTTTTTGTAATTTACACCACTTTTAATCCCAAATATAGACTCTTCTTTCTTAGAGTGCAAACATTTATTGTTGAATGCAAAGCTGGAGCTGTCCAGCGAGCCACTCTCACCTCCCTGCCTCATGTGGATACTCAATGGCCTGTATTAAAGCATTACATAAACATTGTCTTTGCCTCCTTATCTTTTTATTCATGACAGCTAAACACTTTGTGATGGTTTGCTTTATCAAACTATTTCTTTGTACAGAATTGCTTTATTTCACTGCTAATAATTCTTTTAATCTTAATAGCTTTGAAAGTAGCTGATTTAAGTTGGCAAGTGTTGGATAAAGTGTTTTAATTTTCTTCTCTGAGAAGCTGGATAAATTTGGCTGCGGTCCTTGTTACAAGAGAAGACAAATAGAAAGTAGATCAGCTGACAGACAGAACTGTCCTTCAGGTGACTGTCTGCTTGAATCTCATCAGTCACACCCAAGTACAAGAAAATTTCATTTCCAGCTCATGGTGCCAGCATGGGGATGTTAGTGAGATGCTCCTTGCAGTACTCTTTGACACAGAGCATGTTCTGTGCTAAGCACTGCTCAGTTCTCTGGCCCTGGGCTCATCTGCAGTGGCTCTCACAAGCAGATGTTCTGCTGGATCGTCTCAAAGGCTGGTCCATTTCAAAAGGGCTGTGGAAAGGAGAGAGAAAACCACCTCACAGAGATGGATTTCAATGTCCTGTCCTGACCTCTGGCTCCTGTGCAGAGGAGCCAACATTGAGAGTTGGGTGCTGGGAATGTGCTGCTCCTTCCCCAGATTTGCAGGTCTGGTGTGGAGCTCAATGGATGGAGAACTTGGAATTTGCCTTTCCAAATATCCCTTAAGCTTCATGTGCCTGCACAAAATCTCATGTTTTCACTAAATAAGAAAGAAAACCCATTTCATAATTCAAGAGCTGAAAGGTACTTCTTCCACAGAGCTGTAAGAAAATGAAACTAATTAAACGAAACCAATTAAAGCTCTATAAACTTCTGCATGCTGGCTGAGTAACTCTTCACTCTGGGTTATGTATGCTGGGAAAGTAAATAGTGAGTAATGCAGATGGAGATTAAAATACATTAGCTGTCCTCACTGCAATGCTAAACCCTTGCCCTGGTAATAGTAGCTGAAGTGCCTGAGGGCTGGAGAGGAGCCACTTGCCTCCAGGGGCTGTGGGATAATCCCTGTTGCTGCTCCCCAGGTCCCTGGGATGCAAGAGAGTTGCTCAGTGCTGTTACCTCTGCGCTGCCATAGTTTGGGAAGTGCTGTCCTCTGGCAGGGGTAGCTTTTCCAGCACAAAGGAAGGAGGAAAGGAGGCAAAAGAGAAGGAAAGGAAGTGTGCTGATGGGCCTGAACAGGTTTCCTGTGGGGCTGCCAGCCAGGCTCTGCTCGCTGAGGTATCGATTCCCTTTGAGTGGCAGGAGCAGATCCCAGGCCCAGGCATGGCTTGGGTTTCAGGGGGCTCAGGCCAGCAGAGGCTCCTGAGCCACGCCAGGGCTGTGCTGGGCAGTGGGGCCATCACAGCTCTTCCCTTGCTGCCTGCTTGTTTCATGAGCAAATATCCCTGCCAGGGACCAGGCTGCTCCTTCTGCTGTCAAGTGGCTCTTGCAGAGCAGACAGGAACACACCAGGGTGTCCCTCTGGCTGCTGAGAATGGTGTCTCAGAGCTCAGGAAGGTATTTTCACCAGCTGTGCTTCCAGTCAGATGCACTGAGGATCTTTCTTCATCCTACCTCAAAACTCACCTGCTGGGAGATCAGCTGTTCAGTCCAGCTTGAATTTGAGACACCTTCCAAAGTGTAAGAATCCTCTGCTTTATCAAAAGAAGTATCTTCATGAGGATTTTGAAGTCTTCTCAGACTTACAGTGTTTCTTTCCTTCAGAGAAAAAAAAAAGATTAAAAGAAAATTCTATCTTTAAATACAGTAGTAATTAAAACATGTCTTTTCATAGTATTTGCCATAATATTTCAATTATAATTATGTGAACAGAGTAAAAAAATCTTAGAAACATGAGTTAGAGAGAAACGTCAAAGTCTCTGGATTGCTGATTATTGTTCAAGATATAGCCTGTATGTAAGATGTTTACTGCATTGCTCATTGAAAGATTTGGGGAGTAATTGTTATCTGTGATTCTTTTTACTATAGGGACTATAGATCATATAGAATCAAGAAATGAAAAAATAATTTGTGCTGGAAGGGATTACCAAAAGTCCTTTGTCCAGTCACCTTCTCAAGGCAGGCTTAATTCCAAACCCAAACCATTCTCATCCAGTTAGGCTGTGAAAATGTGCAAAGATGGAGCTCTCACAACATCTCAGATCTTTTTACAACATCTCTTTTCCAATGCTTAGTTGTTGTCATGGTGCATAATTTTTTACGTTCTGTGAGATTTTCCCTCACTTCAACTTGTGAATGATGCCTGCCTTGTCTGCTGTCAGCTCCTGAAAGGAACCTGACTCCTCAGAGAAGAATCTGTGATTCCCCTTCAGGTAGTGAAAGATAATTCCAGACCTGGAGTTAAATTTCACTGTGGTACTTGTTTTTCAAATTTAAAAGTGCGCTCTATATCCAGATTTGGCAGTTTAAGGAAAGAAAAAATGAAGAGAAAGTTCAATGCCAATATCCAGTGCCACCTCACTGGCTCATTTTGAAATCCCTGTCAGGAAATCTTGGGTCAGAGGAACATTTTGTGGAGCGTACAGAAGTACCTCTGTTGGTGTTCCATGGGAAGCTGAGCAGATATCAATAGCTTTGAAGTCCTGATCCAGATGGGTTTTTGCCTTTTTCAGATGGCAAAGACCTGAAAAACAGAGATTAGGAGCTCAGATTCCTTGAGCTGGAGCTGGGAGAGCCTGTGAGAGGTGACTTTGGAAATGTGGTGGTGACAGTGGATGGGTGAATGATCGTGCAGAGGCTCTGATGTAGGTTAGAGTTAGATGAGGGAGGTGTTGGCATTCACGTGGGTAAATGTAACTTTTAAACTTGAGCTACTCTGGATTCCCTCAGTGTTTTGTCTCCAGTGCATGATTAGCTCATCCTGGAGTCAATATTTAAAGCACAGGTGATGGATTGTTCCTTGACAGTGGTCCCTTCTTCCACTGAGCATTAGGGGGCCTGAAGCAAAGCCTGCTAAATAGGGAGGGGAGGTGAATCCCATTGGGGCTGCCGAGAGGAGTCATAGGAATGGGAATTAGGTGGGAAAAAAGAACTCACAGGTTTGGTGTGCAGACCTAAGGAGGGGGCAGACATGAAGGCAGGAGTGCTGTGAGGGGCTTGCTCCCCTTCCAGGCTCTGAATATGATACCCACAGATGTGGGGAATGACCAACAAAACTCTTCAAGGATGTGAAATTGAAAAATCTTTCCATTAAACAGTTTTCTTTCAGGAGAGTTGCAGCTTGTGATTCAAATGCAGTTATGCTCATTTTTAACATCTCAGGTTGCTTTGCAAGGGCTTGGAGACCTGGCTGGAAAAGTCCAGCTCATGGATGGCCTTAACCAGGTTTAGTTTGTGTCTCGTGACTCTCAAAATCCTTCAGCACCTGCATGGCTTTCAGAGGATGAAGAACCTCCCCTCTAAAAGCTGCTTCAGCAGAGCATGTAGGCAGTGCTCACTGAAGGCAGATCTCCAAGTTTCAAAGACAGCATTGAAGTTCATTGGTGGGCTCAGTGTAGCAGATGCTCAAGGGTTTGTTTTTTTTTTTAATTTATTTTTGCATAAAGATTGATTTAATTTCATGCCTTTAAACTGAGCATGTGTTTAGTTGCTTTATTGAGCTGGAGTCCTAATTCCCATTCCATGCAGACTTTTAGTCTCTTTTTCCAGACTTCCTGGAAGAGCTGCAGAATACATCTGGCCTCTAAGATCACAGAGCAGTGTCTCCTGGAGCATTTGGTGTTCTCTAACAAGTAGCAGTATTTTATGTGGCCACTTGGATTAACTCAGAGGTAGTTTAAAGAGCTGAAGGATGACTTGAAAAGGAGCCTATTTTTCTTGAACAGTGCTCAGTCTTTCCCTTTACTGTAACCTTAGCTGGCTCAGGTTTCAGGTTGCAGGCTCCTGTGAAAACTTGTAGTTAGACTTTCAATCCCAAATGGAAATTATTTTTCTAGTGAAGCCAAGCCAGACAATTGTACACTGCCAAGTGCTGCTGCACGAGCAACTTTGAGTTACTGGGTTGAGAAAAGCCAAAAACATCTTGATGCAGAGGGCTGACCTTTTTGGTTCTCCAAAAAAACAAAGTATTTCCAACACACTGGTGCTCTGAGTACTGTTCTTAAATAAACATCTCTTTCAGATGCATCTTGTGGATGAAGTAACCATCCTGGCCACTGTAAAGATGACTTTCCCCTCCTCTCCTGTGCTAATATCTGGGGTTTTTCCTGCAGTAGCAGCTTTTACTCTTCTAATTTTTTCAGGTGATTAGTAGTCAGCAAATATTTCAGCTCTCCTCTTTCTTCTCCCATGTGTTGCCATCTCTTAGAAGGAAATTGCTGCTCAGATGAGCACTGGCATTTGTTACAAGAACCTTCCCAGGAATATCTGGTGTTTTTTCTCCCAAAGCATCTGTTTCCCCACACCAGTGATGTAGAACTTGCCAGGTACCCACCTGCCCTGGAAACTGTGTTCAATCAGGATGGATTTTGTCAGGGAAGTGTGGGATTTGCTTTAATTTTGCTGCGTTGAACTCTTTCACTAATTAAATTTTCATTGTGAAGTTAGATGGTTGTGTTTCCCTAAAATGAGCTTCTGTGGACACAAACTAAACATTTTTGGTTTTAATTGAGCCACTGTTCTGAGCATGTCCATCCCAGAAGCTAGGGTCTCAATCTCATTGTGGAGATAGAGTGAATTTATTTGCATTGCCTAATTGAAGAACGAAAAATTAAATGCAGGTTTCCCTCTTCTCTCATACTCACACTTTTTTTTTTTTTTTCTTTTTTCCTTGAGTTCTGGAGCAAAGCTACTAAGCAGCAGCTTTTCTGTGTGCTGAAGACAGTTTTGCTGCAATTTTGAATTACCAGATGTTGAAATGAGGTAGCATTTGCAGCCTCAGATATTGTAAAGAAACTCATGGGAAAAGCTGAAGTAGGAGTCCTAAGAGCAGTGGATATTCCCAGAGATGAAGGGTAAGAAGAAGCGTCCTCCTGACATGATCTGTGCCACTGCCAGAGGTGCTTTCTCAGGAGTGGAAAATGCTTTTGCTTTACAGAGAGCAAAGTGGGTAGTTCAGGGTGAGACTTCATTCTTGTGTGGCAAAGACACGAGACAGACCCTTCTTCTGTTGGCTGTGGGCTGAGCACATTTTGTGTTGATAACTCCCACATTTTTTCATGTTGGAAGGTCACTTCATCTTTCTCAGTAAAAGAAATGATGATTAAATAAGATGGTGATGTGCTCTTGTCTTCTGCAGCCATCATCTCTAGGAATGGTTTGAGCAGTCCTTTTGTATGTAGTGTCTAAAGAAAATTTAGGAAGGATTCATCTAAGTGACTTTGTCCTTGATGTATAAGACCCAGCTGATCCAGTCAGTGGAGATAATTTCAATTTAAAGATTTAAAATACTGAAGATGAACTGCATCTGGAAAATTCCTGCTTCTCTTCCTGAATTCCAAAGGAATCCCTGTGTGATCAGCTCAGCTGCTGCTCTCTCTGTTTTGAAGTCTAAGCTATTCAATACAAATCCCACAGCTTTTCTGGGAGTGGCTTTCAGCTGAGATGCTGTTGTACTTCCACGGGATGGATTTCTCTGGGACCTCGGGAGTACTAGAAACTAAATTTTTCGAAAAAAGAGTTTTTTTGCTCTGTTGCTTTGAGGCTGTGTCAGATGTCAGCACCTCTCAGCATGCCACCAGCAGATGTTTGACAGGGAGGCCTAAGGAGTGCTTTTATTAGAGCACTGGAATATGGCATCTGGGAATTCTTGTGTGAGAATGGGAAAGGGGAGTGTGTGCATCTGTCCGTGTTTGGCAGCATCCACTGCCTCCAGACTCACCTCCACCTTGGCAAGCAGTGTTCCACTCTCATGGGTCTTCCTTTTCCACTTCACTCCTTCCCTTCAGCTTTCACTCCTGCTGACTTCACCCACTCTGCCACTACCTGCTGTGAGATATTTAAACTTACCAGATGCTCCATTGTGTCTCTGTGGTAGCCCCATGCTTGTGTTGACATTTTTGGATCCTGTCCATAGCTTTAGGGGCTGGTTTATATTCCAAAGCCATTCCTTTATATTCCTGTAGCCGTTTCTTCCATGTTTGAGAGGAGAAAACAACCTCTCCCATGCAGGTGAATTTTTACAGCACTGGTGTTCACTTGGTTTTATATTTCTATATTGCTCCATAGTGGAATTCAGTATTTCAAACCAGGACTTTTTGTTAATTCTTCTTAAAATGAAATTACGAATTCTCTCTAACCTGGATGAAACAACCACAAATTCTGATGGGAACTGAGAGTAGGCAACACTTACATCTCGCAGTTCATGTGCTCTGGCAGAGATAAAGATCTTTCATTAATTAATAAAGAACAGTGGCCATGTCCAAGGAGAAAGGTCCAACAAAATGCCCATGAGAGAGGCAGACAGTGACACACCAGAGCAATTCATCCTTTCCCCAAAGTCCTCTCAGGTATGAATGGGAAGTTGACCAAAGGCTCTTTATTTTTTTCTGAAGACTCAGAGCTGGCCTGCTCTTAGTTGGTGTCTCTGGAAAGTAAAGGATGTATTTCCACCTCAGTCTCTGGCTCAGTGCATTAGTTTTATGTGTTCATAAATGTCCACAATGGTGCAGAGGGATTAAGTTGGACATTTCTGTGCATGATTTAGGCAAATTTGCAGGACAAGAAAGAGCTGATTTTGTGGGCAGTGGTTATGGAATAGCTGTTTTAAGAGAAATGCAGTTTAAGTCATGCATTAGTGACCCAAAGTGATTATTTCAGTACTTCAAAATATAATTTCTGTGCAGTCATGGGCCCAATTATTTATCTTTACAATTCTGCATTACTGAAATGTTTCTCTTTCTTTGGTTTTGTTTTTGGGGTTTTTTTGGGTTTGTTTTCGTTTGGTTTTTTGTTTGTTTGGGTTTTTTTTGCTGCTTTTTATTATAGTAAGAGGCGTTTTTCAGGCTTTTGGGGTTTGTGTGCTTTAAATACAATTTTTTTTAAAAAAAGTTTCACATCCAGCAAGGCTGTTGACTGTGGTTAGCGGAGAGAAAATGAAACCAAAAGTAACATAATATGTGGAAGGCACTTTTTTCCCCCCAGCCAAACTAACCTGAGCCGACCCTAAGACAAATGTGACATTTAACCTTTCCTATTCCTGCCCAGGCTGTGCTGAGCCTGACCTCTGCCTGTTCTTTCCCATCGTCTTGGGGAGGGCACAGCTGGACATGCTGCCTGTTTACAGTACATGGGGATGGCTCGAGTTTCTTCTTTGAAGTGAGGCAGTGCTTTGGCCTGGGAGGTGGCAGAGGGGTGAGGGATGGAGGGGAAGAAATGCCTGTGCTGTGTCAGCTCCCATGGTTGGGTCTGACATGAGGTGTGGCTGCTGCAGCTGGGTCTGACATGAGGTGTGGCCGCTGCAGGGTCTGGGAGCTCCGTGCAGGTGGAAGCTGTACCTGGCTGCGCAGCAGCTGCCGCCTTTCTCTCCTTCACCTGACCGTGCATGGAGGTTTTGCTGTGGTAAGCAGGAATTTTGAGCCTCCCTGGAGGAGAAACAACGCCTTTGTGGAGTTGTTATGGAAAGAATGAAGCCTGAGAAAGGTTTTCTGTTTGTACTGCAACACTTCCTATTTTGTAAAATAACAGCAAAGTGAGAAATAGGTAGAAAAATGTGCTGTACAAAGAACAGTTGTTCTTCAGAGACCAACGTTGCTGATGGATTCTATTGTGATCATTTACCCTCGTTTTTTTAAGTGACAGAGAATTCAGTTACATAAAACAGGTTCCTCAGTCACTTAACATACCTTAGAGCACTGAAATAAAGCATCAACCTTCAAGGAGTAGGGTTGTTTCCCTGAGTAAAAGCTGCCTGAATTGTGTTGGAGTCATTCTGTGTAAATGGAAAAGCAAAGGCTTTGTGTGTTACATGGCTTTATATCCCTGTCCCTGTTTTATAGCTTGAAAATGGAATTTTCTGTCACTGATTTGTCACTCCTGAATTTTCCTGCTGTTTTTCATTCTGTCTTTCTTAAAGGGCTTTCCAAGAGCTTCTCTTGCTCCAAGCAGGATCCCAACTTGGCTCTATATTTTGATGTACAACTCTGTGGGCTTCTCTCCTCTGTCTGCACTGGGCACTTCAGTAATTTCATTTTGAGTGTGAAAATTAAAATATCCCCGTTGATTGTCAACTCTTATTACCTAAAATTTCCTCAGGGTTGTACTGTTATCTTGTACTGAGCCTGCAGCTTTCTCAAAGTGCCCATGTTGGCATTACTGCTCTTTCTCACTGTTATTTTCCCTCCTTAGAAGGCTCAGTCCTGAATGCTGAAGGTCAGAAACTTGTGTGGCTTTCACTGGCTAGAAAGAGCCACAGGACACCTTACAGGGATGCCCAATAATCCTATATATTCCATGGAAACACCTTCTTCAAGCCCTCTGAACTGCCCTTTGCCAATTGCTGTATCTCTTGACTGTGCAAGGATCTTTGGCACCCACATACCAATTAAAAGTTTACTAAAAAAACTCAACACATGATCTTTAATGGGATGTGATTCAGCTCTGCTATTTCAGGTGTCTGCTTTGAGGTGAGACAAAGTGGATCCTGAGCTTTGTTAAAGGCATTGAGCAGCTGCCACAAGGAGAGATCTAGAAGAGGTGGTTCATTTGCAGTTTTCTGCATGAATCAGGTGAATTCCATGCAATGCCCTGGAGCTGAGCAAGTATAACCACCAGCCTGCTATGTCAGGAGGTGTCTGTACCTGAAAAAATCATGAATGGGAACTGCTTTGAGACTGCTGAGGGTTGTTGTACTCACAAATGAGAAAACCTGTTCTAGGCTGCTGCTTTACCTGCTTTCTTTCTGTTTATGCAGATAGTTCTCCACTGTGAATCCTCTGTGAACCTGCCCTTCTCTGTTCTGCTGGAAAAGTACTGCGAAGCTTTGTCAGCCCGCACCAATGTCACAGGTATTTATTCCTCCATTTCTTGGTGGCTTCTCGTTACTGGAGGATCTGTTTTCAAAGTGTCCTTGCACCAGGAACATCTTTTCCTGCTGTGATAAACATACTGCCTCCAGCCTTGGCTTTTCCTTGGTGACAATGTGCTGTGGTGTGACAAGCAGAGAACTTGGAATTTTACACAGCTGGAGAGAGCTTGAGGGGAACTACTGACTTTCTCATAGTTTAATCTGTTGAATTAGCTGTACTCCCTGACTGATGTGATAGTTGAAAATTAGTATAGCTGAAGTGTCTTATCCATTTATCCAGACTAGTTTTTAGGAGCAGGGCAAAGCACTTGTCTCTTGGCACACCAGCACAAAAGTGATGCTGTAAGAGAGGTGAAGCTGGATCCAGCTTTGTTCCAAAAGTGGGAGAAGAACACTCAGAGCCACTCCTCTGCAGCATGGTTTGGGGGCCTGTGCTGCAATAAATGGTACTTCTGGGGGAAAAAATTAAGTATCTTCCTTTTAACTTTTTTTCCCCCCTGGTTGAAGCTTTGTGGAGGAAGTAGTTTAAAATATAACATAGGTTTTGTCATTCAGCCAGTTCTCCAGCCCTCAGAAACTGCAATGGAAGCAAGGCTCGGGGAATTAAAATTCTTTCTGTAAAATATCAGTAGTGTTTTATTCTGACTTTATCAATTCCTTGAGGACAGTAAGCCAATCTAGATACCAGACTCAGGTGTGAAAGTTGTGGTGCCTTAACTGCCTCTCAATTTGCATATAAATAGGTGTGTAGATCTGTGTTAGGAATGTGGCCCAAGCTCTGCCCCTTGGTGCCATTGTGTTCAAGGGAGCAGCTCTGCCTCGTGTAGCAGATTTGTTCATATCAATTTAATGACCATCTATTCCATTCCTTAGCTGGAAACAAAGGGAAGACAAATGAGGTTCTATATTGGGCCCTTTCTTTTAGGTGTTCTTTGCCTTTTGAATGTGTTTGTAAATATCATCATAAAACTTGGCCATTTATTAATGAGGTATTTTCCTTTGTGCAGAGCTTTTATTTTAGAAAAAAAAACCAAATTTCACATCAGGGTGTCTTAGAAGTCAGCAAACAATTTATTTTTCAGTTGTTGACAAAATAAAATTTTCTGGGCTGTTTATGTGATGCATGAACAGAGGGCATCTTCTCCAGTGGAGTGTGGCTACTGGAACAGAATTTTAATGGGAAAAGGGAAGGAAGAAGCCACAGAATCCCTTCTTCCATTCCACCATCTTTGTGAGGTGTCACTGATCAGGGGTAAAGCAATGCTCTGAAGTTAATGGAAGTTGATTTTTATAGTCAGTCCAACCTGCAGCTTTTTTTAGAGCAAACTTGCCTATCGTACTTTAAAATCCTGTGAACCTGTGCTTTGAGGATGGGTTCATACACATAATAAACCCCAAACACAGTAAGCCCTGAATCTGCTCTATGGTAAGCCTCAGGGATAAGCATGAAGTGAACTTTGGGACATCCTAGGGACAAAAATCCACTTTTATGCTTAACATGGACCAATGTTCTTTTCTCAGTGTGGTGGATCATCAACAAGAACATGATGGTTCTAACCATGACACGTTGGTTTTGTGCTCCATGAAAACTGAATCTCCATGAGAACAGTCTGGAATATTCAGCTGTGAGCCTTCTCACTAAAAATGGAGGTCTGCAATATAATTACCACCTCTTCATGGTCAATAGACATCTATTGGTACAGTTAAAGACCAAAGCATGATTTAATCCTAAATTAAAACCTAAAATGGAGCAGAAACAAAATGCTTTTTCTTTATTGGGATCCAAGGATAATGAGCTTCTGTAACTAAGTCTGCTCTAATATTTCAATTCCAAAATGAAGTGAGCTGTGTTGCAACCCTCATTTGGAACCCTGATAATGATAAGGATGTGTCACATGGAAACATTGGTGAGTTCCATTCAGCAGCATGGATGGAGAGAACCAGACCACAGAGCCTGCAGTGCCTGAGTCTTTTCTCTGGCTCCTGTGCTTTGCCACAGTGCAGATATCATATTTTAGAAGGGGGAAAAAAAAATCAAGAAAAGAAACCCAAGGAGAGCCATATTGAACAATCTTTATTTAGCTGGGAGAACAGTAAACATTAAGCTTTGTAATTCATTATCTTCCCTGTTTCTTTTCCAGAAGATGCTGTTAATTAGTCCAATATGTTAATTTCCTCCTCTTATAATTACTAATTTCACCCCCCAAATATGTTCACACTAAGTATCCCAAACAGATGGCATAAAATGCTTTTGAGAATGTAATGCATGGGTAATTTCACAGAATGGCTGAAAGAATGACATTGTAAATTCATTTCAAAGTAATTTAAACCAAGAAATACTTTTTCAGAGTTGCAAAGCAATATAACTCATTTTCTCTTTTGGGCATAGTTTCCTTGAAAAGTCCCTGGATGGCACCTTCAGGATTGTCTGGATTCAGTTCCTAAGCTTGATGGTGTTGTCAATGAGTGATTTAGGTCATTACAGAATCACCATCAAAGCCATTAGCAAAAGTATGTTTAGCATGAATTTGTAAAAGTGTGAGTTAGCAAAGTTCAGTGTCAAGGTCCACTCTATCACTTTTTACATGGATGAAACACACAGAGGAAAATCGAGTTAGAATTGAGATAGAACAATTTACACAGAACTGAGAAATGCAAAAAGGTAAAAGGGACCCTTCTGTTGAGTCATGAGGGTCAGAGTAGACCTCCCTTTCTTAAACTCATTACAGAGTTTAAGTGTAACTCAGTCCAGTCTTAGTCCCAGACCTGGTTTATACCTAAAGGATTACACATGAAATCAATTAGCATCACCTAAAGCATCGCCATCAAATGTATCCCAGCAAAAGGTAATCTTAATAGGATGTTGTAAAAACACCAATTCACCACAGATGGAATTTTTGCACAGATTCTGAACCAGCAGCAGTCTGAGGTTTGTTCACAGTTTTTAGGTGGATCATAAGATTTTTAGCAATTCCCAATCACTGACTAATTTATTATTTACAGAGACTGACTCTTTACAGAGTAGAATTTGTTACACCTACAATAGTAAATCATAGAGCTGAAATGGCAACATTCATACTGCACTTTCTGTAGGTATCTAAATTTCCATCCTGGCCTCAATATGGGTAGGTAATCACTGGAATTTTAAAAATTACAGTAGCAGCGGAAGGTAAGGAATGTTTCAAAGGCTGTCAGGGAATGACTGAATATTCCCACTCTCATTCCCCACCCAACATGGTCTCTGCTCCCTCCCTGGACACACAAAAGTCCTTGGTATTGGGTCAAGGGATGCATCACCACCAAACTCATTTCACAAAGGCCATGCAGGAATTCCTAGAATCATAGAACAATCCTGAAGAGATCTGGGTAATGGGGGAAATGCACCACTCTGGATGGGGAGTGTCTGTGTTTGTGAATCTGAAGAAAAAAATTACATTTAATTATTACTTTCCTTTTATATATAAGAGAAATTGGTTTAAATTAATTTCTTTTTTTTATTAGGGACTCAGCTTAAGACGTTTGTGATGCTGTAATATCCTGTTCTGGTTTGACTAGAATTACAGTGATATCTAGGATGAGCAGGTGACTATAATTCTATATATCTGTATGATACAGGCACCAAGTTACAGCTTGAATTTTTATAGGAACTTGGAGAACAGAGGTCCTCAGCTCACACTGATATTCCATGCATTGTGGAATGTTTTTGCATTATTCCCTTCACATCCCTTGCCTTTCCCATCTAATATGTTTCCACAAGAGACTGCAAGTCTTGGCTTGTATCTGATCCTACTTAATTTTGATCTGCATGGAAATGTTTTGATTCTCCTATTTGTTCATTGACACATTTGACCACACAGTCTTTAAGACCTTATCCAAAATGATTCATCTGAAAACAGGAGTTTTGTCCAAAAAAAATAAACCAGCATGTGGATGGCCAATGCTAGTGTGCTGTATCAGTATACAAATTACATTCTCTGTTTTTCTTATCTTTCTTCCCCTTCAGTCAGTTTGACGGTTTCAGTTTGCATTTATGATGTTTAAGTGTACTCAGACAATCCAGTAAAGGAAAGGCAGTAAATCAGATGTCATGCATTTCATTTCAAGCAGTCCTGGGATGCACTGAAAGGCAAAATGATTTGTTCCTCCTGGTGACTGGATCCTCTTGAGCTGGGGGTTGGTTCATTGCCCTCATCCTGGTCACTTTGTAGGGAAAGGCTGTTGCCTCACAGAAGTGCTGGGAACATCCTGATTCTGAGTGGTGCAGGACTGCACCTGTACAAATTCAGGCTTAAAACTACTCCTGTGTTGTTACCTCAAGTCCCTGGGGAAGCTGTGGTTTAAGGAAAGTGTTGGTGGGTGTGGGAGGGATGGATCCAGGGATGGATCCCCAACTCATCAAAGATGCTTATCAAGTCTCCAACTAACCTGACATCACTTGGAGTTTGCCATCATTTTCCCAGTTGCTGGGGCAGTGTTTTATTCTAGAGGCTCCTCCATTGCTTCCAGAAGCACAAAACTGGCAATGCATGAATAGTATTGTTCTTGGCTGGCCTGTTAGTTTTAAATAATCAATTTCAATCATTCATGAATCAATCATTCTTGAATCAATGATCCTTTTAGTGGATGAAGTTTTATGACACACAAGCATATTTGATAGTTTTCTTTCCCTCCTGAGCTGTGACGAGCCCCTCTCTGCTCCGGGGGTTATTTATTTCTGTACATCACACTTCTCTGTTTCCTGGAAACAGATTTGGCACCATTACATCCCTAAATATCCCTCCAGAGTAATGCTATGGCAGCAATCCTCACTGCTTCCCTTCTGATTTTCCCAGCAGGCCACATCAGTGAGCAGTCCCATTTAGAATGAGGCTTGGATGGGCTATTTATTTTCACATGTGCCTTCACTCCCTTGGCGTCAGCCTGCTGGCTGCAGCTCCCCACGCTGCTCCTGCAGCTGCCTGGGGGACAGGGTCACATCCACAGCCCCCAGTCACTGCTCCCAGGCAGAAAAATAACCTCAGACATTGATGTTTGCACCATCACCACTGGAGCTGGACACCACCAACCTCCCCAGTGCTTCTTATTTTCAGATGTTGCAATAGCACTATTTAAATAGAGGTGATGATGTTGGTTTACTTTCCTACTGCCCCAAATGACATACCAGACAGTCTAGCTCTGCTTGCTTGTGCTTCCCAAAATAAACACTGGGTGTTGTTGAACAGTTTGTATTACTGTCCTCATAATTTAAAAAATTCAATTTAAAAAGTTGCATTTTTTTCGAGTCTGGTTCAGTTCCAAGTAGAGGATATGGAAATCCCTTGTATATTAGGAAACTGTAGACAGTTCAGTAAGTTTTGTGGTCCACTAGAGAGGATTATTAGAGTAATAGAAAAATTCAATAATGCAAAGGTTGTGGGTTTCAGTGCTGTGTGGCCTATTCACTTAAGAATGGGACTTGATAATCCTTGTGGGTCCCTTTCAAATCAAATTCTTCTGTGATGTAGGTTGGAAAAGGTCCTTGGGATCATCCAGTCCAACCATCAATGCAACACTACCAGGTCCACCACATGTAGACCTGGTCCCTAAGCACCACATCTAATTTCTACATGTGCTGTAGAAACAAAATATTTATGAGGAGTTTGGGGTTTTCTTCTTTGGGCAAATGATTTATGGATAAGATAGATAAATATATCTAAAGGTTCCCACATTCATCCTAGGTGTCCAGAGGCTGATGAGTACTTCCAAATTTACAACAACAAATCTCTAAGCTGTGTAAAGTGGACTGTAAAATGCTCAGAAGTTGACCCAGTGTCTTGACCCCATGGAAAGGTGTATTTTCAGAACCTCAGTAAAGCACCAAAGGAAGTAATCTGTCCTCAGATTTTACATCACACAGGAATGGAAGGACCATGGGAATAGACCACTGAGGTTTTTTTTGTATTTCTGAAGAGTGGCACACCTCAGTCCTGGCTCTGTCACTTCTGTCTGGTGCATTCCTAGCAGACCCGCAGTAGTGACTGTTACAATGCCCCAGTCCATCCAATATACCAAACCTTTGAATTTATACAGTTGGTACAATAAACACCATTTGCTGAAAGTGGTTTCTAAATTAGAAACAATTTTTTGCACTCTCGATAGATAATAATACACTCTGTAGAACCTCTTATTTTGTTGACTTCCACAGTGCCTTCTTTGTTCACACAGAATCATCTCAGTGTGTCTGCTCCTAAGTGAAAACACCCTCTGTCCTTTAAATCTGCATTTCTCTCTGGATTTGGGGGATGGTGAGCCCTTCAAGGGTTAAAGTACCACTGTAAGAGGTACCAGTCTAAGAGGAAACCCACCAGAGTGGTACTGCAAACAGCACTGCTCTGAAGGATGCGTGGTTCAGAGGATGTCCAACATCTGCAGTGCTGCAGGATAGCTGTTACTGGGAAATGGGAGAGATTGGGTGGAATAGGCAATTTTTGTTGTTGCTTCTGATGTCAGTTTAGTGCCCATGAGCCGTGACTGAGTTGACTCTCCAGGTTAGGAATGAGCCTCCAGATGTGCTGCACACAGTAATGGTCTCTCCTTTGTCTCCTTGCTTTGGACAAAGTGGATGTTTCCATGCTGCTTTTGAAGGAGTGTCCTGAGCCACATTCAGAGCCAGACTCACCACAAAGCCAGACCGCGGTGAGGCTGAGCTCCATCCATTTCCCTGTGAGGATAAACTCTCTGTGTCTTTAGGCCTCTCTATAATCATGCCTTCCTTCACTACTGACAGCAAAACAAGGGGGTGACCTTCAACCATTGTTCTTGGTGTGTTCAAGATGTGCCCAAAACTGTTGGAGAATCCAGCAGTGGCTGCTTTGAGGATGAGAAATTGAGAAGATGCTTCATACTTGGAGGTGCTCTTCTGGCTTACCCTGGAATAGAATTTGAACACTGAAAATGGATCAGAGACTCAGCTTGAGGGAATCACCTGCTGTAAAGTTGTTGCTGGCAGCTCCTTGTTTAACTCTTAGTTGCATCACTTGGTTTAACTTTGATGAATAAACTCTGTTAAGCAGGGAATTAATTAGCTTTGGCCTTCATCCCTGAGATGAGAATATCTTAGTGTATAGCCATAGAACCATAGAACAACAGAATGATCTGAGACCTTTAAAATCACTGAGTCCAGCCCCTGACCCAGCACTGCCCAGACAACCACTAAACCCTGTCCCCAAGGGCCACATCTACACCTCTTAAATACCTCCAGGCTGGTGACTCAGCCACTTCCTTGGGCAGCCTGTTGTCCCATGTACACAAAAATAGATAAGCACTAAAGCTTGTCAAAATGCAAAGCAACCTGTAAAGCTCCAGATCTACATTGCTCAGCTTTCTTATTCCATTACCAAATAAGAGCTATAAGGGTTAGTTGTTTTTTTTCCCTCCAGGCATTCATCTTACTCATTAAGCTGTCAGAGGGTGGACACTGGCTGTATAAGGAAGAGATAATGGAAAATGTTAACATGGTTTTATGTAAGCCACTCGAACTTGAGCTGTTCAACGCTTCACCCTCTGTGTATCTTTATTTGTAGCAGATTCATTCTCTTTGTCGTGCTACTGATGTACATAAATGGTCAGACAAAAGGATTGTTTATGGATACAGGTATTTCAAGTTGCACATACCAGTAGCTAAGAGGTGACACAAATGAGAAGCAGATTGCTAGGGGTATAAAATGCTGGGTGATGTCTCAGCTCCACTGATGTGGAACCCGAGTCTGATTTCAAGGCTCCCTCTTCACCCTCTGGACTCTCTTCCTTGTGCAGGTATCCCTGGTACATCAGGCCAAGCATTTAGAAGCTGATCTCTTGCCTGCTGTCACTGTGAAATATTTGGGGGTTGTTACCCTGCCAGAGAAACCTGGTCCACTGCAGGAAATCCTCTGGGATGAACATGGGAGCTAGGAGAGTGTTCTTTTATCTCCTGTCTCCGTATTGTTCCCTAAATATCCACTTCTGGAGACTGGAAGATGTAGTAGGTAGACCCTCAGGCAGAACCAAAAGGGCTGCTCTGGTATTTTTAAACAAGCCTGTTTCTTTTTTTTTTATTATTATTTATTGAGTTTAAAGGCAGCCTAAGGCCTGCTCAGCTGTAGATGCCTACTTTGCAAAATCAAGAGTTACAGGAAATTAATCATTCCCCTAAGAACCTGCTCTTTCTTTGAAAGTATCCCTGAGGTAATTCCACAGCAGGTGGGAGACTATTACCCACTGCCTTCTGTGTAAATAAAGGGGAAAGAGTTAATATCAGAAGTGAGATGTGTTTGCAATTTTGCTGTTAATCTGTTCAAGGAGGGTGCTGGTGAGTTCATCCCTGTGAACATGGGTGTGAAATCTTTAGATGAATCCTCAGTGTGGAGCCACACCTCAGTGGGCATCAGCTCTTTGAAATTTGTATCAGCTAAACATAAGATTTCTGACTGAGATGGGCAACTTCTTATCTGAGCAATTTGCTGTGGGTTGTTAAAAATACCTATACCTATATTTGTATAAAAATACACACATACAAATATATATCAATATCTGATTATTTTAGAAATCAAAAGTATCATTCTGCTGAAGCTGTCCTTCCAGTAACCCCTGGGTAAACTTCCCAGTTCTAGGATTTAGGAGTATCATCAGTATTTTTTTGCTGTCTTCTCTCCAGAAAAACATATCTATTCTCTTGTTTGAGTTAATTTAAATCTTTGCACAGATCTCCATTTTCTTCATGGATAAATAAACTCAGTTTATGCATTTATTTATGCAGGATGCTCACCAGCTTTTTTTTTCCCCCCATTATTCCTAGAGGTTTTAAAAGTCTTGATTTTCAGAGGACGAGAACGATATTTTAATGCCACTGTTGCTGCCTAAAGTGCTTGTCGCTTCTGCTTGGACAAGTGCCCTGTTCACTCAGATGTGGCCACTGTTCTCTCACATTGTTTGGATGGATTACTGGTCTTCTTTTATTTAATTTCTTATGAAACCTTCTCAGATCCAAATATAAAATTCTTATTAGCAGAAAAACTACATTTTTTTAGGTTGTTGTAAAACAGCTTCTTGTGTTACAAATCTCTGAGATAAGTGTTACAGATATTCACCCAGTGGATGTACTTTTTTAAAAAGCAATTATATTTTACACAATGACAATGAAAATTAATGTAGCCATAAATGTTATGAAATTTTTGGCTATTATTTCCCCTTCCTGGAGGATAAGATTTTATGACCATTTTCAACAGGGAGACAGAGAGCTTGGGGGCAGCAGTTGAAACATGCACAGTAAAAATTGTTATGTCTTCTATTTTTCTGCTGAAATCATCAGAATTTATCAACATCCACAAGACAATGAAATAAACTGTTTGATTGGGGAAAACACAGTAAAAGAAAAATCTCTGCAGCATTACCTGGTATCTGTTACCTAGTTTTTCTGCAGTCCCAGAGTCCACAGATGGAACAAGTAAAGAATACTCGATTTTTGATCTGCATTGCAGATTTCAGAGCACTTTGTAACTTTTTATTTCATTCCAGGGGACCTGACTGTGGTGTGTTATTTTAAGTCCACAAGTTTGCAGTTACTTCCTGCTCCCAGTGTTACAATACACAGAAATACTTGGCTCTGGTTAGCTCTGTGTAGTTTAAAATTAAAAAAAAACTGGTAGCAAAATCAGAATCCATGGAAGCTGACGGGTGGATATTTTTACCTCTGTTCTGTGTGTGGTGAAAGATGAAAAATGAATATTTGCCAAAAAGTCAAAGCCAGTCACCAGAGGAATATCAGAACTTGAGGCATTCTTGCTCTGTAGGCTGCCTGCAGTACTTGGTTGGGACTGAACCCAGAGCAATTAAAAGCAAGCAGCTGACATTTTTTCATTGCAAAAATTTTAAATATTCCGTGGTAGCCTGGCAAGCCCACACACAACCTGAGAGCTTTCTAATTGATTGGTGCAACTTCTCTTGCTTTTAGCTGCATCTCTCAAGTGGTGATATTTTCATTTGATCTTCCTCAGAAATGTTGAAGGCCCCAAAGGTGAAGCTCATCGTTCTAACCCATGCTAAAAGAATGGGTTCCTGTTGAATTTTTGGTGGCTGGTGTGAAGTTCCAGGGAATAGAAGTAATGACTCTGAAGAAGGGAGTGCTGAGGTGTTCACAATGAATAATGCAGTGACTACTGGAAGCTCAAGTGAGGGCAGTGGAGATAACTTGTCCAACATCCCAGCATTAGCTGGAGCTGGGTTTGAAATTCCTGTCTCTGTGCCCTGGGTTCTAACAACCACTCTCTTCCTGTACAAAATGTGCCACTTACATATTTTGATGTGGAGAAAATAGGATATAAATGTTACTACACTGACGGTGGCTGGTGTGTTTTGTGCTGCAGGAAAACACCTTTATGCCCTACAAAAGATGGTATTTAAAAGGTTTTATGCAGAATGGGGAAAGGTGATCAGCATTATAAAAATATCTATCCTTTTTATCTGTGCCATGAATACAGCTGGTTATTGATATGGAAATGTTAATTGCGGATGCTGTGGGTGTGTTCATAGGGTAAATACATTTGCTTGATTAATTAATAGGCAAGGTGAGCAAGGCTGTCATGGGAGAGAATAAGGATGTGGGCAAGGCAAAAGTCTTACCTGATCATGGCCAGCCTTTGTGTGATCTGAGCAGTAGCTGGAAAGTCTCAAACACGTGATCAGACCTGACAAGGAAAAGTGAAGCACAGTCCGAGGGAGTTAAAGAAAGCTCTTGAGTCACTTTTGGCAGACCTCACTGAACTGTTGCAGAATATTCTGGCACAAAGCCTAGGAGTGGGTCAGCTGTAGGATTTACCTCAAAGACAATTTGCCCAAACACCTCAGCACACGCAGTTACAGAGTTCAAGGTGTGACAGAAGTGCTGCTAACCTTGTTACCATGACAGCCTTTGCTCTATCCAGCATTCCTCTTCCTGGAATCTCTCAGAGTGCCCATGAATAAAGCAGCAGAAGTGCTGCATTCCAAAGCTCTTTTATTATTTCTCCTCGCGTCAGTGCAGTCTGAGTCAGTGTTTTCCTTCACCTTCTACACCCTGTTCATGAGACAGTAAAGATCCAGTGCTCCTTTGGAAACTTCAGTGGATGGGGAGGGGCTGAGCAGTTCGGGGCACAGCTGGGTGTGTGTCTTTCCCCTCTTCTCCAGACTCTTCCTGTACCCTCATTCCTCATCCTCCCTGCTCCTTCACAAATTCCTGAGGTGTAAGACTTGCATCTCTCACTCCATCTTCCTCTTTGGACCTGAGTCCTCCTCTACATCTTGTTGCAGATTTCTAGGTGTCCCTACCAGTCCTTATTCATCCTCTGGAGCCTGCTGGGCTGTTGGGAAGAGGGGGGAGGTGGAGATGAGGTGGAGCAGGACCTAGATCTGGACCTTGCTCTGAAGATCAGGGGAGGGAAGAGTGTCTGGGACTTTTTAGGGTTTTCTTCTCCTGCTGCCATTTCTGCACAAGCTCAGTGGTTTAAGACTTAATGGAGAAGCAGCTGTCACGGAATAGTCCAAGAAAAAATTTCTTTAAGTTCTCCTGATGTACTGAGGTATTTCCAAGGAGTAAATATAATTACAGGCAGAGTGTTAGCTGTTCCTTTCTTTTTGGGATTTTCCGTCACAATGGCAATGATTATATAAAATTTCCCATAGGCAAAAACAAACTTTAAAAAAAATCTACTTAAAAGCTTAATACTTCTGGTTGCTAGAAGTTGCCTAAGTGAGATTAAACCAATTTTCACTCCAATTCATGCAGATTTAGGAATGTGTTTCATTTTCAATAATTACTGCTAGAGATTTAAAAAAAAAGTCTTGATTTCCATAAGTGTAAATGTTTTCCTTTAACAAGGGAAATTTTTTTTACAAGCTTGGAAAATCTATTTACTAAAAAAAAAATCTTATTAAATCCATAAAGGAAAAAATGTCCTTAAATTCAATTTCTTTCCGTTATGTCTAGTCAGAAAATGATTAGAAAATGATTAGAAAGTTAGAGGTTTGTCTGAGTAAATTCAGACACTCTTTAAAATAATGAAGATAAAACTCACTGTCCACTGTGGGTGCCTAAAATTAGAAGAGAATAATTCTGCCCCTCTTTTTTTATTGTCCTCTGCTTACATTCATTTTAGTGCAATTAAGGTATCATCAACATTTCTCAGCCCTTGGCTTGCATTTTTGTGTGTTTCTCCAATCAACTGAATAGTAAATATCCAAGGAAATTGCTGTTCTGAACAACAGGGGTTCAATTAGGGAAATGTTCATTTTGAAGAATGATCCTAGAATTACAATCACCAAATCCAGCTGCAAATCCAGCCCTGCCGAGCCCAGCACTCAGCCATGTCCCCAAGTGCCACATGCACACAGGGGCTCCACCATTCCCTGGGCAGCCTGGCTCAATGCTTGCAGCCCTTTTGATGAGGAATTTTTTTTCCTAATATTCCATGTAAACCTCCCCTGGTGCAGGTGGAGGCCATTTCCTCTTGTCCTATCATTTGCTACTTGGCATATAACATCTATTTTCCATTGCTGTGGGCTTTTGCTTCCACAATTTTTGTGCCACTGAAGACCATTTTTGGTGATTCATAATGAAGGAATCTGCTTTAATGCTGAACAGACACCATGTTTTGTCTCATCAGCACACTTAGGTGTAGATGATGTAGTTCAGAAACGTAAAGGAAGGGGCTGTTCAGCTTTCTGGCTCCTTAGAAGTGGAATGGTTGTTAAAGGGCAGGCAGAATTCTTTGAAAACCTTTCAAAAACATTTTGTCAGTAGTGAGAGGGAAAATTTGAGTCGGGTGATAACGCCAAGGAGGGCTGGTTGTGTTGCTGCAGCTGGGAGAAGAAGGCACATCATGTCCAAAGGCAAGGGAATGACCTGTAGGCAATGGAACAAGGATAAAAAAGATGCAGAGTCTGTTTCTGGCCTGTTCATGCTTCAATCTCAATATTTTTTTCTTCCTGGAAAGGGCCAGGTCACCCAAGTGTCTGCCTTACCTCTGAACCAGCCACTGGTCTTTTCTGATTTACACTCAGTATACAGACAGAGGCATCTCCAGAGGGATGGCTCCTCTTAGGAGCAAATCACAGGATAAAAGGAATTGATTCATGAAGGCATTTGTATTCCTTGCTGGAAGGTTACCAGCACTTCCTGGAAACCTTCATTTTCTGTACTTGGTTCTTTGCAAATCTATGTAAACTCTGCTGCATTCATAGATTCCCAGCTGCTTTCTATTTTAATAGTTTTTCCTTTGTTTTTTCTGTTTCAGCCCATTAATGAAAGCTTTTAGGAGACCAGTGAGTTCTTATTTGCTGTGGCACTTTTAATCTCAGAGATGGAAACTCCAAATCTGTCTCATGATTATAAATTATACTTTTATTGTTAGGATTCATTTTCTCATTAGGATAGGATCTAGAAGCTAAACCAGATCAACATGTCTCTTGGGATAAACACTGCAGATCTCAACATAATCAGAATGGAGGAGAATTTTATCCCTTAAACAGTAAGAGTTTATAGTTGCTTGTTGCCTCCTTCCTTGCCTTTGTATTTATTCTGGAAAGAATGTGCTTCAATGAGATTGTTCTTCTCTTAACTGCTGCTCTTCAAATTACATCAGTCCCAAACTGATGGGCTGTATTACAAGTGTAAATGCTGAAAAAGTAAAATCTCTCTGCTATGCAAATGGAAGATACTCAGCAGAAAATCCCCCAAATCAGCACTTTGCAGTAGCTGGGTATTTTTAAGTGCTTTGTAAGAACCTGGCAATGTCTTGGTCCTGAGCAGTTTAACTCCTACTAGGTCCAGAAAATGGTGCAGAATGGGTTGGTTTAGTGCTGTTGCTTAGCTGGTTGTTTGTTACAGCCTCCCACAGGCTACAACTCAGACCATGGATTTGTGAAGTCAGTAGGTGCAGTAATAGGACACAGCTCATTATTTCTAATTATTTCTTCACTTTCCTCTTAGCTGGTGCTATTGGTTGGTAAAAACAAATTGTAGAGTCATGGAAGGGATCTTAAAGACAATTTAGTTCTCCCCCTGCCACAGGCAGTGACACCTTACACTGTCCCAGGCTGCTCCAAACCCCATCCTGCCTGGCCTTGGACACTTCCAGGGATCCAGGGGCAGCCCCAACTTCTCTGGGCACCCTGTGCCAGGTTCCCACTCTCACAGAATAATTTCTTCCTAATACCCAATCTAAACCTCCTCTCTGGCAGTGGGAAGCCATTCCTCCTTGTCCTGCCACTCCAGGCCCTTGTAACGAGGCTCTCTTCAATCTTTCTTGTTGGCTCCTTCAGGCACTGCAAGGTCACCCTTTGGGTCACTCTGAAGCTTCAC
Organism: Anthoscopus minutus; assembly: GCA_013399455.1. NCBI lineage: Eukaryota > Metazoa > Chordata > Aves > Passeriformes > Paridae > Anthoscopus > Anthoscopus minutus. The sequence continues at coordinate 55,515 of VWYI01023198.1, forward strand.
TTTTCCAGGCTGAACCCTCCTAACTCTCCCATCCTTTCCTCACTGCTGAGCTGCTCCATCCCTCTGATCATCCTGGTGCCTCCTCTGCACCCACTCCACAGCTCCTTGTCCTTCCTGTGCTGGGGACCCCAAGTTGGATACAGGACATCATGGTTAGGAACAGGATTCCTACATAGCCAAAATTAAATCATCATGGAAAATTGTACACAAAACAAAAGCTAAAGCAAAGCCTCAGTGGAAGTGTTCAACTCTGCACAAAATGAGGCTGTTTTTACAGGAAAGATCTTCCAGGCCTGATTTCAATTTTATTTTCCCCACAGATGGAATTCCTGTCCCTCAGCTCAGACATTTATAGCACAGACATGTCCCAGGGAGCAGCAGGTCAGCCCAGGTTGTCTTTATTGATAATGGTGAGAAGGAGACACTTTTAGAAGACAATTTATCTGATCCAATTTTAAGTGTCTCCTTTCTGGTGACAGAAATCATCCCAGAGAGTTCACTGACTTCACAGACTGGATCCCTCTTGATTTATAAGGGAACCTGCAGAGTTCTCTGCCCTGACAGCTCCTCTGCAGACCATAAACTGAGACAAATGATCCCAGCCACATCAGCTGCAGCTCAGTGTGAGTGCTGGCATGCGCAGTGCCCATCTATCAATGTTTTATGGACTGCTTAGTTTGTATTTTCTGCAGGTTTTGCTTCCAGGAAAGACTTTTAGGGAACATAATCCATAAAAGCCAGTGTAATTCTGCTGAAGAGGGGTGGTGTTTTCTTCTAAAACCTATAAATTGCTTATTCTTATATAAGAAGTTTCTTATAAGGAGATGATTTTTTTTTTTTTATCTGAAGAGGGTAAATTGGGCTATTCTTTTGTCTCCATAAAGTAATCGATTCTTTTAAATGAAACCATGATTTTCTTGGTGTGGGGGAACACTAGCTGTTGATTTCCATGGAGAGTGGAATTTTAATGTTAAACTCACAGAACTATGTTGGAGAAATAACCTTTGCTCATAATCATAGAATGGATTGCAAGGGACTTTAAAGTTAATCTAGTTCCAATGCCAGAAAAATAATAATTGTTATAATAATTATAATATATAAATAAATCAAATATATACATTAATCAGAATATCTAAAATAAAAAATAGGGGTGGAGAAAGGATTCAGCTTTAAAAAGTTAAATATACATAATGTGGACAACCACAGTTCAGTCAGACACCTCAGACTCCACTTCTAGGAAATTGCAAGTGTTGGAACAGGTCTCCAACAGGTCCAACCTGGCCTTGATCACTTACCAACATCTAAAATTTAAGGATCCCAAGTATTTGCATCTGGGAAGCTGCAGATTTCAAAAAAATTTAGGAAACTCATGTAAATTCCTGCTCAAAATCTTACACCTTTGTTCTTCTGTCTACATTTTCTGTTACCTGGCAAGTTAAAAATCCAGTACAATTCAGACTAAATAATCAAGGTGTAATTTAAATGACCCCTAGGATGTTTCAGCCCAACTCTAGCTAATTTTATATTCAAAGACAGAAGCAGAGTCACAGAGGCCAAGAAAATCCATTTGTCCATTATCTCTGGTATTTTTTTTCTATCTGTGTTAGACTATCTCAAAGGATTTGGGATAAAATTACCACAACCAGGGCTCTTTATTCAAAGCTATTTCTAATTCATGGAAAATGAAGTATTTTCTGCCATGCCTGATGAGCTGGCTGGCTTGTATCTCACTTAAAATTAAAAATATTCAAGGTAACTCAGAGAAGCCATAGCAGGATAATGGCAAAATCCAAATTCCTCCCTGGCTGGTGGTGACAAAATTGATTTTGACCCAGGATGTACCCGAGAGTTTGGGTGAGCAGTGAGTGACAGAGGTGTAGGGCAAAGTTAATCCCAAATTTTTATTCCAGGGTGAAAAAAGCTACTTGTCTTTTATTTTGTTACTCGATATGGCCTTAGGAAAAGATAGAAAAAATGGTTCTGTTTCCACAAAACAATTTAGGTTTAACTAACTCAGCCCTTTTGATCCAAAAGAAGCAAGGGAAAAAGAAGCAGTCAGAAATTTTCATTTGGCAATAGTCTGCAGGTACTCACAGCAGTGTGGGCAGAGCATCCCTCTTCCCACAGGGGAATGGAAAACCTTAAATAGTCTCCTCTTTCCACAGGAGCAGCACTAATATGAAAGGGATAAGATGATTGATCCATCAAAAGCAAATTGAACCAGCCTGGGAAATTGGTATTGGGGTGGGAAATAAGTTAGAAATGAGCTGAAATCACACTTAGTTGAAAAAGGAATTGAGTTGTGCAGTGATTTCAGAGTGAAACACTGTGGCGTGGGGAGGAATGGGTGATGAAGGCAAACAGTGCTGGCCATCTTAAACCCATAATCTCTTGTGCAGTTCATAAACTTGTGTGGAAAGGGAAGTTTTCAGGGAAATTCATCTCTTTACTGTAGCAACACTTTTTGTTGCCAGAGGCAGGACAGTAAAACACATCTTTTTCCACATGGGGATCTCTGGGTGAGCCAGTGAACTCCTCCTGTTTGGGCAGCTGCTGATTTTGCATTCAGGTAACTACAAGCAGGTTTTCTTCAGCAGTATTTCTGTCCTCAATCAGACGTTTCCTTTGCAGTAATGAAGAATTAGGAGAGCCCTCCAGTGGCCGAGGGAAAGGGATGAGCTCTGGCAGAGAGCCAGAGCAGCCTGGAAACCAGGAGCAGAAATATCTGCTGCGAATTTCAGAGGTAGGAACTTGCAGCCCTGCTAGGGATGACTTATACCTCACTTACACCAGTCCTTTGAGCCAGAGGAATTCCACAGCACCTGAAAAACTCTCCGAGGGAAATAATATGTGTGTATTCCTCCGTTATTTCTGTCTAAAAAAAGGGCTTCTTGCGTGAAGGGGATAAGCTTTAGAAATGAAGTGATAGCTTTTATACTTAATAACTTTACAGGAATTGAAAATTAAAAGAACTTGGTCCTCACAAAGGTAGTTCTTAGTATTCAGAATGCAATAACTGCCAAAAAAAATATTTTCAAAAGAAAATTTATTATTATTATTATTTCTTCATGTCATAGCCCCCAAAAGTAAAGCCATAGTGACCAGGTCCTTGTTGCCTGGAACATTGCTGTAAATAATGATTCTGATGATCTTGTTAACTGGGGAAGTCAAGAAATGCTGAAAAATAATCTTTTTTCCGGGCATCAATCACAAATTTTGACATCTGCTTATGATAACTGGCAGTTAGCAACATCATGGATGGGCACTCTGAGAGATGGTAGGAGATTTTGGAAGGTTAATGAGGAGATTCAATGAGTTCAGAAGAGAAGCATCACCTGCTTAGCAATAAGATGTTGTTATCTTGCCTTTGCAATTGAGTGTGAGAGCATGTGAGTGACAAAATGTTTAATCAGAATGTTACATGTTTTCCCCAAACTCATTCTTTAATATTCATTGGGGTGAGACGTGCAGTTTTCCAAATAAAAAACACATTAACACATCCTGGGGAAAGAAACCCAGCTGTGCTGTCAAGCAGATTGGGAGTGCCACACTTCCCAGGATTAATTTGTTGCTGCACCTGTTATTAAAATATCCCATTAGCAGCTACTTGATGACATTTACCCATGTTTCACATCTATGCTAAAATAAATCCAGTTCAATGTTGCTGCTGATTTCAGTTTTCAGCTGCTTTGCTTTGAATTCTTGTGGATTGATCCGTGGCATTTGTAAAAATCCACTATAACCAGTACTGATGGGACCAGTTATAGATGGAGATTTTCATCTCCAAAGTCTTACTAAGAACAGAAAAAAACTTGGGTTTTGAGGCTTTAAACTGTTTTCCAAGATTCATGCTTATTGTGAAAGTTCTTAGCCATAAAATGGACACAAACAATTTGCAGGTGGCTCAAAATGTGTGATTTAAAATAACAGATACACAGATCTTATACAAGATCATTAAAATTCAAATAAAAACATAGAATTTAAACAAATAAATGTGCATTTCAAAGCAGCATTAAGTCCTGGTTTTCAATTTCTGTCTGACAATCAAGTAAAACTCCAGTACCCATCTCAGATATGTGATGTGTTGGCAGGTGAGGGCTCTTTCCAAAGTACAAATGTATCTTGGGGTGAATAACATTCTACTGAGTGGAATATCTAAGAGTTGTAAATTTGAAGAAGATATTTGTCTCCAAATTAAATGAATCATCATTCTATGAAATGTCCATTTCCCTGGAGACTGTTAGAGCCTGATTTAGTCTAGACACCCAAATTTTCAGCAGCTGGAATAAGGTGAGATGAATCCTTCTGCCTCTATCAAGCTTTTAAATACCCTAAACCATGCATGACCTGAAGTAGCCTGAGCTGCAGAATCAGAAATACTGGCCCTGGTGGTAAAAACATCAAGGGGTAGTGAGTCAAGCTAGGGAGGAGATCTGGAAAGGGATTTTTTGTCTCAGGAGGTATCCATAATTATGTGGGGTCACTGATTCCAGTCACAGCCACAAGCTATTGCAACAGAATTAATGTTCTGACATTCTCTCTGTTCTTCTGGGGCTGCAAATGTGTGCAGTAGCAGTTTGAAAATCACAAATCTGGCAATTACTACATTCTTTTTCTCAGTTATCATGGCCCTAATAATATTATGGTAATCAATTTTCATGCCTAATCATTCCAGCTGGTGTCTGGTGTGACTGGATCCTCCTCACTGTCTGGTGAAAATGATTCTTTGAGAGCCACTGTCTCAATTCTCAAAGTCAGTATTCTGCTCATGATTCCTGCCACTTCATTTCCAGGCATTTTCTCTGGTGTTTGCTGAGTGGTGGCTGGCAGAGAGATGCAAATCTATTATACAGTGTTTGTGTTGTATTGATTTCCTCCAGTAAATCCATTAAATCTAAGACACGGAATCTCTAAACATTATGCTGCTGGCATTGTGATAGTCCTGTCCTAACAGGACATTTTTCTTGTCATATTTATTCCTGATTTGTTTAATTCCAAATATTTTTGTTTCCTCTCTCATGAAATGATAGGCCCAAAGTTATGGGATTACAGCTGCCAGACACACAGGTGAGATGAGGTGGATCAGTGGGGAAGAGCTCAGCAAACAATTTGATCTTTCTTCAGGGCATCTGGAATGGGATTCATCTGATTAATGCAGACCTTTACATCAGTCCAAGTTGGTTCCTCTTATAGACAGCAAAGATCTGCTCAGGGTATTAGAGCTGAAGACAAAATCAGTCTCATCAGGTGAATCTCATTGCAAAAGTTCTTACTTTTTTCTGTTGGTTCCACACCTCAGTTAATTGGCATCTCTGGAAACATTTGCACTGGGGACACCATAAGAGATGTATTCAAAATTTCTTTCCTCTCTGAGATGTATGTTCTAAACATAACAATTCAACCAAGGGGAGAAAATTGTTAGGAAAACTTTAGTTGCACTACAAGGCTACAGCTTATGCTACTCTTTGTGGTTTAGGTTGTTTCCTACAGTTATGAATGATTTAAATTAGGTAAAGCAAGGAATAAAAATCTACATAATAACTAATAATAGTGAAAGAATTCCCTGTGACATGCTGCTGGTGGGATTCTTCCCTTTTATGACAGGCCCAGGTTTTGCCCAGTCTGATACCCACAGGTGTCCCAGAACAGTTGAGATGCCTGAGGATAAAATGTTTGCCCTGTGGCTGCTGCTTCAGAAGGGATGAATCTTCCCAAGATCCTGAATTTCTCTGCCAGCCTCACGTGGCTATTCCAGATGTGCTGCAGTGCCTCAGATCTTGTGGGTCACACACTTTTGGGCAGTGGAATCAGGGTCTAGATCCTTCTTGCCAATAAATGGCAGCTTTGATAAGTCATGGAAAGCAGAGAGTCAGAGCAATCTTGAGAGCTGGCAACTCTGCAGTGTTTCATTCTGTTACAAGTCCATGATTTTCCACTTGCTTTGGGCCCAAAGGAGCACAGAAGCCCCTAGCCCAGGGTCCCAGAGCTAAACTGATGGTTCTGGGAGTCACAATTGTAGCTACCCTGTGTGCTAGGCCATGAAGGCAGGGCCCAGACCCAATTATCTCACCTCCTCTGTTAAAGTCGCTGAGGAAGCCCTGTTGATCAGATCATGGCAATTTGGAGCAGGCTGGTTTTGTTGGTGCCATCTGATTCTGGTCATTTTTAGAGCTAAGATACTGAGCAGCATGATCATGTGTTTTTTCTCTCTCTCTCTTTGTGCTTTCTGAGCTACCTGATGTTTCAAAATCAGGCACCTTGCAGTGCCTGTGAGTTTGCAGAGGAAATGAGGGATTGACTTCTGAACATTTTGGTGGCTTTTATTTCTGTACATCCTCCCAGCTTATGATGCATGGGAAGACTACTCAGACCTTCCCAGCATACACTGAAAGGCAGCAAAACAAAGCAGAGTCGAGGCAGGGAGAGCAGAAGTTTGGCATATCCTGAATTAAGGCACAAAGAACTTGGTGGCTGATGTGTTGTGAGGGGGAGAACAGGATGAGACCCTTAAGTCTTTACATCCTTTTTGGCAGTGGTCCCATTGTACATAACAGAAAGAATGGGACTAATGACACATGTCCTACTGGTCATTATTCATTCAGATGGGACTTAACTCCCCCTTATTTGTGCTATTTTTTGTTCTTATGCTGTAAACAGAGCACCAGGCCTTTGCCAGGCATGGAGAAATATATCAGATGAGTTCCTTGGTGTTCTTGTGTGTCTCTCAAGATACACATGGTCTGAATTTGGTATAAAATCAGAGTTATTCTGGAATGTCACCATTGTCTTATGCAGTAGATGTTCTGCACACTCATTCAAAACCACTCACTTCAAGAAAAATAAGTCTGACAGTTTATTAGTGTGTCAAGGTTGGTTCTTTTGTGTGTTTTGTGTTCTTGTAATCTCCCTGCAGTGTCTTATCATTTGTTTCATGTAACATGATTCACTCACACAGGTTTTATAGCTGTAGAGGATGACAAGTGTATTAATGTGCCAAAAGAAACATATTGATATTATATTGAAATATACTGATTCAACAGCATAAATAATAAATGGCTACAAGCAATTTATTACTTATGCTGTTGGAACTTTTTTACATCTCCAGTAAATATTTTCTAGCATCAATGAAGCTGTGAAGATTCATCACCACAGACCTACATATATTAATTTTATCTTTGCTCAGTGTGCCATACTTCATTTCTAGCAATAAAGGATGTCTCCTGTTTCTAACAAATGAGTTGATCAGCTGAAACAAAGATCTCTATGTATCTATGTCTAATCTTCCTCTCCACATACAACAGTTTTCAACTCTGAACTTTCAGTGTAGGTCTCAAGTAGATGCAGAAAGGACCAGATTTTGATTAAAAGTGTAGCCTCGGTTTGAGAAGGGGTTTTCTTTAAGTCTACTGCTGCAGCAGAGTGGAATTCATTGTGAGGAGCCAGCAGAGAAATCAGCCACATGTGACATATCCATGGCAGTTCTTGAGCTGTCTGTGGAGATCTTTAAGCTGTCCTCAGTCTCTTGCTGCTTGAATCACCTTGTTCCCTGTGGTCTGAATGTGCTCCCCCTCTGAAAATTGCATTTATGCAGCTGGAATGGGAAGATAAATATTCTACCAGGTCATGGTCATGTCTCTGCATTTGAGAGGTGCAGTCAGAGCAGGTTTGCAGTGCAGCTTGAGAAGAAGGGCCTTGAGGTTGGTAGCCCAGAAGCCCCTTCGGTAAATTTGTACATCTTCCTTAAAGTCTTGCATTCCTTACCAAGAGGAATAGTCCCAGTAACTTGAGTTCGATGGTAAAAGGTCATTGCAATAGCACAGGATTACTGCGGGACACTTTTCACAGAAGAAAATGAGATGAGAAAAGAATTATTGTACCATTTGAAACTCTCCAGCCTCATATTACAAGTAACAGCTCCATGGGTGAGTTAACAGACCAGTTTATACATTAGATGAAGAGTCTGGATGTGGATATACACACCTGGGTTAGGAGGAAGAGACCTGAAGGGCCAACACTGGGGCTGTGACTTGATGTGGTACTTCCACACTGATCAGGTAAAATTCCTGAAAGCCAAATGGCTCTGAGGCACAGAGGACATAGGTGTCACCAGACTGATGGATGATGGGCATTTACTGCCCTAAGCCTTGTTACAAAGCAGAACAGAGGGTGCTGGAGAGCAGGAGCTCTTCACATTGACACAGAACATGAGTGATAAAACTGTCACTGTAGTGGGAGGCTGGATACAGTGGCTTTTCTTTCTCTGAAGAAGGGAAATGAGGAGAGAACTTGTCTTTTATTTTTCCATTTTGCTTTTTTTTTCCCCTCCTCTCAATAATCATTCTGGGTCTTGAAATACAAGTGAATTTCTTGGTTTTGTGTAGATTGAGTGTCTGATGAGAAGTCAGGTGGTTCTGGAGCTCCTTCCACCCTCTGAACACTCACAGTGACTGCCTGAGTCTGTACAGAGCTGGGTTTTGATGTTGCTGGATAATCACAGCTCATCCTTGCTACTCACTGCTAGTGGGGCAAACTAAAAGCTGTGTTCTGGCTAATTCCATTAGCTGTGGCTTGGAGAGGGTTGTAGATTAAGAAAGCAGCTGTGTAAAAGTGGTGTGAGGGCAGACATACAGAGGTTTCCATTGCCATTTATGAGCAGAGCTTTTTCCTTTCCCAGAAGAACTGTAGGTGACCTTTTAAAAAGTCCTCTCTAAAGGGTCTTGCTGAGCTCTGTGTGTGTGGACAGGTTTGTCTGTCCTGTTCTCTTCCAGAACCTTGCACATGCACCCAAACCAACCAGTGAACAGCAGCACACGGGAACCAGCCCACTTTGAAGCTGGCAAAGGTTTTCTGCCTGCCAAGAACCAAATCCCAGATTTCTTGGGATGCTGAGGAATTTTTAAGGCAGATCTCTGCTGCCTGGTGAGGTCTGATTTGTTGTCATGTGCACCATGGCATCGACAGAGAAGCAGCATTGTCACCAACTGCAGGATTTCTGTCCATCTTTCATAAAATTGAATTTGCTTCTTGCATAAAGAACAACATTTTCACATCAAATGAGTCCAACTGACAGATTCAGGATTTCACTAGATCTAGTCAGGGGGAAACTTTGATGAAGTGGTTAATTGTAAATGGATAGCTGTAAAAGTAGTTTTTCATTAGGAGGTTACAGTGGAATTGGAATTATTTAGAAATGGTGCTGGTTTGTGGATTGAAGAACAATAAATTATTTTCTTCATTCAGACTTAATCTTCAGCATTCATCCCCTCTATATTTATTTTTGCAGTGGGTTTTTTATTATCATTAAATATATGGAACACAACAGGATTAAACAATATGTGCTGCTTTCTAAAGTTTGAACTGAAAAGGTGGAAATCTGTTTGGATTGAAGATTTTCTAGCTCTTCTCACTGAAATGAAGAAATCATTCTCCTGATCCTGAAAAAATATTTAGTTTAATTCAGGGTTATTGTTTCAGGTGCTAACCACTGTAAAGAACAGAATTGAAATGAAATCCAGCTTAGTGCTCAACTGTAATATTTGAACCATTTGAAAAATCTTAAAGAGTTTATGCTGGAAAACACAGGACAGCATTTAGGAACATGAAACATTTACTAAATTTAAAAGTAGTTACTTCTTTTTTTGAAACTGTCATTCTTTTTTTGTAATTTATTAAGTGATGCATTCCTCCAAAAATACAGGAAACTCCAGTGCCCAAAGCATCCGACCAGGATTTTGACTCCAGTCTGCTGAACAAACAGTGTGAAAAATAGAAAGGGCAGACAGTAGGTGAGAAATGAAGACTTTTGGCCAGGCTATGTGATTTTTCTCCTGCAGAGAGGCAGCAAAAGCAGGAAAAAAGATAATCTTACAACATCCTGGACCAGTGTCCTGCTGACTGCTCAGTCCTGCCTGTGTGGGAGTGGCCACTGGGCTCGGCGTTGCCACTGGGCAAGTTCAGATTCTGTCCTTTGAGAAGGTCTCAAAGCCACCCCTGAAAGGCTCAGCTTGAGGAACAAAAAGGAATTTTATGAGTTCAGCTGCACTGTTAGGAAGGGGAAAAGTGGGTTTAGAGTGACCTTCATCCCTCACTTTTGAAAGTTCAAAGAAAAGGGTTTTCTCCTCAAAGCCCTGCTCAAGCCAACCAGTAGGTTGGTGGTGGTCTGTTACATGACTGATGCTAAAAAAATTTTCTCTCCTGCTTTTAGTTTAGGAGTTAGAGGTGCATGGACAAAGAGATCTCTTGGTGTTGACAAGGGTTAATTTATTGCAATTGAGACTTCTGCAGAAGGGCTGCATTTTTGGGAATGTACACTGGGGAGGGAGACCAGGGCTCTAGAGGGAGAAGCAGAGAGATGCATTCACTTGCCTCAGAATATCACAGTGTCTAGAGAGTTAGTACACTTGTTATTTGTGTGGGTTTTTACATATTTCAAATAAAAATACTTATCCCACAGATGGGGAGGCACTCCTCCCCTCTCTGCCGTTGCAATCTGAAAATGTTTAAAAATCTCCAGATTCCCAGATGGCAAAATAACATCCTGGCTAGTTCTCTCAGTGCATGTTGTTAATTTATTTGTTGTTCTAACCCAGTTATTTTTTCTTTTTCCTCTCTTTGGATGCCACAATTCTTTTGGTCCTTCAAAAGTAAAGAATCTGAAATATGAATAAAAGGAAAGTCCAGGCCTTTGCAGGGTGGGAGACAAAAGTTATAGGAAGTCCTGTACCCCTGCTTTGAGCTCAGTGTAAGCATCTTGTCCAATCAAAAGCTGTAAACAGACTGTAAATATTTCACATCCATTTCTTTCTGTCAAATGTTCTTTGCTGTCCTTGCCCTTTGTTTCTGCATCCTCTCTGCCACTTCCATATCTACTGATCTTGGTCTACTCCCTTAAAAGTCAGTTTTCTGTTTGCTTCTCAAAATTCTTCTGAATCTGTGATCATAAATTATTCTCCTTAGCCACACATTTTTTTTAGGGATTTTTTAGGGATAGCCTGGTGAAGCAAGTCATAAAGGCTGGTCAGGTCTGAGCTGCTCTCCAGCATGTCCCAGAGTGCAGACCTTCACCCAGTTCCCAAACTCCTGAGCTTTGATTTCCCCAAAGATAACCAACCTTCTGGGCAGCCCCTTCCAAACTTCTCCTCCTTGCCCTTCCCCAGACCCTTCTCAAGCCCTTTGTTCTTCCCTCTCTCCCCACGCCAGGATTTTCTTGTCTTGAGACTCCACCTCTTGCTCCTGGTCAGTCTGGGTGCTCATCCTTTCTGAAAACGTGGCTCTCTCCTATCACTGGAAAATGAGAGAGGCATTTCTTTTCTTCCTTGTCCCCTGAACGATCCATCCTTTGCTTCAGAGCTCTCCATGCCTTGCCCTGCTCTACTGTCCACCCCATCCTATCCATGTGAGTGGCTGAAAGTTGTGTTCCCTCCGTGCCTTCTCCCAGGCTGGCTTCCCAACCCTTCCCTACTCTTCCCACTCTGCCTCTTCTGTGGGTTGTTTTTCCAGATTTCTTTATTCCAAGCTGTATGGGGCTTGAAGTACCCTGGTCTTTTGGAAGGTGTCCCTGCCCGTGGCAGGTGACCTTTAATGCCTCTTCCAAGCCAGACCTTCTGTGATTCTGTGGTTACTCAGGATTCCTTTATTCCAACACCTCTCTTCTATCAGATCATCCCTTCATCCCTGCTTTTATTGTTTCTCTTTTTTCTCAAGGCCTGCACAGCATCCAGCACTGCAGCTCCTGGACCAGGTCCCTCCTTCCCTCCCTGCCCCAGCATCCCTGCTCATCCTCAATTCCAAGCAGCAAAGGCAGAAATTGCTTTGCTCCACAAAAAACCCAAGGAGTTCTGCTCCTCTGATGTCTTTTCCTGTTCTCCCTGGCTTTAATTTGCAGCGAGTATTTTTGCAAAAGTGCTCATCCCTGGAGCTAACAATAAAACTGTGCCTCTGTGTGTCAGAGAGAGGGAGGGAGAGGCAGAAGGAGAGGGAGGGAGATGCAGCAGCACAGCGGTCTGGCAAAGTGAGGTGGCATCTGGGAGCTGCGAGCCCAGGGACACCGAGGAGACCTGAGCCCCTCACTCCGAGCTCAGCCCGATCCCATTGGCTCCCGAGCCGCTGGATTTAAAGGGAAGAAGAGCTCGGAGGGCTGAACTGCACAGGCAGACGCAGACTCTCAGCCAAGTTGTCAGCACGCTGCGAGCAGGAGAGGCTCGCACACACGAGACTGCGGGGTGCCCGCAGCTTGATGCTGCTTCGGCTCCAGAAAGGGAAAAAGAAGAGGGGACCAAAAAAAAAAAAACCAAACCAGCCAGAAAGGGGTGAAGAAGCCTGATCGAGTCCAGCAGTCCCAGAGGGAATAATGGATGTGACCATCTCTCAGTTCATCTTAGAAGAATTTGATGTGAACTGCAGCCTTCTGGATCGTTTACACGAGACTTTTTTAGAGAGTTCCTCTATCCCTTTCCTGGGCTTTGATGGTAGGAATTTTTACCTGGTGCAGCGCTGGGGAAAAGCTTTAGAAGTGCTGCGATTTGGTTTGTTTTGTGATGCAAAGTGTGTGGATTTTGTGCTTTCTCAACTGCTTCTTTTTCCCTTCCTGTCTCGTTTTTTAACCCCAGGTCCGTACTGCAATGCCACCACGGACCAGATCGGGACCTGCTGGCCCAGAACCTCTGCGGGGGAACTCGTGGAGAGACCCTGCCCAGAGTTCTTCAATGGGATCAAATACAACACCACGAGTAAGTACAAACTCCTTTCTTCTCCCGCAGATCTCGTGTTCAGAAGGTGCCTGGGGACACCCAAAATATGTTTCCATTAAAGAAAAAATAAATAATAAAAGAAGAAAAGATTGCTTGCTTGGGAGTCAGCATTTCCTCCACATTCCAGCCTGTATATTCAAAATTCTTGCCTGGAATGATGCAGATTTCTCAAAAGCTCGGATTTGTGGACACTGTTTCCTCATTGCTGAAGTACATTTAGGGAGATTTGGACAGAAAATATCCTCTGCAGTCTGAGGAGGTGCTTTGTGTGTTTGTGTGTGTGTAGCTACGTCCAGGTCAGTGTTTGTAGCAGTGCTGCAGCCACCTGGCTAATTAGACAACCTTTGGCTCATGAAATGCTTAGTCCTAACACCTAAGAGCTGTATTTTGGAAGGACAGTCTCGTTTCCAGGCTGGCTGTGTGAGCAGGGGAGCAAACCGTGCTGGGAGTTGTAGCTAACAAACAGAAAGAAAGCTGAGGGCTGGAATCTGGTTTAGCAACTTCATCAGGGACTGGCTGCTGAGGCTGGAGCTGCATCAGCTCTGCACAGGAGACAGGAGAGGAAATTAGGAGGCAAATAATATTCAAAGCAAGGCAGCATGAGGGCTCCTTAGAAATCTCCTGGATGCTTTTTTCTTCGAGGTAAACAATCATGACTCACTACAAATTTATTATTCAGGCTGTGGGACCCAGGCACTCATTTCCTTTTGCTTATCTGTCAGTACCCTTTGGACCTTTCATTAAGAGTTTTTAAACATAATAATTCCAAATAATGTGCACCCACTTGCTTCCCACTCATTTTTCAGTCTGGTTTTGACTGTAGGGATAATCTCATTCCACGTTTCACTCTGAACAGTTGCTTGGGTGTTGGTGGTCTCTGTTTGGAGGTAGTGTTAGTTTTGTGCGGCCAGCATTCTCCTTAAGTCTGTAAAAGGGTGACCCTGACATTTTAGATTTTATTTTTAAACTTGTAGAAAATCAATTTATTCTTTTCCCAGCTTTCAGTATCATGGTCAGATAACTGGCCAAAAGTTTGGTCATTGGCTCTGTGAAACAAAGTCCCCTGCCAGACTTGGTTTTAGGGACGAGCTTCTGTCATCCCAGACTCTGAGCAGAGTAGAAACTTGCCTCAGAGAACTGCAAAATCATCCTAAAGCCCTCTAATCTCAGACCTGGGTCTTTGCAATAAAATAGGAGCAAACCTGGAATGGGCTGGGTGATGCTGGCTTTGATTACAGCAGGTAGTTCACTACTTGGACAAGTCTCACTTGAGACCAGAGGAAAATTGCTTCAAATTAGGGGCAGTACAGAAAACAGTGGAAAGAATTTAAATGTTTTTCCTGTGAATGAAAGAAAAAAAATAAATTGAACACCCCAGCTTGGTTTTTATAAACTCTGTGATGCTTTCCCTAGTTCATCATTGACCTGATTAAAAGTTCTTCCCTGCTCCTCTCCTTCTCAGTTGTGGCTGATGCTTGTATTACAGTGCTAATAAGTTTTCTTAAGTCCTCTGCTCTTAAAACAATGGCATGTTAATTAAATTAAAGACCGATGGGAATATGTAATTGAAATGCTGAAGCATTATTTTCTGAGGAAATGGGTATTTTTCTCCTTTCAACATAAAATCTGAGTAGCTACCTCCAGCTGATCTCAGACACTTCCATGTGGGTTGTTCCTCCAAGCTGTAATGCAGAAAACAGATGGAAGGATTATATCAAAATTTGGTTAACTTCTGGAATCAGTCGCTTCTTGGGAAATAGCAATTAATGATTAAAGCCTGGGAAAGCAGGTTAAGGTTTGAATACACAGTGCAATCTCTTTTGGCATTTGAAAAATATAATTAATGCATGCAGAACACGTACAGAATTTGGGAAAACCAAATACTGACACATTGTGACCACTTGCACAATTTCACCACCTTGGTTTGTGGGCTGCCTCATTGGTGATGAGGCTCATTGTGCTGAAAACCTCAGCTGTGTTCCCCGTGCAGATGCTAAAATGAGCACAGACAACTGATTAAAGAATGGGAAATGGATCTTGCAGATCTCAGAGGTGAATAATACAGCTCAAAATGAAGGTCTGATAGGAGATGGCTTGAATCAACCTAAGATTTCTGCCTAGGACATTTTGTAGTTTTCTTCTGTTTTGTTTTGCATTTTGATGAGGCAGAAGGAGAAATGATGGTTTGTTATATTATACTGATTTTTTTTTTTTTGAGAGCAAAATCAGACCAATTTAGAAAAACCACCTTGCACTGCCTTTCTTCTGCTAAGAGCTTATCCAGCTCCAGGTTGTAACTCAGCATTTATGATACTATCAGGTATCCCATGTTCATGAGCTGCCACCTTTTAGGAACTACAGCTTTTCTTTTCATTGATTTTGTATAGCTGTGAGTATGTTTTGTATAGCTGTGAGTATGTTTTGTATAGCTGTGAGTATATTTCTGGTTTGAAAGCCTGTAAAATTTTGGATCAGTTTCAGTGATTAATTTTTCAGCTTTAGAAATCAGGCTCTCAAAGATTTCAACTTCCCACCAATTTCCTAAAAGCAGCTGGAAGGAACAAACCCAGCAGCATTTTCTGTCAAGGAAAGCTTTTGCATTGTAGACACTGGCAAATCCAGACTGGGAAGTGCCCAAACAAAAAGCTTATGAAAAGCTCAGAGAAGCCTGAGATACTGATCCATGGCCAAGTTTTGGGGCTATTTCTGCACCTCACTGAAGTCTCTGTGCATGCAGGGGAAAAAAAGCCAGACAGGTAGGTTCCTCCACAGATCAGCTCCTCAGAGGCTTTGGATGCACCTCCCCTGTTTTGTGTCCATCCTGGCACGTCTCAGGCTTTGATGTTCACTCTAACTCAGATGGGGAATGCTATCAAACCTTGCCAATAGGTGATAATTCAACGAAAAATCATTTGGAATAACAACAACAACAAAAAAAAACCTTAAGAAAAAGAACTTGTGCTTAAAAATCTCCCCTCCTGTTTGCCATGCTAGAATAAACTGTTTGCATAAAATATTTCCATCCTAACTGCAAGAAATTCCCGTGGTGATTCTGTGCCTGGGTCTGTGTTTCTCTGTGTCTCCTGGGAACTGCTGAGTGACTCAGATAAGTTTCAGATGCATTCATAAAACAACGTCTGTCAGTCTGTGAGGATTTTTTATCCCTGACTTTTTTTTTTTTTGGTGATATGTAGGGTTTTTTTTTTCTCCCTCTTTATTTGGGAAATAAAGTCATGTTGACAGATCACGCTCTGGTTAGCCTGCAGTGTGATCTGTGAATATGGGCAAAATGCTCTTGGACCAAGGATGTAAAAATTATGCCATCCACTTACAACTTCAGAATTTTGTACCAAAGCTTATGTATTATTCTCAAACGGGAAAAAAAACCTAAAAGAAACACGAAAAAAAAGTCTTGTGTTGGTGCAGTGTGTGACTGTGCACTTGTCTCTGCTGAGGTTCTATATTTAGCGAAAAATGACAATATCATTGCTGCCCTCTAGATGTGTTTATGACAGTGTGAAGCTTTTAGTCTTGTTTTAGGAAACAGATTAATTCACTTATTAGGATATCCTGAAGCTTGATTAATTCAGCAAATGGTTTGTAATGAGTCTGGTTTTGCTGCTTGCTGAAAAGCAGCTGTTCAAGCACATACTTAGAGTGTGTTACAGGCTAAAGTATGCCTACATTAACACTTCCCATGCAGATTTCCATGTTCAAGGGGAAAATCAAGGGTTCAATGTTCATCTGATGGACAAAAAGTGTTGACTTTTGTAGCCTCACCTGATTGGAGTTTGTGTCAAACACCTGGTGTGGCAGAGGGGTGATCTGTGGTGGCACCCGTCCATCATGGGCTGCTCACTTTGCTCTGGGCTGGAGCTGGAGGCATTTAGAAGGTGTTTCACATTAAAACCCACAAATCTAGGTATTTCCAAGTAATATCAACAGCTAATTCAAGTATTTAAGCTCTAATACACATCAGTGGAGCTCTAATTGACAGAAGGAGTGAAGTCTAGGGAGTTACTGAGCTCAGCCTAAATGAAAAGCTCAGCTCAGCAGCCCCTGCAGAACTGATAGTGGTGTTTCATAGGTCCAGGGGTATTTTGTTCCTGTTCAGAGGGCCCACACTTGTTGTAGCTTTGTATTTTATCTCCCAGGCCACACAAGTGTTGCAGATGCTCAGTGACAAATGATCCAATGCCCATGTTCAGGCAGCTGAATTCATCCCTAGGCGTGTTGTGCAGAGCTGGTTCCACACCTGGGAACTGAGATCAAACTGCTTTTGTGATCAACAGGAACAAAAGGTCTCTGTAGCTCCAGCTCCCTGCCTGCAAATCCCCCTCTCTCAGTGTAGGGAAGCTCTTTGACTGAAACAGCCACTTCACAGGAGTGTTTGGGTATCACAAAAAGCATCCTCCTCACCTTCTCCAGGGACTGTGCAGCTGGAAACAGGCACATAATCACTGCTAACCTTGCCTTGGTGAGGACTTGGTGTCAAAGGGGGTGTGAATCACCTTTTCCTTGGCCCTACAAGCAGCTGCCTGGTGAGAAAGCTTTGGAGAGGGTTCGTGGCTTAGCAGTGGGGCTCTTGTTCAGCTGGATGGGCACGGGGGAAGGAGCCCCTGGCACACAGATCACACCTGCACCTCTTAGCAGGGCTTGCTCCACACTGAGAGAAAAATTCCTGCAGTTTGTGGTCATCTCAGCTTGAACACAGAGAAATAATCTTTTGAGTGCTGAGGGAGGGGTGAAGAAGTGAATTAATAGCTCTTCTGGTTTGCATTTCCCCCCTTTTGGAAGGGTTTAAAGGGATGATTTAATTCTTAAAAGAGCTAATTTTTGTAGGTTGAAGCCCCACTCTTTTATGGAGATCTAACCTTTGCTGCTTTTCCTTCTGATTAATTATTGTTCAGAGCTCTGGAGATGTGGCCCCAGCCTGGACATAAAACATGAGCCTTGCTAGGAAATCGTTGGTCTCAGAGTCTTGCTCTTATTTTGCAGGCAAGCCCTGTCCAGATAATTACAGAAATGTGCACTTTTATAAGTGGCTGGCCCAGAGGCTCAATTAACATTTTCACTTGTGTTTTATCTCATGTATTTTAGTGTCTTGACCAATTCTGTTGATCACATTCACATGACTTACTTGTTCCCCAGAGATTTTTCTGGCTTGATTTCTAAAGGCCGCATTTTTGAAAGCAAAGTCCTGCTGTGAATGACAGAGACTCCTAAAGTTCTGGTGGCTTTTCATCATTATTGGAGAGGAATAAAATGCCCATCATGGACATGCATGTGTGTTTCCAGACTCAAAAAATCACTATTAAACGCTAAAACTACTCTCACCTCATCTGTCTACTGTAACCTTGTTTGATGTCCAGGAGGCTTTTAGCCTAGTGTTTAACGACAGGGGATTTGGGATAAAAATAAATGTTTTGTAGCCAATTTTAGTTATAGAGTCAGTAGAAAAATACATTTCTTTTGTTAAAGAAAGTCTGCAGCCTTGCAGTTGCCATGTATCAGCCATCCTGGGGGGTAAAACACAGTATTTTCAGCTAGGAAGTACATGAAAGTTAAAGGAAGGAGACTGATGAGAAATGAAACAAACTCAACAGTGGAAAAAAAGAAGTCCAGAATTGGAATTCTGGGGGAGGAAATAAAACATCATTTTTAAGCTCGTAAAGGTTCTCTCTGAGGAGATCAAATCTGCAGCTCATTAGGTCAGCTTGTCTCCAATAGCTTTGTGTCCAGATTAGGATTTCAATCATTTTTGTTCATTTTCTCATGCTGCTTTTGCAAGAGAAACACAGATACACACATCTTTCACAAATACAGTGGGAGGCTCTGGATTTCAGTCATGCACAGATGGGAGAGGCTTCACATATTCCCCCCAAATTTTTCTTCTTTTTGTTCTTTCCTTTGTGAAGCATAATTTGTGGTACGACATGGCTTTGATTTTGCAGTCTGGAAGAGAAGTGTTGGAAAAAATATTTACAAGGAGGAATGAAAAGAATCCATTTTTCTTGCTCCCACTACTATCATCACGTAAAACATGTGATTTCTTCATTGAGCCCAGGACATGAGTTAATTGCATGTAGTAAAATAAGGAGATTGTTAATGTTACTTCAGTCAACATCAAGGTCCTTTTCTTCAGCCAATTAAACACAGGTTTGTACTTTTGTTCTTTGCTAATAAGTTACGAGATGGCTTTGCTGTGGTCCTGTTATACCTGATTTGGGTTCTCTTCAGTTGGGGCTTGGCTTTTGAGGCAAAATTCATTCAGACTTTACCAGAACTAGAACTGCAGCTGCCATTCTGCACCAAAGTCAGTCAGACCTGAGAGTAGCACATCCTGGAGAAAGCTTTTAACCCTGAGCCTTCGGGAGGGCCAGCAAACAAAGCACTGCCCACATTATTTTGGAGGCTTCTTTGTGATTCTTTCTTTCCCTAAGGCTGCTGCCCCATTCATCTCTCTGGAACTTGTTGTTGTCTAAGCTGGCAGTGACTTCCAGCTGGCAAACAGATGGACTGAAGTCCTTTTCTTTCCACAAGTATGCAGTTAGATGATACTTGCAAAAATGTGTGCTTCTGGAGCACAGGAGGGAAGAGGGAATGGCTCAGGAGCAGATGGGGAAGGGAAAGAATTAAATATATGACAAATCCTCTGCTCCCCATATCAGAACGAGAGGAAAAATCCCACCCAGCTGCATCCAGTGTGGTCACCCACTTGCGGATTGGGATTTCTCATTTTATTGTGCCTTATGACCCATTTCCCATCCAGACAAGCTGCGGGAGGCTGAGGTGGAACCGCAGAGGTGGAACGGGGCTGTTCTCTGCAGTCACTGAACACCTGAGACTCTCTGTGGCTCGGCGGGTTCCAGCCTCTGTTTGCTGTCCCAAAAGCTGGGGGACAGTGTCACCGAGGCAATGGTCACCCGCCATTCCGCCTGCCAGCCACAGGGTGTCACTTAGAGTGCAGGTAAAGCCCGTGTCCCCCGCGGCATGGATGGAGGGCTGGCTGCAGGGTGACCCTGGGCTGGGGCTGCGTCGTTTGTGGAGCAGATGCGACACAAAGCAGATCCTTAAGAAGCTTCATCATCACAAGTTTTTTATTGTGCCCATACACAGCGTTTTTATACCACAGTTTTATACCCACAGTGCACACCATCTCATTGGCCGTCACACCACCCCCCCAAGTCCATTGGTGGAAGCAATCTTTTGAGAAAGCATCCCCAAAAATCCAAAATACAGATTTTGGTAAATCCTGGTTTTCTGTGATGTTTTTCGCAGCACAGATGTTCTGTTCTCTTCCACCATTATCTTCTTTCTCTTCTTCTCATGGACACACAGGAATCCTTCTGGCTTCTTTCTGTCCACTCTTTCATCTGACCCACAGCCTGCTGTGGATCCTCTCCACAAGGCTGCTCTGGGACAGAGCTGCTCCCCATCCTGCTGCACGGCAAAAAGCCTCACTGAGGTGCAGCAGGGACAAGGACACAGTGGGAAGGATGTTCTCAGAGGGATCCTGTGTCCCCTCTTCTGTGGGGTGTTGCAGTTCTCTGCCTGGGGGTGGGTGGTGCCTCTTTCACCAGGGCTGGTCTGGAAAGCTGCAGGAAGGGCAGGGCTGAGCTTTGTTCTCGGGCAGGTGTGTTGTGGTAGAGGATGAGGAGCCTGCAAAGCACAGTGCAGCCATGCAGGGGTGAAAATATCTGTCAGAGGAGCCTAAGTGGGCAACAAGAACCTGCTCCTGGATGATGCTGGGATTGCTCCTGGCTGGACACACTGTGTTCATCACTGCCCTGCTGCCCTTTGCTTCACTGGATGTCTGAATGCTGTCCCCTGTCAGGAGCTGTTGGATTTTTCCTCACTACCTGACAGATGCTCCAGGTGCTCCCACTTAGCAGGAAAAACTCATAGGTGTGCTGACAGTGGGGCAACACCACCTCACCTGTGACCTGCCTGTTGCTCGTGTTCTGAAGAACAATTAAATCAATAAATCAGATTCTTTGGGTTTCCCTCTGTGCTCTGTAGTGACATGGAAGTATCTTTGCTGTTCATATCATGGTGAATTTTTGCAATTTCTGTGGCTTGGAAGAACAGAACTTCAAGCTGCATCCTCATCCAAATAAAATTCTCAGGCTCTGACAGTCATTCAAGGCTTTGCCCAAGGTTTGCTATCCTGTGAAAGGGAACCTCCTACTCAGTTTTGGACCCCAACATCCAGACTTGACACCCTGATTAGAACAGCCATTCTTAGCAGCTTGAGAAGTCGGTGAGAAGTGAGGTTTCCCATGGAAATTGAAGTGGAATGGTTTTTTAGTAGATATTTTCTTTTTTTTTCAGTGTGGCTTTCATTCCCTTCAGATGTTATTCTTGGAGTTCATAATTGGTAGCTCTTGGGACAAATTCATAAAATCAATAAAACTGGGATTGCTTTATGGTGATTTCTTTCTTTGCAGTGCTGGGAATAACAGAGGGCCAGATACTGCTCCACATGAGACTTGTGCTGGGAGAAGCAAAACTTTGAAACAAATTATAGGAATAAAACCTCAGTATTTAAAAAATAAAAAAGCAGGAAAAAAATCTCGAGTCTCATGAAGAGTTTTCCCTGGGAAAACAGAAGAAGGAGGAACCTTTCCCAGTTTGGTTATATTGTCCCAAACCCCTGGTGGTTGGAAAGCTCTGAGCATGCTGTTACAAGAATTAATGCAGAGGAACTGCATCCTCCTCAGTCAGCCAGGGAGCAAACAGAGCTTTGGAAAACAGAAAATGTGTTACAGAAATGAAACAAACACAGAAAATAGGAAATTACTTTGCTAGTGCATCATCACCATTTTAACTAAACTTAGATGTGACTTCCTAGGGATGCTTTTTCTCATTTCTAAGAATTTTTGCCTAACTTAGGAATTGCTGAATGATGCCAGTAATCCCTGAAGCATCAGCATTTTTGTATTTCAAAGTACACCATGAGCAGTCAGGACTCCTTGTAGGATCTCCAGGCTCCACACTGATTCCTGCTCTGCAACTGGAGCAGCTGATGAAGAGTTTGGAATTCAAAGGATTTCAAAGATTGTTGGTTTTGGGCTGATCTTAACGCACTTGAACAACTGAAAACTCCAATCTCTCTGTGGAAAACGGGAGTTTGGGTGCTAGAAATGGATTTCTAGGATTCATAAGGAGGGGACACCCTAATCCTTTGCAAGACAGCAGAGTAGAAGGCTGGGGATGAAGGGGAAAGTGAGAAGCTGGGCTCTTCAGAGAGATTTCCCGGTGCTGGCCTTCCACAGAGAAGGCTCCTCACGGGTTCCTTCCTAGTGGGAGTTCTTTCTGTTCCAGGAGCTCTGGGGAGAGAGTGACCCCTGACTTTGGGGTCCTGTGGGAAGTCCTTTTTGAAAGGGGTTCTTTTTTTTCCCCAGGATGTGGATGGTGGTCTCTTGGGTGGGATTGCAGGGATTTGGGTAGGGGTGCACCTCTCTGGGTGGGTGGGACTGTGTGGGGACAGTGACCCCATCACCAGCTAGCAAGGCCTTTGTAGAGAGAATCCCTTTCATTCTTCATTGAGAGCACTTGGTATTAAAGAAGGACAGGATCCCATAGGTTCCACATTTTGGTTAATTTTGGCCATCTAATCCAAACTTTTGAATTTCCCTCTCCACATAACTATCATGTATAAACTCACCCACTTCCCCCTATGTCATTAATTACCACATTAATGTCTGAAGATGCACATTTCCACTAGAGCTGCCTGTGACTCAGAAAGTCTCCTTAGCAGCCCAAAAATCAAAAAGCTTTTGTTTGGTGTGAAAGTGAGGGAATAAAGTCTCACTTGGGTCTTCTTTCTGTTTCCAAGCCTGTCTCAAAAGGGACTGGTAAATCCAAGTGCAGTTGTGGTGTCACTGCCTCGCCCAGTTCCAGGGAGTGGCTGTGGCAGTAGCAATACTGGGTGTTGCTGCTTCTTACTCCTCTTTGGGGAGAACTAAAGGATCCCCACAAAGATCTTTTCACACAGTTAAGTCATCCTTGTCTACCTACAAACCCATTCTCAGTCTGGATTTTGGTTTTTTTGCCCTAATCGGTTTTTAATCCCTTCGTCTCTCCTGTGTTTCTCCTGGGGAAAAAAAAATCCAGCAACAGTAATCACAGCAGTTTTATTCTCCATGAGCACTCTGGTTTATTCCTTCAGTGAATGCTGAGGGGGATAGAAGGATCTCTGAGCTGACCCAGTGTGGTGAGTGAGCCAGAAGAGCACAGACATCCCAGCAGTGTGATTCAGTTTCTCCTGGGAATATATAAAAAGCTCTCCTGAAACTAGAAATACCCTAATCAATAGTTTGATTTCTCAGCAAACAGGTGCAAAGTTTTTCCTAGGGATCTAGCTTTGCTAGATCTGTTAGATCTCAGCTGCAAATCTGTGGCTGGGTTCCTGGGATTGCAGATGATCACCTGACCGCACTCACTGCAATTACAGGGCTTTGAGACAATCTAGGGGTTGTTTTTTCATCACTTCTTTGAGTGGCTGGACCTGCCTGTCTCCCATCTGACTTCAGTGCATTATCTCTCCTGGGCTTTTTATTCAACCCCATTCTCATTTTCCCAGTCCCTGAGCAGAAAGAGGCAAAGAGGCATGAATGGGGTTAATGTGAATGAATCACTGATGCTTTGGGACCAGGTGAAAATGGACTGTGTGTGCACTCAGCTTAGTGCACCTGAGCTAAAATTCACCTCCTGAAATCTCAGGGAAAAAAATTGATTTCTCTGTGGTAGGTCAATTATGTGTGTGAGTCTTTAGGTTCATGAGTAGCTTTGAAAACTTCACTGGGATTTTATTTCCTTCATGAAACGAAGCACTTCTAGGACCTTTGAGCATGGAGCTGGAGAAGCTCTGGCTTTAGTTGGCAAAAATAAACCTGGTGTGGCAAAAGGACATTGCAAGTTGGACCAGATGAACTCTGCTGCTCTTCTAAGCAGGCATTTCTGTGATTCTGTGATATCCCTACATATGTCATGGTGATCCTTTAGTGGTCTCTATCACCAGCTGTTTTTTATGGACACCTGTGAATTAGTGATGGTGTTTTTATATGAAGAACTTGTGTTACCTGGTGTGCATCAGAGTGAGAGTGGTCTCAGGCTCTTGTTTTGATTCCATTTACCTATTGATGTGTAATATGTGGATCTCCTGCACCATGAAAATGATTTAGATTATCCTTTCCTTGCTTTTAGGGGGATTGAGTGATTACTCATGGGGCACTGATGTTTGTCTAGTTGCTGTGTTGCCTCAGTGAAAATCAGCTGGAAGAGGCAGGGCTAATTGCTTTGTTTTGATCCTGAAATGTCAGTGACTCAGTAATGGCTCATTCATGGAAGTTATCTGCTTGAGGTGGAAGGACTGGATAAATATAGCTTCCTTGGGATGAACTTTTAAGTGCTGGAAGTTTCAAATCATAGCACCAAAGAATGGTTTCAGTTGGAAGGGGCCTAAAAGATCACCAAGATCCTGAGACTTCTGCCATGAGAAGGGACAAAGGGAGGGGACAAACCTATGAGAAGCATGCAGAAACATTTGTGGGGGAGAACTGCAATGCCTCACTGCCAGCTGTGGCACAGCAGGCAGAAGTCTGAGTTGCCATCTCAAAGATCAGCAGGTGAGGGAAGGGACTTGAGGGTTAAATACCAGATGTAAAGAATAAGGGTGATGCTGTCCCACATGCAAGCAGCAGAGGATAACAGACACAATTCCTGACTGCAGGGCCACCACAGCCTCTGAGCAAACTAAAATTCAATAAAAGAAAATGTCAGACCCAAAGCCTTCTCCCTTCCCATGTCTTAATGGGAAAAAGATACTCATAAATAGGTTTTCTTCATTATTGCTCTTTCTGGCTCTCAGAGGATGTTCTTGTCCTCTGTTTTGGTAGACAGGCACACATGACAGGGCCACAGCCTTGCATTAGAACCACTCTGGTTCTGGCTGTGTTGCCTTCAGTGTGAATTCCAAGACTGCCCTGGCCTCAGCTGGCCCAGATCCATCTGGGCCATTGGGGCAGAGTTGTTCTGGAGCCCTGCTGCAGCCAAGAGGCAGCGTCTGTGGCTGTGCCAGTGTGAAAGGGAAGGGATGGAGGCAGTTCCCAGCTTGTTTCTGTCAGAACAGGCAGCAAATGAGACCTGTTCATGCCCTGCAGCCAGCCCCTACTTGAGGCTCCTGTCCTTCAGCCCTGCCCTTTGTAAATTAACTCCAATATTTCAGGGATTCTGAAGCTTTCCAACTCTGAGAAGACTTCTCTCCTTTTTTTTTTGGTTTAGAGTGCAAGAATTTCCCTACTAACGTATCACCTTTATTCCTCAGCGTCATTAATTTCTTCAGGGCTGAGTCAGGAGAGTTTTGAGGAGAGACTCAGTGTTTTGCAGTGCTTTGTACGAGTTTCCATACAAAGACTTTTGAATGTACAAAGTGCTAAGCAGGCAGCTGGATTTCAGTGTCTTAATAGTGTTTTCTCCAGGTGTCTCAGCAGTAAAAATCTTCTGTTCTCAGTATAGAGATGTGAGCTGAATGGAAAGCATACCTTTGTGTGGTCTGGGAAAACCAGAGATACTTTCATTAATACCTCCAGAACTGCTGAAATAGCCATGAGCTTGGATATTTAATTGGTGTAAGTGATGGGTACAGTCACCAATGTATTTGTGAGGTTAGCCATAAGATTTCACAGCTCTGTACCTCTGTTTTCATGCTTTGCTGTCTTGGTGCAGACCTGCTGGTCTGTAGCACCTGCAGGTTTCTGTGTGCCAGATGAGTGCTCAGTTATCACAATCACATTTATTCAGCTATTTACTGCTCTTCTCTGCAATGCAGAGTTGTTTCCTAGGCTACATTTTTCTGGTATAATACATATCCTGTTGTCAGATCCCTTCCAGAGGATTTGGCTTCATTCCTTGATCCAGTGAAGATAAATTAGTAAACTCTCCTGCTTTATTAGTGTAGATGGGCTTTGTTTTCCATAAGCTGAGTTTTATTTTTGCAATTTCTTCTTTTTTTCCTTTCTGAAAACACACTTCAAATACATCATGCAACTTTGTAGCATGGATGAAGAGAAATTTCAAACTCTCAGGCAAAATGATGTGAGATGAGGAAAGAAGGGAGCAGCCTTTGATCAGGCTCTGCATTGCCTTTCTTGTGCTAAAACCTAAATAAAATGCTAAAACCTAAATAACAATGTATTGATTCCCTGAAGGCTTCTTGGTGTCAGCAGCCCACAAGTGCAAGAAATGGAGCAACAGTGAAACCAGCAGCTTAATTTTGGGTCCAAAAAACTCAGAACTGGGGTTGTACTTAACAGGTAGTAGAAGGAGAACTAGAGCCACTGTCAGGACTAGGAAGGAAAGAAGAGGGAAACAAAATAGGAAATGTGAGAAATGGAATTGGAGAGGATTCTCAAAGCCTGACTGAAAGCTCCTATAGTCTTGTACACCTGTATGCAAGCTCTGAGATAAGGTTTGCTGGCTTAGCTGGGCCATGGGATAGAGAAGATGTTGATGAGAGAGAGATTGAACTGGAAAGAAGTTTTAAACCATGGTCTTGCAAACAGACTGGATATTTTGGAGAATCAGAACTGTGAAAGATGCACTGGAGCAAGACCACGTGGGGTAAAATGATAGGTGATTAGTGCTAGAAGTATTAGCAGCATGGTGTGGCAAAAGCTGATAGGCTGAAAAACATTGATAAGGTATTGTAACCGGGAAATAAATTGGGTTCTGATGTGATGGCGTTGAGCGTAACATCTTAAATGTCTCACCCTTCCATGAGACTGATAATGCAATAACATCTTTCAGAGTGCCTCTCAGTTGCCCCATTCCTAGAGAGCTGGAAAGCTCCCATCTCTCTTCCAACAGGAAAGGGGAGGGATCAGGTTTTCCTATGCTGGATTCTTCTAGCAGGAAAGGAGAGGGATCAGGTTTTCCCATGCTGGATTCTTCTAGCAGGAAAGGAGAGGGATCAGGTTTTCCCGTGCTGGATTCTTCTAGCAGGAAAGGAGAAGGGATCAGGTTTTCCTCTGCTGGATTCTACCAATAGGAAAGGAGAGGGATCAGGTTTTCCTGTGCTGGATTCTTCCAATAGGAAAGGAGAGGGATCAGGTTTTCCTGTGCTGGATTCTTCCAATAGGAAATGAGAGGGATCAGGTTTTCCTGTGCTGGATTCTTCCAGCAGGAAAGGAGAAGGATCAGGTTTTCCCATGCTGGATTCTTCCAATAGGAAAGGAGAAGGATCAGGTTTTCCTGTGCTGGATTCTTCCAATAGGAAAGGAGAGGGATCAGGTTTTCCCGTGCATGGTGGGGTTTGATGAAGCAGTGAGTCTGACAGCCTGCCTCTGGAGCTGGGTTTCTGTCTCTGCTCACCGCAGCTCTCACACTCCCACTGCCAATGAGCTCTGGCTGGCTGTAGCTCAGAGCCAGCACTTGCAATAAATCAGCGTCTCTCGAGAGCCTCCAGTCAGTGCTGAGCTCAGCTGTGCTCTGGGGCACGGCCCAGGGCTGGAGCCAGGCACTTTTCCAGGTGCAGCCCTTGTTCCTGAATGGTTGCCATTAGCTCTCCTCTGTGCCCAACCTTCACAGCTGCTCTCGCTGCCAGCAGTCACCCAGATGAGCTAATTACACAGATTATGCAATTCTGCTGCACATAATACATGTAATTTTGTAATGAAGGAGTGGTGCTGTGTAATAACAGTTCACACAAACGTGCCTTTGACACAAGGCAATGGCAGGAAGCTTGGCAGGAGAAACTTTGCATAAAAGAGTTAAATAAGACCATCAGATCATTGATAGGAAAAAGATCTCCAGACAGTTCTGTGTTCTTTGGAAAGTGCTAATATATCCACAAGGATTTCTTTTTTAATAGGTAGATTTCAGCTGCGGTAGTAGCAGTGTTCTGAGTGCTTAGATGAATTTCATGAATACAAGCAAAAAAATGATTTACAGAAGACTTGATTGCATCTTTCTTTTCCGTGATCAGACAAAAGATTATTTTTTGCTTGTTGCAACACTGTGGCTTGTTGTTGTGGTGGTGTTTGTTGCAGTCTTTTCTGTATAAAATCATAGAAAAATTAAGGTTGAAAAAGACCTTTAAGATCATCAAGTCCAACCATTAAACCAGCACTTCCTGTTTGCTTCTTTTTGTGTGGACAATATTATTGATTATTGACAGTAAAATTAGCTTCATTTTGTTGGCACTGCTGTGGGGCTTACAGACCAGATTTTTTTTTTTTAATAAGCTCTAAGCAAACTCTGGAAAATATTTTCCCCAGGCAGCTACTGGAAGGCCAGAGAGGAGCTGTTCTGGGTTAACTTGACAAAGGTTTGGTAGCAGAGGAATGCAGGAGGGGTTTTTCTGAGAAGAGGTGGTCAGGAGCTGTCTCCACATTTGATAGAGCCAAATTAATTAACTAACTAAGCTGTTAATTACTCACTAAAGGGTCTTTCTGTCATGCTATGAGTTTTTCATCTTATTTTATGCCCCTGTCCTGATGAGGAGAGATGGAGAACAGGAGATCTGGTGGGCACCTAGCAGTCAGCCAGGGTCATCCCACCCCAGGGGGATATCAAATAAATGCAGGAAAATTCATCCTGATTTTTATTTTATTTTTTTTTCAAAATTCTTCAAGCTTGAGAATACAGTTATGAGGGCTGAATGCTGCAGAGCACAGGCTGCTGTCCTAGGTTGAAGCTTCCAGAAAGCAAACTGGGGCATTTGAATGGAATTTTGAATTGGAATATTTATTCAGTCTCATCTCTGACTGTATTGCACACCAGATGGAAATGTTTTAAATGCAGCCTGTGGTTATAGCTAAATGCACTCCCTGGTTTTCAGTCTCAGAGCACAGGACTCAGAGTGCTGACTCAGAGACATTTTTATCTCTCAGTGAAGTCATGAGGAAATTCTCCCTGCCTGTAGTAGATCCCCTTTCCCAAAACAGACACCAGACTAAAGTGATGTTGTTTTTACATGAAATTCCAGCTCAGTTGTCTCACTTCAAAGAATATAAAAATCAGTCATTTTTCATTGAAACAAAGGCACTGATCTGTGGGATCGTCATTCCCTACAAACATTTTTAAACTTCCCTGAGGTTTCTGTTGCCGTTTGACATGACATATTCTGTTTGGCACAGGCCTTAAAAATCCCACAGTAATTAATGTTTCTGCCTTCTCTAATGTGGCTCCAGAGCTGAGGGTCTCAATTTCCAGTCTGGTGCCATCAGCTGATTGTTGAGGAGCTGTCCCATGACACCTCCGAGCTGTCCTTCACTAAATGCTCTTCATTCAAATTCAGGAGCTTCAGTTTCTGCCATTTCAGCAGCATTTGTGAATCAAATTTCCTCTCAGTTACCACAAGGAAGTTTGTCTGTTCAACTGCTGCTCTCTGGCTCCCCAAACCGTCCTGCAGATGCGTTCTGTGTAACTCAGTGCTTCACTTCTGAGAGCAGTCACTTCAACAGATCACAAACAGTGCTATTTCAGGATGGAAAAAAAGTGGTAAAAAAAAGGAGAAAATAGATGTAAAGGAGAGTTTTTAAACTGGCTGTGGTCACTTGTAATCAAGCAGCGTTTCCTGCAGTCTGAAGCATCCTGTGAGTGGTTTTCAGAATGATTTCTGTACAAAGGTCACAGAGGCCCTTGGAGTCACTGGCATATGCATTTTGCACTGTAAATCTGTTTAAAGAGATAATGAGCTGAATTCTTCTCTCAGACTGAACTAAATCCTAGATACTTCTCTGAAGTTAAATGTTTCTTCCTGACATATTCATGATGTGCAGTCATGTAACAGCTAATTACAGTGATTAACTGCATTTCGCAGATGATGACCAGAAGAAACTCTTACATGATGTATATTGTATTTCCTTTATGCTTCAAAAACAATGAGAGCAAATTTTAATTACCTTTGTACTGTCATTAGAATAATCTGCTAACCTTCTTCTATTGATTAATCCAAAGATAAATCCTTGTGCACAGGAAAGGAAGAGACATTTTATTCTGAACACTTCATGTGTAATTACTTAAAGAATCTTCTATCTATAGAAAGATTTAAAGTCTATTTTAAGAGGAGAAGAGTTTGAGGGTGGTGCATCAAATGATCTCATTTCACATGATATAATTAAGATCAGATAGCTGAGAAGGAAAAAAAAATCTTGGTAATAATTTAATTTTAAAACCACTATTGTGAACTATTCCAGGATGTTGGAGCTGTGTGACAGTAAAGTCATGTTTTACTCACTAACATTTCATCTGGGAACTGTTATGTGGGAAATCTCTATTAGGCACAGCAGGGGAAATGAAGGGTTCAGCTGTGAACTCCCTAATCAGAGAATGGTTTGTGTTGGAAGGGACCTTAAAGATCATCCAGTTCCAGCTCCCTCTGCCATGGGCAGGGACACCTGCTAGACCAGGTTGCTCAGAGCTCTGTCCAGCCTGGCTTGAAACACTCCCAGGGTTGGGGAGTGTCTGTTTTTGTTATGGATAGGATTTACAGATCATAGAGTCAGAGAATATCCTCAGCTGCAAGGGACCCACAAGGATCATCAAGTTCAACTTGATGCCTTAAGTTTTAGCTTTCATATGTTCCAGACTCTGTACTGTATTGGTGTGTAACTCTGAACTTCACAGAAAATGTTAGCAAGGTCTCTTCACAGTTTAGTTAGAGCAAATAATCCTTTTCCAGCCTGAGAATCAAGGACACCATTGCAGCCTCTCAAGGCATCAAACCCCTGGCCCTGCACAGACACCCCAACAACCCCACCCTGGGCACCCCTGGCAGTGCTGTCCAAACACTCCTGGAGCTCTGGCAGCCTCGGGGCTGTGCCCATTCCCTGGGGAGCCTGGGCAGTGCCAGCACCTCTGGGGGAAGAACCTTTTCCTGATCTCCACCCTACACCTGCCCTGACTCAGCTTCAAGCCATTCCCTCAGGGCTTGTCAGCAGAGAGCTCTCTCCACTGCCTCTCATGAGGCTGTTGAAGATCACAATGAGGTTTCCCCTCAGTCTCCTCCAGCTGAGCAAGCAAAGTCCCCTCAGCCTCTGCTCCCATGGTTTCCCCTCCAGACCCTTCACAATCTTTGCTGCCCTCCTTTATATGAGTCAGGAACATTTATGTAAAAGCCATCCTCGCTGTCCTTGTTGTGGCCTCTTTGGGGCTGTGATCTGTGACTGGGGTTTTTTGTAGTGCACTTTGAAGTCTCCTCATTGTCTGGCTTAGATCCTGCACCCAGCCTCCAGTTTCTTGTTCTTACACCCTTCCTTCCTAGCCTTAGCTCACAGGAGTTTAGGAAAGGTGCTGTTTTCAGTCACAGCACCACAAGGGTCTGGGTCTCTGCCTGAGGCTTCCCCTGGTGGAAGTGAAGCCAATGCTGTACAAAACCTCCAGATGCCACTCCAGTAGAAAGGCTCTAATTCCTAAGACTCAAAATGTTCTTTGATGGGTATTAATCCATCACTGCACCTGCTAAAATCATAGAGAGATCAAAGTCCAGACTCAGGAATTATTAACTTCTCTTCATGCTGTGGCTTTCTGCATGGTCTGTGTGCACCTCAGGTGACCCTGCCACACCAACCCGACCTGAAAGAATGTACAGTTTCATTTAGATTTTATTTGTGTAGAACTCTTCTAAGCCTCATACCAGAAAACTGAAAATGTAACACTGAACCTCAAGATCCAAAATAAGGGGCTTTTGTCCATATGAGATGGGCTTTATCTCACTGAACTTGAGCCACCTCTGAGTGATGACTCCTCAAAGCCTTCTCAACTCCATTTCTGGTCAACAGAGAAAGTGAAGGGACCAAATCACCCTCTGAACATGTCCATCTTTAGCAAAAATCCCAGAGGTTTCCACATCTGAACTGCTTCTGTGACTGAAAACAAGTGAGGAGAGCCTTTCATCTCATCTTGAAGATAGATGGGTTCCTTGGGGGGGCTTGCAGAGCCACCACTGCAATACAAGGAAAAGAGGAAGTTTGCAGAGTTGTTTAGGTGTATTTTCTGAGCAGATAATTAGACTGCAGCACTGTGGGCCTTTGTATCATGTTTTGTAACTTTTTAGAAAGCTTTTTTTCACCCATTTTCTTTATTCCTCTCTTCCTATCTTGTCTAGAGATAAACTCTTACCCACCTCTGGAAGTTCATTCCTTCAGGGATGGCAGATGCATTCCTGAAGGAAGAGCTGCAGGTATTCCAGAAGGTCTTTGCCATTTGGCTTTGCTCTGGGAATGGGAGGTGACAGAGCAGTTGGACACAGACTGGGTGTCCCTGTTATAAATAAAATTCATCAGGTAAAAAAAGGGAACAAACAGAGCTTAATAGAACTGCATTTACCTCATCCCTTGAGGTGCTGGTCCAAAATGAACATTTCCAGTGGAACTGTTCAGTGATTGCTTATTTTTCTTAAAGAGGAGGCTTGAGGATTTGGATGCTCATTTGTGCAGAGGTTTTATGTTGCACTGCAGATTTTTTCATGTTCACATTGAATTAAAAGTAGGTCTAAACTGTCAAGCTTGCATATTTTTCAAAAATATTATGTAGCTTTTCCATACCCCATTCATGACATGCACAGGAGGGTTTTATTGCCATAAAACATAATTCACTGCCATTCAGATGCAATCAGTATTTCACTCTACCTTGAAAAAAATAATGAAGTTACCTTTTAATTTGTCTATCAAAGAAAACAACTCTAGTATCACCATATCACCTTTCCCACATTTGATATACAAGTCAGTAGCTCATTATTACTTGGCGGACGAAGTCTAAAGCTGAATTAATTTGAAAAGTGTTATAAATTTCAGACACTTTTTCATGTACTTTGGATTCTTTGAAGTCCAAAGCACTTAATCTGCCCATTGAAGCATCTTTTTTTTTCTGTTGCTTGTAGGGTTTGTGGTTTTTTTGTTTTGGTTGGGTTTTTTTTGTTTTGTTTTTTTGCGGGTTTTTTTTTTCTTTTTTTGTATTCTACATCACAGTTGTTCATGGGATTTAAGGTTTTATGGTTTGGTACCAAGCAGAATATCAATTAAACAATCCTCACTTGACTACCCAGTGGTTAAATATTGCTCACTCAGTTTGCTCCTGGGGAGCTCGTTTTGTAGTTGAGAAGGAAATGGCAGTGAGGATAAATCTGCCTCAGTGTAAGAGATGTAATGTATGAGTTTTCAGTAGTTCTTCTTGTCATAAGAGAAGATCTGAGAAAATCTGTTACCAGAGTGAGTAATTGTCTAAATGGCAGAGTCTCAGCTAAGTGGAAGTGAATGATGAGCACTAAACATTTCTCTGAGGTGAATGAGCACTTCCAATCATATTTTACCTGAACTAATTGCTCTCTTTGCTGAAAGGAGATGGAAAATCTTTTTTAAGAGACCTTTTTTTCTCTCTAGTTTCTAAAACTCCTCCTGCCTTGTCACTGTAAACAACCAGTCTTAGTGCCCATCTTCCACGTCAGCATGACAAGAGACCAGCAGGTATTTAAGGAGCAAGGAATTTCAGCTCAGAATGACAGAAGCTTTCTGCAGCCTCTTCCCTTCTAGCACTTCATGCAGTTACCTGTATTAAACTAAATCTGGGAAGTGCTGAAGCATCACCAACTCTTTTAGCCTCTTTGGAGCACCTGGAACATTTCCTCCACCTCCAGTTCTTGGCTTATGTCTTTGCTGGATGCTGCATTTCTTTAGGGATAATGTTGGCATAAGAAGACTGCCCTGATTCCCTCTTTTTATTGTTTCATTTCAGTCCAGATCAAATTTATTGTGCTGCTTCCAAATCCCTGGAGCCAATGTTTATGTCAGGACAATGTCCCAGGAAGGTGGTACATAAATCTCTGGCTGGTTAAACCAAGAAATTTGGGGTTTGGAAACTTCAGTTCAGGATCTTGAAGAGAAGATTTTTGTATCAGGTTTAGAAAAAAAAAAGGAAAAAAGTAAAGTATGAGGAAAGAATGTTGAGGGAAACACTGGGCTGAGTTGAAACAGTGAGAGGTGTCATTTTAGTGCTCTGAGAGGGGTCTAGAATATTGGGGGAGCAGGTAGGGGGGCTGTTCAGTCCCTTTTTGTGAGGAGATTTGTATGACAAGCCCAAGATTAATGCCCTGAATGTAAACTGAGTGCAGTGTTCAGTGCCAGTGTGAGATGATTTATCCTTTCCATCCACATCCTTATCATCATGGACCTGCATGGAGAATTAATACCCCTGTTTGCTGCAGTTCCAGAGCTGTTTGAGTGATGCAGACAGCACTGAGATCACAGATATGTGGGTCGTTAAAATGTGTGTGATGATGTTGGAGCTGCTCCACCATGTTTGCCAGGCTGCAGTGAACCCAAAACCACATGGCATGGTTCAGAGATGGCCCACTTATCATTCCTGCTTGAAATAAGCTCAGGATCTTAAAATTCATCAGGGAGTTTAGCCAAGAAATGAAGCTGGTGAAATGCTTTTCTTAGACTATCACAGCATGTGCTGACAGTGTTTTATATGCTATAAAATTAGAAGAGATTTTAAAATTCCCTTTCTCCCTCCCATGCCATTTCAAAACCCCAAAGAGACAGTAATTACCAGGTGATAAGAAAGCACCTTCCCACATAGCAGCAGGCTTTCCGAATGAGAGATGCATTGTATTAATCAGGTTATGGCAGGGGAACAGCATCTTTGCCTCGTTTCCAGCTGCCTTTTGCAGAAGACCTGATCCAAGTTCTTCCTGGCCAACAAGTGATCACTCAGCTCCTTGTGCATGGGGGAATCTCTTGTGGAGGATCATTTATGTGTGGGCTGGGAGATGTCTTGGGAAGCTGGGCTGGAACAGAGAGCCAGGAGCAGTGCAGACAGTCCCATCTCACTCTCAGAGAGCCAAAGGCTATCTCTGATCTGCCTTTTCCAGTTGATGAGGTGCTGTGGGCCTGAAAACAACCCTTACAGAACAATATGGTCTTTCACAGTTCAATATGGTCCTTCTCTCAAAATTAATCTCGTACTTCTTCACTTCCTTTTTGATATCACTTGCAAACCAAATTTCCTGGTGCTGTACAGCACTAGCAGACATCTTATGAAATATTATTTGTCTCAGGTTTGTGATCTCACTTAAAGTTTCAATACACTGGAGGGAAGGACTGGCACATGATTCATAGTCCATGCTGGATTTTGGGAAAGTGTAGAAATGCAGCAATGGAAGCAGCAATATAAAGTATGGATAGGGGAGCCTGGGGGGTGTAAGCAGGTGGTGAACTTATAAATCCAAATAGGTGCATCATCACCCTAGCAATTGCTTATCTACAAACTCAGCTATTTTCTGTTGCCCTTCTCACCAGATGAAGCATCTCTGGACACTGAGTTCCCCATAGCAGTGCTGTGCTGGGTGATTAATTCAATAAACTTTCTGTCACTGTTTTCAAGGATGGGAAGAGAAAAACTGAGAGGGAGACAAAATTTGAGCTCAAAAGCCCAGTGCTCCTTATTATAATTTCTTTAATGAAAGTCACATTCCTTATTGTGGCTGTGTAAGAAAGAAGATCTGAGCTGGATGTTGCTTTTCTCCTGGCAAGAGCTGTTTTTAGACCTTATTCTTCACCCAGTGGGAGAAGGAATTTATGTGAAGGGACAGCTCACAGAAAATGCAGCACTCTTAGTGTCTGTAAAAGGCTTTTGAGACTTGAAATTATTGTATTTCCCTGTATCTGCAGGGACTTTACTTTCTCATCTCAAACAAGCCTAATCTGT
This sequence comes from Anthoscopus minutus, assembly GCA_013399455.1. Classification (NCBI taxonomy): domain Eukaryota; kingdom Metazoa; phylum Chordata; class Aves; order Passeriformes; family Paridae; genus Anthoscopus; species Anthoscopus minutus. The sequence continues at coordinate 90,980 of VWYI01023198.1, forward strand.
GATGGCCTAAAGAAGCTATTTATAACTTCCATATCTGCAATCTCACAGTCAAAATTCAGCCTTCTTGATGTTGCTGAATATTTTGCACATCCTGTAAAATTGTATGGTTAGGGGAGGGGGTGGTATTCAGACACCTTAGGTTCACTTCACAGAAATTGGGAGAACTTGCCCATTCTCACCCCCTTTTTAAACTTACATTATTAGAAGGGGAAATGTGGTTCAGCAAAATGGGCTCATATCTGCCAAGAAACATCTGGAATTTCTTATGTTCCTATATTAGGCTTAGCTATGAAAGCTGGCAGGGGCTGCTTTGGCAAATGGTCACCCGTCTGATGTTTGCAGGCTTTTTTTGTCTTGCAGACAGTCTGTTTCTTGCCTGCCTTCTGATGAATATTTAGGCTTGGGGAAGACACGGAGCTTCCTGGCAACCACACACAGCAGAGCTGACAGCAGCGTATGTTGTGTTTTTGTCCAGACGTCCCAAGACGTGCGAGTGTGACAGGACCTGTCTGAATCATCCTGTGAGCCTGTGATTTTTTAAAAGGCAAAGATTCTTATAAAATGCTGGATGTATGATCAGGACCACAGTTTGAAATGGAAATGAAAAAAAAAAACCAAAACCAGCTATCAAAGAAAATCCCTATAAGGCCAAGGAACTTTTGTGGTTCCTGATGGGTATTCCTGTGGTGTAAGCAACCCCCCAGTGCTGACGCAGGGATTATAGTCAGGTTTTGCAGATCCTCATGGCCTTTTAGCCCAACTCACTCCCTGTGTGTGTAATATTTTGATATTTTCTCTCACCTTCCTGGGTTGCTCTTATTTTCTGTCTCTCCTGTGTGCTGCTTTCCTCTCACAGCCTCTGCTGCTGGACCAGAGTTTTCATGTGAATTCCTTGTCAAAAGTTGTTTGGACCTTACCAGGCAAGTATGCCATGAATGGCTGCATTTTGGAACCTGCTCTCATCCCTCCTTTTCTCAGCCACCTTTCTCATTATTTTTGCAGAGTTCTGAGAGTAGGTCAGGATTGTTCCCAGTGAACCCTGACTCTGTGCTCCCTCAGGTGCTGTGCTTTGCTTTTGTAACTTCTTGCAATTCATAAATTCCTGAATAAATTCCAGGCAGTGAAGGTTCTGTGAGAAGAGTATTGCTTCCCACATTCCCACTTTGCTGAGGCAAAACTAAAATAGAGGGAGGCTGCACACACTCCTTTCATTCAAGAGGTTGTGCAAATTGTCTTCCCGAGTCATCTGTTCTAAACTCAGCCTCCAGCTCCTTTCCTCTCCCTCTCCCTCCTGTGTTAATCAGACCTTAGTGCTTCTCAATTCTACAGGCTTTACTACAGGTAATAAAGTACAGTTACACCTCTCATTATCATTGCCCTCTCTCTGTGCATTTAGTAATTATGCCAGGTGACTAATTGAATTTTGAATTTCACCTAAGAAGCAATTACCATAAAGATCAAACATCATTACCAGCCTATGCCCTGCCAGCCTTCCAGAAGGGGGTTAGAGAGGGAGTTTCATGGCTCTGTGCTCACCTGGTCTGTCAGGCTCACAAACAAATTGTGCTGCAGCCCTGGGTGATGCCATTCCTCCTCCTGGTGCTCTGCAGGAATTCACTGCTACTGCACAACAAAGGGAGAATTAATGACCTGTTGGACTAACCAGCAGAAAGAACATTTTTTTAGACCATACCTTTCTCCCACGTGTGTTTTTTAGGTAGCTGTGTAGGTGGAAGTGTTCTGGGCTGGGGAATCTTCCGAGTAATTTGTGCATGACCCATGCAAATACAAGTTGGATGATAGCCTGTTCCTTAAAACAACTGCATTACCCACAGTCAAATGAGGGAAGTCTTTAAAATAAACATAAAGTGATTGTTGCACATCAAATGACAGGCACATCCAGGCCAGTGTTTTGTTTACCCCAAGCACCTAAATTTAGGAGTAAAGATGCTTCTATTTGCTCTAGGTGATTAAATCCCTCCTGTTGTCAGTATGGGGTCAATGGGAAAACAACTCAGCTCCATAAAGTAAAAGACCATGGATCAGCTGAATCTGTCTAGACTGAGCTGGCTGCAATCTTGGGATCAATTAATTATCTTTAATTTGGGGATGTACTGGTTTGAGAACCAAACCAATGAGAAACTCCAAGTCAGAAATACAATTTATTAGGAAATAGGAAGAAAAGAAAGAAAGCTACTGACAAAGTCAGGATACAACCTGATAGCCTGTTGGTCAGGGTGTTGGCAGTAGTCCGGTGGTACTAGATGAGCCTGGTCTTCCTCTGAGAGTCCAGTGAAGAAAGGCACCTTGGTGTCCCAAATCTCTGGTTTTTATCCAGGTAGAGGGGCTTGGCTCCTCCCCCCTGGATGGAGCATTTTCCAATGAGATGATAAGCTTATCAGTGGACTCAATGGCCCATCAGCTTCTCCCNGGGATTTAGTACCGTTTGATGGCCTGGGTTGAGTAGATACCATGGACATGACAAGTGTCTTCAAATAGTGCTGGATGTCTCTCGGCAGCATGGACACGGTAACCTTCACTCACACATGAGCATCTGCATCAGGACCTCAGAGTTAAAATGTCTGAGTCTTAATCTGGACTGCAGAGAGCAATATCAGAATAGGACAAGTATGAAGAAAGACTCTCCTGGATGTTCTTGTTATTTCCAGCAAGCCAAGTGTCAGTGCCTTGCTGAAGTACTGTCGGGTTTCCCTCAGCACAGGGGGTGCTGAGCTGAGCAACCCCTGACAAACTGTGCTGCACCCACAGACCCAGCAGAGGGGCCTTGCTGCTCAGTCTGCAAAGGTTGTTTATTGTCTCTTATCATCTTTCTTGAGCCCAGGATAACACAGGCTCTGCACTCTTGGAAAACATCCCAGCAAGAGCCCTGAGAGGCTCAAAATGTCTGAATTTATACAAGATAAGGTGACGAATTACTTACCATGTTCTTAAAATGAGTGTTGTTATTACTTTACTACCAATAACTAATTACTTGTCTGTCTACACAACATCTGCACTGCAGACTCTTCTATCCAATAAGATTGTGCTCCCAGCACTGCAGCACATGGAGTAGGTGAAGAAGGAGAAGGGAAACCAAGGCAACGCCCAGAATTCTCCATCTTGGCTCCTCACCTACAGTCATATTATCTAAAACCCAAAATATACATCTTTCACCAAGTGACAAACTACTAACTACACTACTAATTCACACTGGTTGTTTCCAACCCATCCCAAAGCTCTGGAAGCTTTCTGCATGGATGGAGGTTAAAAACAGTGTTTTCCTGGGGATCGGGAACTCCCAGGACAGGCAGAGAAATATTCCCTGTGTCCCTGATTCCCAAAAAGTACAAGTGATGTCTGTGCATCTTCTTTTGTATGTGATACCTGGCCTTTAAGGAGAGATTCATTTGAGTAACTGGGTGTGGGAAATAAGCCTAGCATGAATGTCAGAATTTTATTTTGCAACAGGTTTTTGGGGAGCCACACTATTTCTTATTTCTGCTCAACTAGAAGTGAAGAGGTTTAGGTTGGGAGTTTGGTTTGACTTCTATATTTTGTTGGGCTTTTTTTTCTCTGTTTATTTTTTTTCCTTGTGCTGAAAACCAGGTGAAGGGAAGAGATAAAAACCTGAAGAACAGAGCTTTGTAATCCCCATCTTTTATCTTTCTTCTCAAAGAGATGTAGAGATCTGAGCTGGAGACCTTTGGGCTCTGTGTGTTCATAGCTGGGGATGTGGTGTCTCAGGGATTTACCTGCAGAGTGCAGGAAGCCTTGGGAGGCTGCAGGAAGGATTAACCAAGCATTTGTCAAGTGCTGCTGAGCCTCTTCACTGGGTTTTCTCTCCCTGTCTTCTGGGTGTTCCCTCAGGTGTTTCTGTAACAGCCCAGCCCTGACATTTCAGAAGAAGAGTTTCCTCAATCACAAGCCATGAAATAATTTCTTAAGGAAATGAATGTTATATAGGGGTAATAATTATATAATTGAATAATAATTCTTTTATAATTCATTTATTTATAGGAGGGTTATTACAGGAGGTGTAAGCACGTTGGGATGAGGAAGGCAGCTTCCAGGATGATTCCCAACTCATGCTTCTGAGGAGCAATTGGCTTGGGAAAGGGCACGTTTGGGAATTGCCTGCCACTGCCCACACCTCGATCCTGAAACAATTCAAAATGAAGCTGTGAAGAACCAGAATATTTACTATAAAAGAGTTGTATTTTATGGAACAGTTTTTGCTAACCCTGGAGGCACGAGGAATGAAAAATATTGCAAGAAATTGTGTTTCCTCAGGTAAACCATGTGGGGCTCAGAAAGTCACACAGAATGTGTGGGATTTTTTGTGAGAAGATTTACATTAGTGGGTATTTCACTGAACAAGGTTGGAAAGAGCCACTTTTCTGACAGTTCTGCACAATTCAGTCTGTGGGATCTTTCTATTGTCCTACTTGCTGCCAGGAGCCCCAGCCTGGGGCAAGGAGAGTCCAAGGACAGGTTGGACAGGGCTTGGAGCAGCCTGGTCTAGTGGAAGGTGTCCCTGCCCATGGCAGGGGTTGGAACTGGATCATTTTAAAGTCTTTTGCAGCCCAGAACATTCTGTGATCCTCTGTACAAACAGAAGTGAGAAACTCAGGTGCCCTCAATCTTTGTTTGTCTAACAGAGGGTGCCTTGGGCTAGAAACCCAGAGAAATGTTTTTCTAAACTCTGAAGTAGCCTGGAGCACTTCTGAACTTCTGAAAGGTTCTGTTCCTACCTTTGCTTTTGACCTGTTCTGTGACCTGGGTGAATCATCTTCAGCAGATGGGAAATCAATGCAGCAAGTGAGCATAATTAGGCTGCTCCAGCTTGTTGTAAACCTTTTTAGGATTTCTTGGCAAAGGAAAACAATAGAAAACTCATCAAAGTTTCTAATGCGCCTGAAAGCCTGAGGACAAATCAAACTGAGCCAGACAGAGCTGAGTTTAGAAATATTTTTCTAGGGAAACATTCTTTGCCTAAATTATGATTTATCTGCCTTCCAAGACTCTCCTATAAGTGCTTTATATTTCTGTACAAATTTTGAAAAAAAACCCCAGCTGTGACATCCAGAGAAAACCCCTTGGCTTTCAGGTTGATGTTGGCTGGTGTGCAAAGCAGTAAGCATCAGTTGGATAGCTGTTCTTGCCTCTCCTTATTTTTGTCAGAATACCCCTCATTCACGAATAAAATATGTGGAGAGAGATTCTTTTTATTTTTTTCCAGTCTCCTGAATGTCACAATTATGCTGCTGTCACTTATGATTTCTAGAAATAGTAAGCAGTTGTCCTGATGCTTTGTGAATCCTACCTGGCTCAAGCTTGTCACTGCAACAATCAGAAAAAAATAAAGCACCGAAGAGGGAGGGTGGCACATGAATAAATAATTTATAGCCCCATGATTCAGCCCCTATTTTTAGAAGCTTGCTGTTTTTCTGAGACTTTGAAAGGGGCTGAGAATAGTCTATACATGAAGTGATGTGTGCCTTATGTAACACGGGTTTTTTTCTGTCTCATTTGATCTGACTCCTATGAAATCTGGGCAGCCAATGTGAGGAATTTGTATCATGCAGTTCCTGTTGGATTTACTGGGGATCATGGTGGATAACTACCCAAGAGAAAAAAATTTTGCTTAATACCAAGCATAAATGTCTTATTTTGAACATTAAATGAATAAAAATTGTTTGGAGGAGACACTGGCAGAATCTTGTTATGTCCCAGTGATTAGAGCCCCCTGAAAACAAGGGATCCTTTAAACTGGGTTTGAATTCCTCATGAAATCCAGCACTGGAAGAGACCAGAGTTGAGCTCCATGTCGTGAGCAACTCCTGGGCTACAACATTCAGCCCTGGGATATTTTGGGTTGTTTTACTCTTGTGCTCTTTGAATGTATCTAAAATTTTTCTTCAGGGGGTAAAACCTGGATCCATTTTACATTTACCAAACCTGTCAAGCAACTTTTTCTGCCCCAAAAACTGTGTATTTCAAAACCCATTTATTCAGCTCAGAAGATGTCACCTGGCTTTAATCATGGCACTGAGACACAGCAGGTTTTCTCCACTGCCTCTTCTGATTTTACAGACCAGCATATCACAGAAACTATTTTAATTTCTATCTAAGGGAAAACTTCACTTACTTGGGCTTCCTTTCCATTGGAAAATTTGGCATAAGCAGCCCCTTTCATGTTGTGAGCTGCTGTGCTGTGCCCTGAAGCCAGAGTAGAAAGGGATTGGTGAGATGTGGACAAGACTGGATGCAAGTTGATACTCTAAAATTACAAGGCTGAACTCCACCTGTGGCAAATCTGCAGGGCTAACCTACCCTGAAATGGATGGCAAATTTCTCAGCTAGGTCAGAGAGCAGTACTGGCGCAAAACCAGCTCAATAGTGGTCTCAAAAAGTGAGGAAAAAATATAGATACAGGATATCAACAGAAAAGAATCACAGTGGAGATATTTAACAGGCTGTCTGTAACAGTTTTATAAAATAATTACTGAAAATTCTTGGGGCTTCCACTTTTTATCTGGACTGAGCAAGTCCTGTGGGTAGGGAGGTGGATGATGTCACCCACTGTGCTCTTGCAAGGTGTTTATTGCATCTGTGAGCCTCTGCCACAGTCACTCCTAACCCCACTTCCCAAAAACCCTGTGTGTTCCAGGGATTGTGTTCAGTGGATGACTGATGGACCCTTCATTTCAGCTCAGCTGACAGCTAACATGGATCAGCAAGCTGTCAAAGCAGCCACATACCCTCAGCTCAGGGCTTTACAGGCTGTCTTATTTATTTATTCACTTTTCTGTTTGTTCCCTTCAGTCCAGTAGCTGATGAACTTGTCTCAAGATTCCATGGCTGCTCTGTGTCCTTAGTGTAAGAATCCAGGACATCCCTGTGACAGCCCTGGGTGATCTGAGCCCAGGCCAGGGGGGTTTAGAGCCCTGGCAGGGGGGTCAGAGACCCTGGCATGCAATCAGAAATTTGTGTGACTTTGAGCTTGAGCCATGGAACAATTTACCATCACTGTATGGAGAAGTAAAGACCACAAAAGTGTAGAGTTAGAATTCTTACTGGAGGCAAGATGGAGGCAACTGGGCCTTGTCCTGTCCTCCTTCCTTCTTCTTCCCAGCCTCCATCTCTTGGGTGCTGGTGGCACTTTGGCATTGGTGCCACCAATGGTGCAAGGTAAAGGGACACAGTCTAACATAGGTGATAGTTATTGGAAAGTAACTGTAAATAAAGTACACGTAGTTTATAGTATAAAAGAGAGCACCAGCCCTGTGGGAGGAGAGGGTGCCTTGGTCTGCTCTGCTGAACAGAGCTCCACAGGCCAGGCTGAAAATGTTTTCTGATAAGCAACAATAAACAACCTTGAAACTGAAAACTGAAGACTTCAGATTCGTTCTTAAACAGCCGAGTTGGAGAGCAGAGACTTTTTACACATCTTGGGGCCATCTTCACCACAGGAAACCCCGAGGCTTAGAATCCAGGAGATGAAAGGCCTAAATAGCCAGAGAACTCAGATTTCCATTTTAATGATAACAAAATGTAAACCTTGTCAAAAAGGCATCTACATGAACATGGCAAGACAGGTAAAATCTCTTTCAAAACCAGCACAGTTCCAGTTGTCAGGGACAAGATCCATTATAGCAGTGCCTGTGAGTAGTGTCTGGAATTGTCTTTCACTCCCTAATGCCTGGGAGGGATGGAGGGAGTGGTGAACTTCCTGCAGAGAATGACATCCACTTACCTTCACCAGTGCTCCTGTCTGCTGTTTGTGTCGTGCTTTTAATGGACTTTTACTAACTAAACACAAGCCTCCCACCAGGCCAATCCATACATATTGAGTTACCACTACCTGGAAGGCTTTGTGTTCTTCAACAGGGTCAATAAAAAACCCCAAAATACAAAAAGACCACTCATCAAACGCTTTGCTTTACATTCCCCATTTGGAAATGCAACATCATCTGCAGCTAGAAATTAAATTAAGGGCTTTACCTCATAAACGGATGTAGAACATTGAACCTGAGCTGTGTCTTAATGCTGTTCCAGAAGATAATTTTCTGTAGTTAATCACGGAACCACGGGATGGCTGAGATCTGGTCCAACCCCCCTGCAGGGCCACCTGCAGCCAGCTGCCCAGGAACATGTCTTAAAAAGTTTTTAAGTATCTTGGAGACCCCACAGCCTCCCTGGACAACCTGTTCCACTGTTCTGTCATCTCACAGCAAAAATATGTCAGTGGATTCTAAGGAGCAGACAAATCACAGTTGGGATGACAAATATTGGATGTTGCTGCTCCATTTTCTGTTTAGACATGCACTGAGGGCTCTTTAGAAGAGTCTCTGGTAGTGTTGTTAATAAAGTGTAATAAATCGGGGTGGAATTCGTTTTACATGAGTTTAGATGACTAAAAGACACATTGCTGTTTGGGATAAAAGTCCTTGAGCTGATTTGTGAACATCTGCTCTCATCCCATGGAATTTTTCCCAGAGTTAATCTGGTAATACTGGTGCTCAAAGGATGCTGAAGACAGTACAGGAAGACTGGAAACAGAGTTTGGATGTCCCTCCCCCTTTATCAAAAACCAGAGTGTGAGGAGTCTTTCAAAATGAATAAATAAAAGTCTGTGAGTTTGTTTCATGTCCTTCCATGTCAAATGAAAATCATTTTCCATTGTTATTGATATATGGGCTCAAATCTGGATTGATCAGCTTCCTTTTATGGAAACAACAAAAATGCTGGAGTTTCTTAAGAGTTCTGTTTGCCCTGAAAACAGACAGAGTTGTGATTATTGCAGTCTGTTTTGTTTTGTTTTTTTTTTATAAATGCAACACTAATGTGCTTCTGCTTTCAAGGAATTTTGCTCTCCACCTTGAATTTCTCACTTGCTCTTAAATGGTTCTATACCACTAAGAATAAAGCTCAGGCTCTCTGTAGCATGGGTGTGTGGGCATGTGTGTATAAACACATAAAAGTGAGACATTCCTGTAGGTGTTTGATTTTCTACCTGGACATATTCTGTGAAGATCTATAAAATAATAGACTGAGCTGGACTTTCCCAAGGGCTGGAGTCAGGGAGAATTTGGTATCACAGCTGTATTCCTGCCAAGGCTTTGCTATAGCCATGCTCAAATCTTTCTCCTATCTTTTTGTGATGTGGAATGAAGTTTTTCCAGGGATGGAGACCCCTTTTACATCACCTGGAGTCCATGAGAGCTGCAAATGTTGGTGCTGCTGCTCTTGTTGTGTGTCTGGGCTCTGCCTGCTGTGCTTGGCTTTGCTGTGGAATATGACTCTGATCAGCACCCCTGGGTCAGCCCTTTGAGGAAAGAGGACAATGCATTTGCAGCCTGGAGGGGTTGGAATACATTCAGTGAAACTCTGAGCACTCCTGGACATTCCTTTCTGTTCAGGCAGTCCCCTTTTACCTCCCTGCCTGTCTCCTGGGTTGATGATTAAGCAGAAGAAACCAAGAGCCGCAAATCTACAACAAAAAAGAAATCAGCATTTTCAAAGTGGAAGAAGAGACCATAGACTGAGGGCCAGGAGTGAATATTGGATGATGTGTCAAGAGCTCTGTGCATGAAGGCTGAGTGCTGCCTGGGCCATCCTGAGTCATCTACTGCTCATTATTCATTTGCATGAACATTAAATCTCCTTGTCCACTTGTGTTACACGAGTGCAAGTGCACACAGAGCACGAATAACCACGTTGTAAGCGCTCAGTCTCTGTTTGGTGTATTCCTTGAAAATAAAGTTAGGAAGGAAGGGGAGATTATAAGAAGTGTGCTGGGTTCTTCAGCATGTCATTTGTCTAGGAAAATTAAATTTTACACAATTGTTTTTCAACTAGGAAAAAAATAGTGCAAATAGCTGTATTTTTTTTGTTATTATTCGCTCTCATTGCCCTAGAAAGATCATATAAATGTTCTTTTATTCTTGGGTGTTCATCGTTTGTTTCTACAATGGAGTTCTGCATTATGATTCTTCCATTTTCCCTTTTTTGGTGACAATCATTAAGAAAAACTTAACTTAATCCAGTGTCTGTCTGCACACAGTGCATGAACAAGAGCTGCTTCCTCCAGGTGCCTCCAGTGAGGTTCTTAACTCACAGAGAGAGAGAGAGAGAAGAGGAAGGAAGGGAGGGGGAGGGAGGAAAGGAAAGGAAAGGAAAGGGAAAGGAAAGGAAAGGAAAGGAAAGGAAAGGAAAGGAAAGGAAAGGAAAGGAAAGGAAAGGAAAGGAAAGGAAAGGAAAGGAAAG
>VWYI01023198.1:101372-248628 GCA_013399455.1 Anthoscopus minutus
GGAGAGGAGAGGAGAGGAGAGGAGAGGAGAGGAGAGGAGAGGCCTTTACTGTGGGGTAATGACAACTAAAATTTGGAATGAGAGATTCCCAGAAGCCAGTTCTGCTTGCTGCTGTTGTTTCTGAGAAGTGACTGATACTGGAGGAGATCGTGGATGAGAGAAATTCAGAGTTTGATTTTCCTCTGTCTTGTTCATACCCTCGGTGTGTGGGAGCTCTGCTGTGACAGCCCAGAGAGCTGCACTGATGTGGTTTGTACGTTCCCTGTGCCTCACAGGGTGGATTGTGTTTGTGCTCTCCCTAGCTGAGCTGTAGGGATGCAGCCAGGGAAAAGGAAGAGTCAGAATGAGCAAAACAAGGTTTTGAATGAATAAAATACAGTTTCATTCTTTCCAGTACACAGGAAGTGGGACTCAACATCTGACTAAGCATCAGCTCATCTGGAGGGTCAGGAGTTTGCTAGGCTCAAAATCAGCAACAATTTTTGAGAGGCTCAAAATCAGCAACAATTCTGCACAGAGAGCTTCAGCACTGGCCAAAGGAGGGTAAAAATGCAAGAGTTTTTAGGCATGTAAATCAGATCCTACCACCTAAACCCACTCAGATTCTTTTGTTTTGTTTGGCCTTGTCACTCCAAAAAGAAACAGTGGAAAAGTGCAAATAGACAGGAGCAATATGAAATTCAGTGATCTATGTGGATACAGTGTCATCTGGAGCATCTGCAGGGACTGTTATTTCTTGACTTCCCTTTTCTGTAAGAAAATGCACCTGTTCAAAGGCCTACCTTTTTTGAAAGCACCTTTTCAAAAGTCTCTTGGCCTTTTTCAAAGGCTGGTGTCAGCAGAACATTTTAGACTATTTGATTTTCTGCACTAAATAACCATGGCAAAGGCCCAAAAAGAAATTGGGTAAAGGGCAGCAACAGCATCATGAAGACCCCATCAGGAAGTTGTCTGTATTTGTCCTTTGGGGATATTTCTGGATTTCCTGTTTTATTTTAATTCTCTTGTTTCTAAGAAACAGTTCAAAATAAGAATGGGAAAAAAAAACAAGAACCTCTTGTGTTTGGGATTGGATGTGCCTTTGATGAGTGGAAGAAGGTTTGTATAGGAAAACTGCAGCTTTCTCTAGGAATTCCTTGGGATGAAGAGAGTGCTTGCTAGAAATTGAACTCCCTTCTTCACCCTAGTATTGCCACATATAGTTCCCAGCCCTGCAGGGTGATGTTAAATTTGCACATTAAATCTCTGCTTCAGTAATTTGTGATTTTCACTTAAATCTGTGAGAACTGGCACCTTGGGGAAACACCAGGAATGATTTCAGTTGCAATGTTTTCATACCTTTGCTGTCTTCTGAATTCATATTCTGTAGGAAAAAACTATTAATAAATCCCTTTAAATACTTGTTGTCTGTAGATGTGTTTGCTATTTATTTCTCCTCTTCTCAGTGGGTTGCTCCAGTCCTCACAGAGGTGGGATGAGTTGATTTGCCTTGTAAATAATCTGTTCTGTCAATCTTTTCTTGAACCTGTGAAATGTCTAGGTTGTTTCAAGTCCAGCACAGAGTGTTCATCTGTCTTTTATTTTGGTCTGTACCAGGAAATGCCTACAGAGAATGCCTGGGCAATGGGACATGGGCTTCCAAGATAAACTACTCTCAGTGCGAGCCTATTCTGGATGACAAGGTCTGTATTTTTCCCTTCATTCTTCTCAATGACATTTCTCAGCATAAATGAATGCAAAGCTAAACTTAATGTTAACGTGCCAGTTTGGGACTTCTGAGAGAGATTCCACTTCTGTCTCTGCAACAAAACCTCTCTGTGAATTGGGGCAAATCACTTATCCTCTCTCTATATCCCCTACTCACATGGTTTTTTAAAAAAGATGCTTTATCTTGCTCTGTCCCTGATGATATGTGTTTATGCAGATTTTTCCTAGCTTTGTTCAGAGCCTACAGCTGCTACAGTAAATGTTAGTAATAATAACAATAAGACCTAAAGCCTCTTTGGCACTAAAAAATAAGTTCACCCAGCTGATTCCACCCTATATTTGACCATTCTGAGGTCTCATCAACAACTGACCTTTACAGATCTCAATGTCATTTCTCCTTAAGCAAATACATAAAGGGGCAAAACCAGAAAAAATACATAAAAAGTAGACTCAGGACCCAGCTGTCTTTAAGAGATTGAACCAGTCTTCCATGATAACAGGAATTAGCAGATTTAAATTAGAATATGGGGTAAAGTTCCTTCAGAAGGGCTGTGAGGAATTATGCAAAGCCCTTTTCAGATGTCTCAGAGACATCATAGACATTCACCCTCGCACAGTTTAAGCCTTCAAACCCTTCATACTCTTCCTCTCCCTCCTGTGCTGAGTGCTGTGGTGGGACACAACCTCACAGAGGTTTTGTGCTGTCTCTTCCAGGAGTGGCTTTTCCCTCTAGGAGCCAAGGTGGAGCCCAGCAGCTCAGACTGGTTTGTTTTGGAGTTCAATCAACCCATTCTGTCCTTGTAGCTGTGCCATGCCAGGGAGAGAGGGGAGGAAGATGAGATCCCACATTTAGTACTCAGGGGCTCTCTGGAGTGGTGCTGCACCCCAAAGAGCCAGGAGTGCTTTGGCTGAGCTGCAGCATCCATCCTGTAAGATCCACGTGCTTGGGGATTCACCAGTGTGGGTTTTCACCAGTGCATCAGAGAGCAAATAACACCACCAGCTGCTGGGGAGCACCTGTTCTTACCCCTGGCTCATTTAATCCCCCATCCTTTTCCTAGAGGCTTCTAGGAGTTAAGAAAAGCTGTGCCAGTACCTGACTGCCACCCAGAGGGACATTCCAGGTGTTCTAGCACGGTGGAGAGGCTCCCTTGGCAGTTTCACCCAGCCTAAGCTGGGACCACCCCAGTGCAGCCCCTCCTTACAATTCATTCCCATTTAAAATGAAAAGCTAATTTGCTGCTGGGTCATTTTTTTGGATGAATCAGGTCCCTAAGCCATCTCAGGGCATTGTTGCAGGAGTGCTGGGGCCAGCACAAGCTGGGGGGGACTGGGAGGGACAGAGTGAGCAGGAGAGGAGATGTGGAGCAGCCAGTGCTGATTTGGAGGATGGGGAGCAGAGCTGGGCCAAGTCTCGATGTGTGTGATGTGGTTTAGGTGGTACAGGAAACCTGAGCTGGGAGCAGTGAGCTGCACCCACCCAGGAAAACACTGCTGCATTTTAATAGCACTCATTATGTGTTTGCATGGCTCCCAACAGTGGCTGCCTGTGCACAAGCGAATACAGAGGGGTTTTATTTGAAGAGGCTGGAGAAGTGTTGTGCCTAAAGGACAGAAGTGTTCCCTTTACTCTGTTTTTGCTTTCAAAAACTTTGCAGCTATGGTGATAGCTTAAAACTCCTTAAATAGCATGTTTCTTAAACAGATGAAAGTGCAGATGTTCCCCCACCCCTGCTTACAGAGGCTTAAAAACTCATTTATTAGATCTTTAAAGATTTGTGACAAGCTTTGTAAATATTAATATTTGTGAATATTTTTGAAATCTCTCATAAAGCTTAGTGTTACAGATGAATACTTTGTGATCTCAAAAATAAAAAAAAATAGAAAAAAGGAAAAATCCCCAGAGATTTGCTCCATTTTAATTAAAGGTGAGATTCAGGCACACAAGTGGGTCTATTGTTATTTATTGAGTTTAGCAGATGCGAAACATCAGCTGGAGGGAAATGCCCTGTGATTTGTGTTTATTTTTAATCCAAAAAAACAACACTGCTTTTAAGTTTGACTCACAGGCAGAGTGCTAAAGAATCACATGGTTCTAATTCACTGATTGATAACAGGGGATAGGAATAGGACTTTGCAATATCAATTCCATGCTTTATGACAGAGTTTTCATAATGTAGTAATAGAAATTCCAGGGTTTTTTCAGTTGTGGGTCAGTCTTAGGAGGCATCAGCTCAGTAACACCCATTGATATAACACTGGGTTATATCATTGCTCTGCTTATAGTTGAGAGCTGAAAAAACTCTGCTCTGGGACTGATCTGCTGCTAGATTCCCACTCTGACTGAGATCTAGTTCCTTAAATGTAGTTGTGTGGTGTAGTTTAAAATGTCCCAGTGTCTCCATGCATCTGGCAGGTGACTCTGCTTTGGAATTCCTGTATCCTTCATGTCCAGAAGAGGGAACAGAGTTGGGGAAGGGGCTGGAGCACCAGGAGCAGCTGAGGGAGCTGGGAAAGGGGCTCAGCCTGGAGCAAAGGAGGCTCAGGGGGAACTTCTGGCTCTGCACAGCTCCTGACAGGAGGGGACAGCCAGGGGGGTCAGGAACAAGGAACAGGGACAGGGCAAGGGGAAATGGCCTCAAGTTGTGTCAGGAGAAGTTTAGATTGGGTATTAGTGAAAACTTCTTCACTGAAAGGGTTTTCAGACATTGGAACAGGCTGCCCTGGACAGTAATGGAGTCACCATCCCTGAAAGTGTTCAAAGAACTTGTTGATGTGGCACCTAGGGACGGGGTTTAGTGGTGAACAGGGTGGTGTTGAGGGAATGGTTGGAGTCTATGATCTTAGAGGTCTTTTCCAACCTTAGAAATTCTGATTCAGCAGCAGAATAAGCCCTGGAGGTCAGTCAGTCAGCAGGACCAGCTGGGAACACAGGACACACAGGTGTCCCCAGTGTGCCTCAGGGGACACACGGTGCCTGTGTGTGCACAGCTACTTCTAGCCCTTGCCTTGGGTGAGTACCCAAGTGTTGGTGTCCCCATGTCAGACAGAATCTCACCCTCTGAACAATAGGTGGCTCCTCCTCCAGGCACAGGAAAAAAATCTAGAAATAATTTTGATCCTGTTTGGTGTTTGGCTGTTTGGTGGCACGATGTGTGACAGATGGAAAGATTCTCCTCAGCCTACAAGCTCCTGTGTTAAAAAGGCCTTCACTGCATCCAACACAAATCTCTGTTCTTCTTAGAAGAAACATGAGCGTCACAGGCAGCAAAAGATACATCTTAGCCTCCAGAAAGAGCTATAAATCAGGGGCTTTGGTGTTGTGGTCTGTGGCAGCTGTATGTGAATTTGCTTCTGCTGATGTTTTGAGGTGGATTCATGCTGAGTAGCTGAGTTAGCAGCGTGCTGTTCTAATGTATCCTGCATAGGAGCGTGGTCACATCAGCCACAGCAGCTCCCAGCTGGCTCAGAACGGGAAAGCAGTGAGCTCAGAGTCATCTGGGATGACAGATACTTCCCAGCTGCTTCTGAAAGTCTTTGGAAAGGTGTCCTCAAGCTGTGCTGGTGCTGAGATCATCCTGGCACCAGGAGGAAATTGGAAGTGACTGACTGGCAATGGCGTGTGGAGCCTCCTAGGGAGACATGAGCTGTAAACACTGGCAGGACCTGTCAGTAAGTTCTGTCAGAGGAAGCAAGATCCTTGTCAGATGGGCTAAGAGTGCTGCTATCAGGTGGTTATTGATTCAAATTGAATTGTTTAGGACAGGTTAAGCAGTCACATTCTAGCTGAAGCAAGGGGAGAAGTGCCCTGGACAGAATGACTCTGTCATTGGCCTGCCTGTGGGGAAGCCACCATGCCTTAGATGTGCAGAGCAAGTGCAATTAAGACATTGTGCTGTCATTCCTCAGTTTACCTGGCAGAAGCTCATGGGAGACCCCTCTGCCCTGCCTGGTGTAACACTGATTGCTATGTCTGATGTCATGGAATGGGATTGCAGTGGTGCAACCTGCTGTGGCCAGGAGATAAAAACATCTCTGGATTCCCCATCCCTGAATTCCTCATCCATGGAAGTGTTTCAGGTCAGGTTGGACCAGGTCAGGGGCTCTGAGCAGCCTGGTCTAGTAGTTGGCATTCCTGACCATGGCAGGAATCATCATTAAGGTCCCTTCCAACCCAGACCTTTCCAGGATTCTATGATCTCCTTCTCTAGCTCATTTCTAATCTAGCAACCTTCCTCCTAAGCCTGAATAGAATTTAAATCTTTGTTTTAGTGAAGTGAAGCATCTTCCTGAAGGGAGAAGGATATTGGGTAACAGGAGGAGGTTGTTGACATTTTAAATGTATCAGTGTCCAAGAGGGCGAGCCAGAAAAGAGCTCTGCAAGTATTTTACATGAGCTGAGCTTTGGGGAACAAACACTTGATTTTCTGGGCACGTGCTTTTCAGCCCTGAAGGTGTCACCTCCCATTCCAGCAGAGATGCAGATTGCATGTAGGTTGGTGGAAAGTGATCTTGCCACACTCTGTCAGCTTCGTTTTCTGTAAGCACTAAGTCAGTTCTTGTTTCTATGATATTTGAATTTGCCTTCAGGAAAACTTGTTAGCATCAGAAGCAGAAAATATGAAAGTCGTGCTGCTTTTCCTTCAGCATCAGTGCATCAAACAGGAGTTAATAATTTTATTTTTTAATTAATCTTCTCATATTTTGACCCACACCTTCTTCAAACTTGAGTGAAGTTAAAATAGTGGTCAGGAGCCAAAGGAGGGTCAGACTCAAAGAGTAGGAACCTTGTGCTGGAAAAACACAAGGTTTGCCATCTTCCAGGAGATTTCTCACACTAAATGAGCAATTCTGAAAAAAAATCTTAGTCAGATGGATTTGGGTTTTGATAGTAGTTTGAGAGCAAAACCAGTGAGAGATTCCAAGTCAGAAATACAATTTATTAGGAAATAGGAAGAAAAGAGAGAAAGCCACTGACAAAGTCAGAATACAACCTGACAGCCTGCTGGTCAGGGTGTTGGTAGCAGTCCAGTGGTCACAGATGGGCCTGGTCTTCCTCTGAGAGTCCAGTGAAGAAAGGAGCTTGGTGTCCCAAATCCCTGGTTTTTATCCAGGTAGAGGGGCTTGGCTCCTCCCCCTGGATGGAGCATTTCCCAATGGGATGATGTCAGTTTATCAGTGACTCAATGGCCCATCAGCTCCTCCCCCTGGATGGAGCATTTTCCAATGGGATGATGTCAGTTTATCAGTGACTCAATGGCCCATCAGCTCCTCCCCCTGGATGGAGCATTTCCCAATGGGATGATGTCAGTTTATCACTGACTCAATGGCCCATCAGCAGAAAACCCCTCCCTGCAGGGAGGATGGGTGGTGGGAAAGATAAGGGAATTGTCCTGCTGGTTTCTGATCACTGCCTTATCAACACAAGATTGCATCATTTCCCCTCATTCCAGTTCCAGCAGATGCTGATAGAATAACACACCTTGGATTACATTTTGCACTGTAACCCATGACAACAGTGCTGTGAGAAGCATTGAGTTGGATTCAGTGATCCTTTTGGATTCCTTGAGATGTTCTGTGATCCTCTGGCTCTGTGAATTTAGCAGGAGAGTCAGTGAGCACTGCAGTTTGCCAAGGCATTGTTGAATAAAGCAGCATTGCACAGGTGGGCACAGGAGGTCAAGTGAGTTTTCTTGCCCCTGAACTGAAGGGTGAATAACACACAGTGTGGAATTTGCATTCTGAAGCTTCGTTTTGTGGCTTTTTTTTCTTTTCACCTCCAGGCAATTCAGAAAATGCACCCATGGATGGGGAAGTTTATTTTAGGGGATTTTATAATAGACTTAAAAATACTCTGCATGGTTGAGTTGTGTCCAGAAACAGCACATTACTCTGCAAGCTGAAGATACAGGCAGGTTTCATCACAAAAATCATTCCAAGAGAGCTCCCTGGCTCTCTGGCAAAGTGCTGGAAGATGCTTGTCTTCGCAGAACAATGGAACAGATTCACTACAGCTGCTGGTTGTAGTTTTAGCCAAACATTCATTCACTGCAAATTCCTTTTACTGGAGTAAAATGTTAAGGGAAATTGTTAGGGGAAAAAAAAAGAAAAAAAAAAAAGAAATTCAACCAATTTTTTTTTTTAAAGTGAAGCCATTTGTAAGATTTTACTTCCATATTTTTATCACAAGGGAGGAAATGTAGGTGGTTAGTTTTTAAGAACCTTGTTCTTCTGAAGGAGGGCAACATCCCGACGTGGGGAAAGATCTGCTTAACTTGAAATAAATGACAAAACTAATAAATAAATATATTTTTCTGGGGGATTTATTCTTCCACTAGCAAACCTTTTCAGACAGCTTCAGTATTTATCTGAATAGTGTCTTTCTACTTCCTAGCCAGGCAAAGAGAGGAGATACTTCTCATTTCTCCAAAACCAACAGCAGCCCACCAATACAGATGTTTCTGCAAGGTCATATATTGGTCACTAATTCCTAAATTCACTGATTTAGATGGGAGCACTGATTTAGATGGGAGCACTACATATTTTTTTTGTTTACAGGATCAAGAACCTACCAACAATCTCCCCCACATCTGAGGAAATAGACACTAACTCAGGAAATTTTACCCCATATTTGGGTTGCTGCTAAAAACAACAGGATCCCTGTCTTGTCAGGCCCTCCCAGAACTGAAGGGTTCCAGCTATTTTAGTCTTCATTGGCCCTGGGTTTGAAGGATGAAGATTGTAGCCTGCAAGGAATGTCCCTCAGAGGAAAATCTGCCTGTATATGAAGGGCTTGTTATTCATTCTTACTGACATTGTTGTGTGAAAACTAAGCCATTTGAGTAGGAAAATGGGATACCTGGCTCATTAAGACAGTGGTGTTTCCTGAGAAAAGAATGTTTTGTAACTTTTGAAACTCTGAGAAGATGTGTCTTTGGCAGGTTTGTCGTCTAAAATGATAAAGGTTTAAAATAAGAAAACCCGAGGGGGGAAAAAAAAAGCAGAGACAAAATAACTTTTTTTTTCAGATATTTGTTAGAAACTGTGGACAAATCTCAAACTGAAATGACACCAAGCCTTGTGTCACTTGTGTGCCTGGGCAGTATGTTTGCCTTACACAGAGACATCAGCCCTGGGACTATGACATCATTGTCAAGTTGAGAAAAGTAATTACTGTTTTCTGAAGTGATGAACTGTGCCTGAATGCCAGTGCTTGGAGACTGATGCTGATTTAATCCTGTTGTCTCTTTACCTCCAGAGGAAGTATGCGCTGCATTACAAGATTGCTCTCATCATAAACTACCTGGGGCACTGTATTTCTGTAGGGGCCCTTATAGTTGCCTTTATGCTTTTCTTGTGCTTGAGGTGAGTAATGTGTTTGCATGTTTCTAACTCGGTTGGGTGACGCTTTCTGGGTTGCTCCAGCCCTCTCATGACTCTGTCCATGTAGTGGATGGTCCTGAAAGTGGTCATAGCTTTTATGTTCCTGAGCACATCTGTGGTTTTGCTTACTAGTGTGCTGGATGAGCTCCTCCTGAGCGTAGGAGCTAAAGCCTGTTTGGATTCAGGGAAAGAACTGAACATGATTTATTGATGCAGCAAAAAAAATTTGAGTGAGCTCAGTGTTCTTCATTAAGGGAGACCGGGATCTGAGTGTGTCAAGTTGCAAGTTTTGGGGGCAAGTTTTGTTTTCTCACAAGGCAGAACATGGTAATGTCTTGCATTCCCTGACAGCTAAAACGCAGATCTAAACCAAAGGAGACAGAACAAAATCTTTCTATTTTGCTTTGGATTAATTTCGGGTTTTCTTTCATTAAAGGGCTTAGAAGTTTTCCTAAATAAAAAGAGGAACATCATTAGTGGAGCTTAATCCCCAGCAGTGCTCATGAAATGATGAATATAAATCAGGGAGACTGCATAGAAACCCTTCCCTGATCTGGTCCAGGGTGCAGAAGGGAGTTTGGCAAATGGGAGACAGCAGGGAAAGCAGAGTTAGGGCTACAGGGAAGAGAAAGAACATGAGGAAAGGCAAATTAGTGAAGAACAAGTAGATGAAGATCAGTCATCATATGTATGTCCACAGCCTGAATCACAGGAATGTATTTTCATAGGAGTGGCCTGGTGGGTTAATTCTGTATTATTTCTTGGATTCCATGACTGGCATTTCTGTATAATTTGTGCTATGTTGTCCAGGAGAATTCAACCTGAACTTAAAACCAGCTTCACTGAGTGCTGTGCAATGATAATCCTTACGAAAAACCTTGTCCTAATAGCAGAGGATAAACTGTGGGTGGAGGACATCCTCCCCCTGCCCAGGATTACAGCAGGATGATTGACAGTGATCTCAGAGCCAGAATTACTGTTTTCCTGGAGCAGAGCATCCCTAAAGTCTTAGCTCTGAGCATTCCTGACAAGGCCTTTTCTAATAACAATAGGAATCTTCTTGCACTCCAGCATCTATAAACAGAATAATCTATGCTAATGGAAACAAAAAAGCCACCTTAAAAATTAAATGGGAACTTTTATGATGCATCAGTTTAAGCTTCCATTTCCAGCCCTCCACAGTGCATATAAAGCTAAATCCCACAGTGCTTGGAGACCTGAATTAATTTGCACTGAGTTAAGAATGCAAATTATTCATTGCAGTAACTATATTCCCTGCTTTTATGCTTAGTCTTTTTTAAATGCTTGAGTAAATAACACAATAACAATTAGGTAGGATGGTATAAATGTATCCAGCTTCAAACACAGAGGTGGCCCAGCTGAATTTTTCTAAATTGTTCTTCTGTTATTTATACTTTAAAGCTTAAATTTTGCAGTCAGCTTCAACATTAAAAACAACAGCTGAGTAGTGGCAATTAAGTATTTCCCTGCACATGCTGTGAATTAAAATCGTCCGTGTTTTCAAATTCTTGACTTTGTGTCATGCAAAACATGTCCAGTGTGCAGCCAGGGTTAACCAGCATGAGATTCCTCAGGGTCTGTTGACATACATCCATTCTGCAAAGTTCTAGAGATCTTCCAGTGAAGGCAGCCCAAATTCATGTTTCATTGCAGGTTGGGTTATGGACATTTTTATCACATTTGCAACTATAAGGTGCCCCAAGAACAAGTCAGTTTTGATAATCAATTCCTATTATTTGTTTGGGGTTTTTTTATGCTGTTTTATTTTTGATGGAAGAAGGTGTGGTGGAATTGGGTGAAAGGAGAGAATTTAGGCAATTCATGGCCAAAAAAATTACAATCTGATAGCTCCTCATCTTGACCTAAAGTAGAAATCTGCCTTACCCCTGCCCCACTCCATCCATCTCCCTCACTCCATGAGTCCCTGCCAAGGGTGGAAATAGAGGAGACCTCCAGGAAAATTCAACTTTTACAGCTGCTCCCAATTTTTATGCTTCTCACCCTTAACCTGCTCAGTTTTCCTTTGCTCTGTCAGTGCAGGTGGATCCCAAAGGCAGCCCTGTCCCAAGAGGGAGGCTGGAGCACTCCTGCTCTGTTGGAACATAACTGCTGGCAAGGCTTTGGGATCTCTCACTCTGGGGGTTTTAGGAGCAGGTGAAATATTTGGATGGTGTGGCAAAAGGTGTTGCTGTGGTGTTCAGCTGGTCAGGAGGATGTTCTGCTTTTGGAGATGAGCTTCACCATCACTGGTGCTGCCCCAGCTCCCTGGGGCTTAATCCTCCAACTTAGTCCTCACTTGTGCTGAAGGGGGAAAGAACTGGATCTCAACCCTATTTTTCCAAATGTATCCTGTCACCTTGTATCCAGCTTCATTCTTCCTTGATTCCTTAGGCAATTTCATTCTTCATCCTTCACAACCCCCTCTCCATTTAGCCAAAACGGTCTACCCTAAACATTGAAGAATCACCTGTTTTAAGGGTCAGGAATCTCAGCTGGAGCAGCAGGTGATGAAATCATCTGCCATTTGTGTCCATGAGATCCCAAAACAAGTGGGAGGGGATGAGAGCTCAGCCAGGGCCTCCCTTTTGCTGTGAAGACCCATTTTAGCCTTGTTTTCTCCCCATCTGTCACATCTGAACCTGTGCAATGACAAACAAGCCAGTAAACATTTCATTTAGCACCTGAATAATAAAAAGTGAAGGAGAGGGCTTGGTTTTTGCTGGCACACTGGTTGAATGCCAGTGAGTCACTGAGGCAGCTCCTAAAGGTCCAAGTCACCATCAGTGTCTCAAGGTCTAAATGTAGGTGGTCTTAAAATTGTGAGAGCTGTGCTGTCTATACCATGCAAAACTAAACAGACTCACAAACAAAAAGGAATACACCAAGAGAAACAAAGAATTTGTGCACAAAATGTGCTCTAGAGGTGGATTAATCTCCAAAGCAGGCTCTGGAGAGGTTTGCCCAGGGCACTTCACTTGGCATTGAATGGGGATTCTCACAGTCTGTTCTCATTAATAGTCAAGGTTTGCTCTCTCCCTCAGGTGCACACAGGCAGCTCCCACTGACTCAGGCTCATTGTCCCACTGAGTCACAATCTCACACTGCTGAAGCAGGAATTTTCCATAGGAGGAATCCTGCTATCAGTTATACTAATCAAGCTGAAGAAAAAGAAAATAATAATAAAAAAATCCAAAGGATTAAGTACTTCTTTTGAATCACATGTTTGCTTTGCTGTGACTGATAGTGCAGAAACCCAAATTGTTTTGTCCTGGATTTTCCCTTGTCACTGTGCTGTTAGAGCATCCTCTGAAGTAGAGTAAGCCCTTTTTAAAATTCCTGACTTATTATTAAACAATGTGCTGGCAGTGGCCAGCAGTGACCTGAGTAGATTCCATCAGAAATTTTATTTGTGCAGTGGTTATCAGAGAAGGAGTAGGGGAAGAAAGGTATTTGTTCTGGGAAGCATCCACATCCCTGCTGAGTTTTGAATCCAATAAAGGACAGCGCTGACAGGAAGATAGGCTGGAGATTAGAAATGACATGTCCTTGCTGGATAAAGGCAGCTCTAAAAACAACCAAACCCACAAACATTTTCATAACATCTTTTGTCACTACCATAGTGGTGGTGAAAGCAAATTGAGGTTTTGAGGGAAATTCTGCTTTCCTGTTGCCCTTAAATTTAGCTCTTTGAATTTCCCCAGTAAAGCATCCAGTACATTTTTTCTCATAGTCCTGAGGCAGTGTCCCTGTTCTTTCTTATGATTATATACAGATTTCCTAAATCCCACATATTATTTCTCCCCAAAGGACTGGAACAATTTTTTCCTAAGACAATATAGTAGCTTCTTATTTTCCTTTTTCCCCCCACTAACCATTTCCTATCTACTTTCCTTTATCCTTTCCTGTTCCAGGTTCTTTTGAACTACCCTGTTGCTCTTCAGTCTGGTGCAGGATTGGCAGGATTGCTGCTGCAGGCCTCTGTTTGTAAGAATGGAAGAGTTTGTTTAAATGATTTGTAGAAACCTATCAGGAGAAATGCAGAGCATCGATACAGAGCAGGTTTCATAGAGCAAAGTGATGTGACACCTCTCAGAACTTGCAGACTGAGGATATCTCAAGAGGGGAGGAGATCTGCGTGATTAGTTCTTGTTTGCACTTAAAAGGATGAGGTTTCTCATGTCATGAGAGCAGAGCAGGCTCCACATCTAAGGCACAATCCTTTCTTGCTGTGGAGCAAGAGGAAAGAGCAAATCCCAGGTCGAGACATCACTTAGAGTTCATGTCCATGTCCCCCCCATCTCCTGCCTTCCCAGCCAGCCTAGGTCAGTCTGCTCCATCTCCCACTTCAACAGCAGAGCCTTCATTAATGATTCTGGCACATGGCAATTTTAAACTTCACCACACATCCTGGGGTTGGTGCATGGCTGTGGGTTTGAACACAGCTCTGTCCCACCCTGTAACAGTCCACAGCAAAGTGCACAGACAAAGGCAGGAGTGAAAATTACGGAGCTCTGTAAATAAGATGGCCCCAATGTTTTAAATACCAAACATCTGAAGTGCCTGTACTGCCTGAACCTCTGTGAAGAGTCTCATCCAATGAACTCAGATGAAGGCCAGAAACACTTTTCCTATTGATTAACCCCAGGCCATTGCCTTTGCTTCCCACTGCCTTTCCTCACTCCCTCTTCATCTAACATCTGTAGGACTTGTTCCTTACACTCTTTGTATAGAGCCTACGCCACACAAAATAAAACCCCAGAGACCAGGGCCCTCATGAGCTCCTGGAATAATACCAGTAATTAAAAGTGTGCCCAGAGAGCTCTGTTCTTAAAATGTGAAAGGTTTCACAGGCTGCATCTGAAATTGTGGTATTGTAACCCAGCACAATGAAAGGTACTGAGGAGTGTTGTTGCTGCCTATAAATACATCACCATTGGATAAACACTGGGAACTGAAGAGCTGCTTACAATCAAGGACAGTGTCAGTGCAACAAAAAATGGGTATAGGTGCTCTACAGACAGATTTGAGTGGATATGAAAGGATGATTTCCAGCCCACAGAGCAGTGGGGTTCCATGGCAGTGTGGTAGAGGAAAAAAAATTAAGTTAGAGTCAAACTAGAATATCAGGAATTTATGAAATGCTTTTGCTCAGTAACTTTTTTGACCTGAGGTTTGGAGGCTATTTTCTGTCCTGTGCTAGAAATATGTTACTGCTGGTATATTTCTGTTGCTGCCAAGATTTTGGCTGTAAGTTTTTGGAGATGGACATGAACTTGTTTGAATTCTGATTATAGAACTGCTCTTACAAGATCTAGATATGTGTTGACTGACAAGCTAAAACTTGTCTATGTTCTACTTCTGATGATGGAATGGTTTTGGGAACAGTGGAGAAAACATTGCAACTTTTCCAAGGTTTCAGAGAAAGGAGGAAAACGAAGTTGGGTCTTTGCAGTTTATATATGAATCATGCTCAGGAGTGCAATTTGATTTAAAAAAAAAAAAACATCCTGAGTCACCTCTGAGAAGAAAAATCAGAGAATTTGTTTTCAAGATGATGCTTAGAGTTATGAACTGCAGATGTACCTGCAACTGTTCAAGTGCTAAATGGTTCCATTTCAGTTTTCACCCACAGAATTGCACATGTAGATCCCTCACTAACTCCACTGTAGTTGTTCAGCGCTCAGGAACCTTCTCTTCTGCCTAATCTAAAAGGTAATTTTAGGTGCTGGAGCAAGTCCAGAGAAAGGAGCGGAGCTGGGGAAGGCTCTGGAGCTCCAGGAGCAGCTGAGGGATCTGGGAAAGGGGCTCAGCCTGGAGCAAAGGAGGCTCAGGGGGAATTTCTGGCTCTGCACAGTTCCTGACAGGAGGGGACAGCCAGGGGTGTCGGGCTCTGCTCCCAGGGAACAGGGAGAACAGGGACAGGATGAGAGAGAACGGCCTCAGGCTGTGCCAGGAGAGGTTCAGGTTGGATATTAGGGAAGATTTCTTCACTGAAAGAGTGGTCAGGCATTGGAACAGGCTGCCCAGGGCAGTGGCAGAGTCACCATCCCTGGAAACGCTCAAAAAACTTGTGGATGTGGCACTTGGGGTCAGGGTTTGGTAGTGCTGGGTCAATGGTTGGACTTTATGATCTTGGAGGGCTTTTCCAACCTAAACAATTGCATGGTTCTGTGAATTCTGCTGCTTCACATTGCTCTGTCAGCTAAAGCATGAGAGAGGGGAGAGCTGGATGCTTCTGTCACCCCTCAATGGGTCATGGACACCCCTGCCAGCCTCTGGGTTGCCTCTGCCTGTTATGGGAACAGCAGCTTCCCTGGGGATGTGCCCAGGCTGAGCCACTGGACACATTTCCTAATGCCCAGTGAGCACCATGAGAATGAATAATTTAGATCAAGCACAGGAATGATTATTTGGGAGGTTTCCAGTCTTTTCTGAATTCCTGGCCAAATGCTCCAAAATAATTAAATATTTCACACCGTGTCTTGGTGTAAATGAGGCCAAGGAGAGTGTGAACAGCAGCATCAGCAGATCAGATTTTCTTCTTTGGTTTATCACCACAGTATCTGCAGATGTAGGTAATGTAATAAACTTTGCTAATTGTGTAATTGTATTTAAAAAAAAGGCAAAAAAAAAAAAAGCATAACCTTTGATTCCCTAGCTGGTCATTTAAATTAATTTGGTTTCAGATTTATATTTTTTTTGTCTAATCCCATGAGGGGATTATGAATGAGGACATGCTGTGCTCTCATATTTCCCAAGCAGTAGCTGTAAGCCAGATGAGCTCCTCTGAGCTCTCACTGTCTGGCTTCTGAAGTCCTGTCTCTGATTTGTGCAATCCCACTGTGGTGGTCACTCGCCATGGAAAACATTTACCTTTCCAAAGTGTGGACTGTTAACTACAACCTGTGCCAGAAAACCTGCATTGCAAGTTGTTTTCTACTCAAAAAGATAATTTGCAGCCCTGTTTTCTCTTTGTTCAAAAATTACTGGCATCTGACCACCATTTAGCAGGGCAAATTACAGCAGAGTCCTAAATCTTTTTCTTCAGCCACAATCATATGCTGCACTAATTGAAGTTATGTGTATTTATCATTTAGTAAAAGCGAGAATTTTCTCCGGTGGATGACTTGATGGCACAGTCAAGGTTGGAGTTGTGTTCTTGGAGTGTGCAGGGGCTGGGTTTCAGCTGTCCCTTATTTAAGCAGTGAGCACAGCCAGTCTGGGACTGCCCTGCCTGTTCTGTGCTGTGTTGGCTGCATCCTTCCCACCCCTGGAGCATCAGTGCTGACAGCCTTTGTGTCTAAAGCAGGCAGGATGCCCCATGTCCTGTGATTCAAAACTGGCTTGAAGGCAGGAGGGTAAAGCTTTGGAAAAGACAAATGCACATATAGTTCCACTATTTTTTTTTTTTTTTCTGGTCTTTGCACATCCTAAATACTCATGGAGCTGCTGCTTCTCCTTTTTACCTGAGCATTTCATTCCTGTGATAAAGCTGTCACTTCCTTCAAGGCTTCCATTCTTCCCTTGCTTTTCCTGTGGGAATATTTACATTCCCCAAGGCAACTGCCACCAAGAAATGGATTTTCCCTGCCAGCCTCTCCAGCTGCTGTTCCCATCTGGAAGCATTAGGAGTTCCAGAATATGTGCTCTGATTGAGCACACAGGGGAAACCATGGGGACCTCAGGGGTAGCTTCCATGTGGGTGAAAGCAAATGGGTCCTGGCAGGCACAGAGTCTGGGAAATAACTTGCTGTGAGGAATTCTTCCCACTCCATGCCATTTATAGGTTGTACATGTGCTTTGCCTGCCCTGGAAAAGACTAAAGAGGGGAAATAGTTTTTTAAGTATTGCCCATGATTCTCCTTCTGGTTTGTTCCACTCATGGAATGGGAAGAGCTCCAGTAAAGTGCACTCCTATTTCTCCTATCAGCTGTTTCCAGAGAGGCTTTGGAACAGCAGTCTTAATTGAACATCATTATTAATGGAATACTACATGAATTAATAGAAGGTTTCCAAGCTTCCTTAATAAAGCTTTCATTTGCAATTATTTCTGTGCAGATGATTCAAGTAATTCAGGGAGCTTTCAACCATGCTGGCACATTATTATGATTGTTAATGCTAATTGTTTGTCTCATGCTTTGAATCAGAAAATAGTGGCTCTGTGCATCCTAGAGGAAAAAATACCACTGTATGGACAGAGTGAGGAAAAAACCCAATAAAGCAACATAAAGCTACTTTGAGTTTTACCAGGGCTATTTATAGATGGCCATTTCTGAATCAGTGAGGCCACCTTTACAGAAAGAGTTGATGTGATTTTCTTTCTGCCTTCCCAGATCTCACAATGTTGCAAGTCAAAAGAACAGGGTTTCTCTGTCGAATCACACAATGAAGGTCATTTGGTGGAAATAATTAGCAGGACATCTCTCTACCAACAATCAGAAGCTCTTTCTGCCCACCTCTGACCCAGGCTGCAGTCAGCTGCTGGAGAATTTTGCTTTTTTTTCCCCTTTTCTGCTGTTTTCTTTTGTGGAAGCCCAGCTTTGACACCCTGCACATGAGGCAGTTCAGGGTGCTGGTGGTAGGAAACCGAGTCAGGGAACAACTTGGTCTGTTTTCAGATCAAATAAAGGGGTTGTTGTGTGCAATAATCTCACAATGCACCTGGCTCTTGATTTACTAATTAGGAAAGCCAAGGAGAAGCATGTTGGCTTTCACTTGAATTGCTTCTTCATTTCCAACCTGCTGCAGAGCTGAGCCGAGTGCTCTGTGTGTGGTGAGTGGGAGGCTCATCCCACATCCCAGATAATCTCATCTGGTTTGGCCAGCACAGAGTCAGGCTCTGGGACTCTGGCTCCATTGGAATACACACATCTTCTTATAGACCAGGGAGATTCACTGAGGCTGGAAAAGGCCTCTTAAGATCATTGATTCCAGCCATTACCCCAGCACTGCTACCCCACCACTGAACCCTGTCCCCAAGTGCCACATCTAAATGGTTTTTGAACACTTCCAGGGATGGTGACTCCACCACTGCCCTGCACAGCCTGTTCCAATTCCTGATCAGCATTTCAGCAAAGAAATTTTTCCTAATACCAAATTTAAACCTTCCCAGGTGCAACTTGAGGCCGTTTCCTCTGGTCCTGTCCCTTGTTCCCTGGGAGCAGAGCCTGACCCCCACCTGGTTGCAGCCTCCTGTCAGGGAGTTCTAGAGAGTGAGAAGGTCCCTCCTGAGCCTCCTTTTCTGCAGACTAAACACCCTCAGCTCCTCAGCTGCTCCTCATCAATTTGTGCTCCAGATTCTTCCCAGCTTTGTTTCTCTTCTCTGCACAAGCTCTGCTACTGTTGTCCTCAAATTCCTGCAAGTATAAAACAAGGCACTTCACAAGTCAGTCTCCCATGAGAGTGTGCTGTCACTTGCTACACTTCTCTACCCAAAGCCTCACATCATCAGCCTTTGAAACTGGTTTGGTGTCGTGTAGACCAACCCATGATAAAAAAACACAGAATTCTCCTGGTGACAGCATGTCAGGTATTGATCTGCTGGCTCTTCTTGCTTCCTTTATCATTCTCTCCAGCTGGAAGGATAGAGAAGAACAATATCTGTGCTTCTTACCCTTTAACTACTTGTCTCAGTCATGAAGAAATGAAAAGATGAGGATATCAAGCCATGAAAACTGAGGACATGAGGAACAAAGACCTGGAAACATGAGGATATAAGGACACCTCTGCTCAAGCCCACAGCAGGACTCCTGTGCATCAGGCCCTCATCAGCACTCCTGCCCTTTCAGGAGGAGCTGTTTGGATACCATTCAGCAGGGAAAGCACTGGTTCTTAGGAAATCGTGAGGAACCAATCAACCCTTTCATTTACAAAGCTGAGATGCCTCCAGTGACATTATCTTTTCTCTCTATGTCAGAAATTGTCTGTAGTTTTCTCAAGGAAATCCTTTTCCTTCTGCCTGCTCCTTCACTCAGGGTGTTACACACCCCTTGCTTGTGCCTGTCTGACCTTGCTGTATTTCAGGGGGATATTTCCTGCCCAGAATCTGCTGTCAGGCACAGCCAGAAGTGAAATTGCTGCATGAGCTGTGTGACTGCAGTATGCACCACCAAGCATTCCTCCCAGCTTGCTCCCACAGCCCATGGATGAGCAGTTCCTTGCTGTCCAGGCTTTTTCTGATCCTTCACCTTGCAGTTGCCAAGGTCAGGAGGGGGTGCATTTGTGAGGAAATGATTCTTCATCCAGCCTTTGGGAGTGGGAAGACAAGCAGAGAAGAACCCACACAGACAAAGGTGTTTTACTGTGAATAACAGGTTATGGGCACTTCAATCCATCCTGTTGGTGGAGTAATCTGTGGTCTGACCCCAGTGAACATAAGCCACACAAAAGGACCCCAGGGACTCCTGGGAGGAGTTGGGGCCATCAGCAAGGTCATTTAATGCATTTAAATGCAGTCTCTGAATCAAGGATATCTTCTGACTGCCAGGAGCATGGAGGTAATAGCAATGAGCAACTTACACTTCCACACCCTGTTTCCAGTGCTCTTTCCCAAATTAATTTTTACTGATCCCCACAGGGACTAAGTCCCAGCCTAAATGGCACATTGATCTCAGTGAACATGGAAGTTCTTATGTCTTTATGTTGTGACCTCAGTCTTTAAGTCTGTGGTGAGTGAATTGCTGCAACTTCTCTCTTTATTCCATCCATCCTCAGACCCATTTACTAGGGAAGAGCTAGTGGAAAAATCCTGCCAAAGCCTTGGCCAATGTTTTTTGTCTGGGGATTGATTTGAAAGGGATTAGAATAGGAAGGAAATACAGGAAATAATTAATTTCTCCTCAGTGGAAGCCCATAGCCTCAGTCTGTGGTGTCTTGTTCCAGCCTTCAGGATCTCTGGGGGGGTGATTTCTGCTGCTATTCTTGTGCCACTCAGCATACATCAAGGCTTGTAAAACAAGTGGAAATGGCCTAAGTGATGTTACCTGACATGAAGATGAATAGGAAACCTTCCATCATCAGATCCCTGTAAGTCACAATTCCTTCCCAGCAGTGCTGTAATTGTGTCTGAAGCAGCAGTTCAGTACCCAGTCCCCTCAGCTCCCATTTCTCCCCTCTCCCACATGACTCTTTCCCTCCTGAGAGGCAGCTCTCTGCAATCTGTGCTCTCATTCTCCTCATCTTGCCACTGCCACCACCCCCAGATTGTGACATCCCCCTCCTGAGATAAGAACAATCCCAATATTTTTGCTTCTGGATTTTGAGGGAATTCATTCATGCCAACCTCTGTGCCTCTAGAAGAGCTCAGTTAACTAACTTGCAACCCAGCTTAATGTGTTTTCAGTCCCACCTCCTGCCAGTTGCAGCATGACAGGAATATTCTTTTTCTGTGCTGCCTGCAAGGACAGTTTTTGCTGTTACTGGAGCACAGGCTTGGTTACTTTTCTACTCCACAGAGCAAACTCTTCCACAGAGCAAGGCCAATAATTAATCAGGGAGAAAGGAACTGTGGGGCTCATTGTCACAGAAGACTGATATGGATGTTGAGTTTTCAAAATGGGACAGGTCATTTTCATGAATAACAGGAGTATTTACACTTAAATTAAAGCTCATAAATTTAAGCTACCTTCTATCTACCACAGGCCAGGAAAAGACCTGTGGAGGATAAATGACTCCTAAGGGTATTCTGGGATTTTTTTCCTCAGACTTTGATATGAATGAGTATGACAAGGTCAGCTTTGTCCTTTCAACAAACATGAGCTGTGCTGCAGGTTTCAGGTTGTTCAGCACTTTTGTTGTCCAGTTTGGGAAATGTCCTTCATTCAGTGCCCACCTCAGCCTGGCTACAGAGATGAATTCTGTGCACAGGGTGAGCTCCTGAGCCCAGCAGAGCAGTCTCACACAAAAAAGCCTGGAATGAGTACCCTTCCCTCAGTACCCCTCTGGATCCTTTACACCTACTAAATTACAATAATTCCACCCACCAGCAGTGCCTGAAAATGAGACCAGCTTTCTCAGGTGGCTGCCAAGAGAATGTTCCATCGACTGCAGCCCTGCACTGCTGTGCCCTGCAGCCTCCACACACTTTATTGTGCTGCAGATTCTCCCTCCCCACTACAAACCTGACACAGTTATTTCTCAAGCTTTCCCTGCCCTTGGCTGTGAATTGCATTACTGCCACTGTGATTTCTGTGCTGGTGGTAGTTAGGAGACAGAATCAAGGGCTCTGGGCTCCTTGTGAACAATAACAAACTTTCAGTGTCCAGCTGGGACTCTTACCAAAAGAAAATGAAAGGGAAAAACAAAAAAAAAAATGAAAGGGGAAAGGTTAAAACCATTCTGTGCCTGAGGTCACATCACTGCCTGAGTTATTTAAGAAAATCTGTGACACTTTCAGACATCTCTCAGGTTATCTTTCATGGCTCTGTTGGCCCAAAAGACAAGAAGCGTTTTAGCAGGTGAAAGCACCTATTTACCATCCAAGCCAGAAACACAGTGTCTCCAAACAGGAATGAGGAAGTGATGTGAGGTTAATTGTATCCAAAATATGTCTTTTGTTAAAGGCAGTGGGACAGGAGAGCCAGCTGCCCCTGTTTCATGTCCAAAGCCAAAGCTTCAGGCTTCAGTCTGGGCAATTCCAGCTGCTTGGACACAAGTATACTTTAATTTTACACCAGGAACACTCCTTTCCTCAGCAAACAGGGCTTTTGGAAAACAGGGAGTGTAATTTGATAATTATCTGTTAAGATTGGGGGTTTCCAGCACAAACCAGACACTTCTGCTCTAGGTCCTGTACAGACATCACTGAAAGTCTGAAGGATGCAGAGTGATGGACAAAGAATAAAAACCAGTAGGAGCCAAGAAGCAGTAAGGAGGGTGAAGATCATGTAGGCACTAGATAAAAACATAGAACCATAGAATTGTTAAGGTTGGAAAATACCTTTGAGATCCTCAAGTCCACTGAGTTTGTCTTAAGACAAAGAAGACAATGTGGTTTTGGTGATTGGGATCTTCCTGGGGTAAAAAACTCTTTTTTATGAACCAAAAATCTACAGCTCTTTATTTGATCCTGTTTGCTTGTGTGACCAGTCCAATGTCCTGCTGTAAATCTTGGAGCAATAAGATTTCTCCTAGCCAGATTTAGTGATGTTCCAGCATATGGGATGATTAAACTAAAAAAATACCAAAATATATCTATAACTAAGTGGATGCCTGCAGCAAGGATTTTTTTTTCCTTTCCACTCCTTTATCTTCTGTTTGCCAAGAAATACATTCAGGTGACAAGTGTGCCGGATCTGTTGTGTTGTTAGAGCTCCCAAAAGCAATTAATTTCATCTCAATAACTCAAAAGTTTGACCTGAATTTCCTTTGTTTTGGTCCCCTGCCTCCTTCTCTCCCTAGAAGCAATGTTTCAAACTCTTCCTTTCATTTGCTAATCCTTGACCTGGAGGGAGTGAATAAAACACAGGTGAAGAGCAGCTGCAGGATGTTTCTGTGCAGGAGGATGCATGGAGAACAGCCCTGAGTTGGATATTTCAGAGCCAGGTGGTTTCCTGGGGCTCAGCATGGGCAACTTGGTTGCCTCATTTCTTTGCAAGTCAAACCCTGAACCTCAGCCCTTTGTTAGAAGTGAAATTCTCAAAGTGAGACACGTCTGATATGTCCAAGAGCAGTGTTTCGGAGTTTGTAGCTTAAATAAAAGAGAAGGGTCTGAGCAGCTGGAGATTTGTTCTCCAAATTAACTCATCATGAGTCACTAAGGCTCTAAAACCAAATACCAATTTCATTCTGGCAGCCTGAGTTGTTAAACTCAAGAGGCCATTTTAACATTGGTTTAGCAGGGTTATACCTCTGGCTGTCTCTCCGTAAGTATCTCATATGTGGGAGGTCTTCTGTTTGTTTTTTTGCTGAATTGCTTGAAATCTCTGAGAGATTTATGAGTCTGAAGGACATAA
Source organism: Anthoscopus minutus (assembly GCA_013399455.1). NCBI lineage: Eukaryota > Metazoa > Chordata > Aves > Passeriformes > Paridae > Anthoscopus > Anthoscopus minutus. The sequence continues at coordinate 124,436 of VWYI01023198.1, forward strand.
CAGAATTGCTTCTGGCCCTAAGACTGACTAATTTAGTTCTAGGAAAAATAGAGTGTTTTATGGTAGGAAAATAGTGTTTGTTTCTAAGAGTGGCTTGTTTGCTGTGCAAAAGACCTGAGGCAACAGAAAGTTGGTTACTGGATTGTGACTCTCTTTTGCTGTCCCTGGGGTGAGATCAGTCAGTTCCAGCTGAGCAGCTTTGAGCCACTTTCTGTGTTTGTCCCACATTATCTGGCAGCTTCCCTGGCAAGCAGGGAGCCTGACAGAGCCACTACCAAATCCCAGGAAGTGCTCTGGCTGTTTGAGTGGTTTTCATAAATGGAGTGGTTTGCTTTTAGCTGAGGAAAGATCATTTAATTGAAGATTCTGTAACTGCAATGCTGCAACTTGGCACTTGCCATACTTTACCAGTTCATAAAGAATCAGAAATGTTCTGGTCTTAAATGACTGAACCTGTCCCAAGTAATTCTGTTTTGCTTCAGTGATGCTTTGTTTTCTGTCAGCAGCATCATGCCCTGGCTGCCTTCTGGAGCCATTTCCAGCAGCAAGTGTTATTTCAGATGTGCCCTCTTTTGTTTTATGGCCCTGTGTCCCAGCTTACTGTAGCTCATATTTTACATAGTGCTCATAATTTACACTGCTCCTGGATAGGGGCTGGGGAGGGACTAAAACCAGACACAAATATTTCCTGATGAAGGAGGACATGCAGCTCTGCCTTGTTTAAGGTGCAGCCAGCTAAGCCCAAGACTGAAAACCAGGCAGTTCATGCTCTCCTATTACATTAATTCAAATTCACACAGGTGAGCCTGTTTAGGAATTAAACAAATGTAAACTATTCCAGCTTTGCCACTCCAGAATAAATATTGGTCACTAAATCTCCTTCTGTGAGCAACTCAGCGGCCTCCAGGGCAGCCTGGTTGTTCAGAGGCTTTTCTATCAATTCCAGTGGTTCTAGAGATGGAGGGAAGGGGAGCAAAACTAATAACCAAAGATGAAATGACAGTTTGAATGTTTGTTTTGTTGGGGTTTTTTTCCAGTAGATCGTGTTTCACTTGCTTGAATTGATTCAGTTGTGTTGTCAAGACGAATTGTTTTACATGGCTTTGCAAAAACACAAACCTGTTTCACAGAGTAACAGAGGGATTGTAGGGGGATAAACTGTGCAATGAACAGAATTTACTCGTTTCTTTTACATAGTTATTGATGTCTGTATGTGTATATTCACTGTATATGTTCACTTAAATGTGTTTCCTTGTTCAGGAGTATCAGATGCCTGCGGAATATTATCCACTGGAACTTGATCACCACGTTCATCCTGAGGAATGTGATGTGGTTTCTGCTTCAAATGATAGATCACAATATCCATGAGAGCAATGAGGTGAGTGCTGGGAGGTGGCAGGGCCCTGCTTTGGAGCTCAGGGCACTGAGTTTCTTTGTATAAATATTGCAAGGGACACTTACCCACATGCTCAGAGAGACTTCCATGCTTCCCTGCATTTCAGTGTCAGCTGGGCACTCATCATCCGTGATTAGCTCTTCAAATGTAAGATTTGACATCTGAACTTCAGTCCCATGCTTTGGGAAAACAAATAGGGAAGTCATTAGTGTCCACATAAAGAAGATGTCTGTGCATAAATCTCTGTCATTACTCATCCAGACGCTCCTTTGAGAAAATGTAAATTCTGGTAATGTGGTGTTTGCTCTGTCTGTGTTTCTGGCAGTCTCACACTCCAGAAGATGGAGTTTATGAGTTTTATGCCCAACAGTTTGTGACTCGCTCTCATGATAATGCTGCAAATCTTTATTGAGAATTTTACAGTTATTTAGGAAAAATCTATTGGAGACAGGACTCAAATACCTCTTAAAATGTGAACATGAAGTGACAAAGAAAATAAAAACCTGCAAATATAAGGACAGATCATCACATGCCCCAGTTTTCATTAACTCATCTTTTCTCTGCAGCCTTTTTGGGAAAGGTGCTTTATACAAGCCTTGTGATAACTTTGTTATGTGATTGTGAGATAAGGCAGCATAAATAACAGCACTAGAATGAATGGGAACATCATTTATTCTAGCTATTGATGTGATCTCTTCTGAGCTGATCAGTGGAGATTAAATAGCATACACAGAAGCATCAGTGTGGAAATATTTTGCAGGAAGTTTATAATCTTACAAAAAGATAAAAAAGGAATTGGTGAAAAGNGGGAAAGGGGAAAGGGGAAAGGGGAAAGGAAAGGAAATTTGGTTTAAACAAACTTTTGAAAACAAAATGTTTCAGCTTCCTCTGGGTTGTTTTGGGCTTTAATCCTATTTAAGGATAAAGCCCAACTAAATTTCAAATATTAATGAAATAATACAGAAATGAAGTGTTAACATATCCAAAAGATTTTTTATTTTTCTTTCCATTCAATAAACAGAAGTGGTCACAACTTGTGGATGAGCTGTCATTTTGCAACTGTGCTTCTTGCCCAGTAAATTCTTAATCCTCAGAATTTTACTGGGCTTGATGGTGCATCTCTTGCTCTGTTGGCTGCCTGTAGACCATCAATGTCTCCTGCATATGAAGGCTAAGATAAAATTAACTGAGGGTAAAAGTTGCAAATACTTCACTAGAGTTAATTTAAAGGCTGGAGAATGGTGAGACCAAAATTGGTGACAGGAGAGAACCCAGGTAATTAAGAGTTGTGCTTCAGGGAATTCACTCAATGTCTGGAATTTTTCCCAGACTTAGGTGAGCAGCACTGTGGAAATGACCCTCACTTCCTTGTGATTTATTGCTTGGATGTTCCCATCTGGAGCTGACTGTGCCTCCCACAGCTGTGCTCTCACTGCACAGCCTTTATTGAAAATTCCTGTTGAGGCTGTGGCAAGATTCAGAGGTGACATGTGACATGGTGTGACTTACAGAATGAAGCACCAGTGGCAGGAACAAAGGGGATAAATTGGCTGATAAAAACATGCCTTTAAAGTTTTTTTTTCCTTTAAATATCAGTCATGCTTCTTCCCCTGAGTGGAAACAAAGCAAGACCTTAACATTGACACAGCTCACCTGTGGCCAACTGATCTGCTCCTCTTGGAGGCTTGTTCTGGAACCTGGATTTTCCAAACAGGTTTAGATACAGCAGATCCTGCAGGCTATGGTCAAAGACAACCTCAAGAGAACGGCACAGATGGATCTGTGAGTTCCTGTCAGCACCTAAAGTATTACGGTTCCAAGCCACAGGATAAATCTGCATTCCATGAATGAATTCTGCCATTGATTTTTTTTAAGGGAACAACAACATACAGAATTTTTTAAATGTTCTTACTATGATTTTAAAACATTCTTTTTTGTTCCCTTTCTAGCCCTGGTGTCGATGTATTACCACTGTCTACAATTATTTTGTGGTGACCAACTTCTTCTGGATGTTTGTGGAAGGCTGCTACTTACACACTGCTATAGTGATGACCTACTCCACAGATAAACTGAGGAAATGGGTCTTTCTCTTCATAGGATGGTGTAAGTGACCTTTGTGGTTAAAATGGTGTTCTGTGGTACCTGGAATTAAAGTGTTAAAGACAAAGTGAAGCAAGAATAAATAATACAAATCCCCCCAGGGTGAAGTCTGGACCACTCAGTCTGAACAGACACTTCTAAGAGAGGAGCTGACTTGAAAAAGAGCCTCGTTATCTGCCAGTCCAGCTCTGCAGCTGCTGAGGGGTTTGTTCCTAGAAAACAGCCTTTAGCAAAGAGTCACACCTCATCTCTGTGCTGTCCTTGGGGCTGCTCAAAGACTCAGCTGTGGCAAAGCTGCCTCTGGGATGCTGGGGTCAGTTATGGTTGCTGAGGTCGGAAAGGGCTGTGGAAAAACTGGAGATTTCCCAGCTGAAAATGTGATCACAGAGCTAAAGGACATGTGATGTGAGGCTGAAGGAGCTGAGCTGCTTTAATCTGGCAAAGAGGAAGGTGAGGAGGGATCTGTTTGGTACCAGGAGTGGTTTAAAAGATTATAACAAAGATGATGGAGCCAAATTCTGCTTGGTAATAGCAGATGTTATAAAAAGGGATAATATCCATAAACTGCAGACTGGGAGGTTCCAGTTGGATGTCAAGAAAACAGAAAATGTACCAGGAGATGGTGGAACACTGAAAAATGTGTCTTAAAATCTGTGAAACCTCTGACCCTGGGGTTGTTAAAAATCCAGCCAGTCTAAGCCCTGGCTGAGGTGGGTGAGTATTCAAAGTTCTGCTCAGAGCAGGAAATTGGAGCAAACACCTTCAGAGGTCCTTTCCAACCAACATCTCCATGGTTTGAACTCAGCCAGGAGATGTTTGGCAGGACAAGCCCCATGCAGGCAGTTTGTTCATTTGAATGAAAATCTGAGGTCAAACAGAACTAGTGAATCTAGCAGTTCTTTTCTGTTGAAGGAAGAAAGGTGGAAAAAATTCACCAGTATTTCCTTTTGTGAAGGCAGAATGACATTTTGTTGAGAAGTGCCTCTCTCTCTCTGCAGAAGTAATTGGATTGCAGTTCTGAAGGCAGAAACAGCCTTTGAAACAAAGTATGTCATTCAATCCAAAATCAAATGGGAGGAAAGAAGAGTTGCAATAGAAAGAAAATGTTTATTTGGGGAATTAATTCCATTTTTTCCCCAAAAGTTTTCAATTCTCTCAGCAAACTGGAAAATCAACTGCTTACACAGCTCTCACAGACTCACAGACTGGTTTGATCCCTGGTGTTTTCACTCCCTACCTCTGTCAGAATCCTCTGGGTCTCTCATTACTAATGTAGGAGTGCTGTGAGCTGAGTAAACCTTTCCAGCCACCTTTTGGGTGCATTCTGGCTCTGCTCTGCCTCCTCATACACATTTTTTTTTTACCAGTCTTATCCTCAAATCCCTATTCTTCACTTAACAAGGAAAAGTATAATGTTTTCCATCAGGAGAGAGGACATGGCTCCATTTTCTCTGTCCATTCCTCCCAAGAACATGGGGAAATGAGTGCACCAGACCCTTTGAGTCCGTGGTGAACAGGATGAAACAAAACACAATCATTTGAAGGGCACAGGAGCCACCAGGGATGATGGGGCAGGAGATCAGAGCTGCTCTGCTCCTTGCTGAGGTTAAAGATGGACCTTCAGCAACTCAGCCCCATCCCCTCTGTGCTGTGATTCTCCTTCCATCTCTTTAAAGGCTCCATTTCCCGCAGAAGGGCCAGAAAGTAGGAGGTTAAAAGGGACAAATTTGTGTTAGAGACAAATCCACCTTTGCTCCTCCATGAGGGTTTAGGTCATGTTACTCTCACTGGGTTAGAAGCAGATACTCATGAGAGACCCTGGGGCTCTGTCCTTGCACTCACCTTTGTGATTTCAGTGGTTTCAGAGAGACATGAACCTGCAGTTTGGAACAGGGGATGGAGCTGGTAAGGCTGGACTTGTTTGGTCTTTCCTGAGGTGGGAAGTTCAAGGGAGAGGGAAAAAAAATCCCCCCTTTTTAGTTTTGACATCAGTCTAGTCCTTGCCTGAGTATGAGTCAAGAGGCCACTTCCATTCACTCTTCCTCCCTTCCAGATTCCTCCTCCAGCAAATCCCCTTCAAACAGCTGGTTTGGAAGGCCTAACACAAACACTTGTTAGGGAGTGCAGTGATGTCTGTAAAGTTAAAAGTAGCTGGATCCTTCAGAAAGAACCCCAATAATTCTGGTACTGCAAGATATCAAGCTGTTCTTTCTCACAATCCTGTTTCATAAGGAACTCTGAAATCAAAATAATTGTTGCAAGTTTTGAAATGGTGCTTTATCTAGAGATCCCAGTATGTTTACAAGCTTCTTGCAGCCTGGGAAATTAAAACCTAAACAGCCACTTCCAAGTACTGTCTTTTAAGATTCTGCTACATCAGCTGCAGTAAAATGAAAAGGGACCAGAACTGCCGTTCAGTCAGGCAAAATTCTTCTGGTCACTGGTATGGAAATAAAAGTATTTATGTGTGTATTTGTTAATATTTTTGTTAACTTTCCTTACTGGTACTAAAGTTTTGTTGAGATGATCTTTTCTCATTTTTAAATTAAAAGATCTTAGCAGTTGTGATGTCTCAAGCAGACCAATATAAGACCACTGCTATTGAGAGTCTCCCATTCATTAACTCAGACTCTCCCCACACAAATCTGAATTTACTTTGGTACCGTGGACACATCCATCCATCCATGGTTAACTCCCTTTTTATTTTTCTCCTGCAGGTATTCCCTGTCCTATCATCATTGCCTGGGCCATTGGCAAGCTGTATTATGAAAATGAACAGTAAGTGATGTTAATATTTGTGTTTGTGTGGCTCTCTAAACAAATTGGGAAATGATACACATCCAAGCCATGTCCCAGGTCACACATTCCTGCTTCCAGTGCCTGTGCATTTCCTTCTTCCTCAGTCTAAGGAGCTGGTCCTTGCTCAGGCAACCTGCCTGTCCTGCTTGATTTCTTACACATGGGATTGGAGAGCTCTTGTTGTTGAAAAACATCCCTAAAGAGCTGCCAGCTCTGATCAGTTCCTCTGTCCCTGAGGATGAGTTCCCAGGGAGATCTCATCTCCTAATCCTTCAAACAGCTGGAAGTTCCTCTTCTAAAATCCAGTCCTGACTTTGCTCCTTGCCAGAGCTTTTGTCCATTTGTCCTGAGCACGAGGAGAATCATGTGCTGCTCCCAGGAGGTCACACCCAGCCAACTGGACACAGGCAGCAAACATGGACTTGCCTGCAGCTTCCAAGGCTGCCCAAAATTCAGGAAAAATGGGAGGTTCCTCTTTCTCCATCTGACTATCCATTCAAGTTGTTTGGAGGTTGAGCTGGGGTTCAGGTTGTGTAGCTCATTGTAGTTTAAAAGCTCAGAGCAGAAATAATGTTAAGAAAATGCTTCAACCAACTTAACTTTCTACTCTTTGTATTTGAGATCATTTTCTGCTCAGTGAGGCAATTTTAGTTGGTACTGTGGCAAATATCCTGTCTGGGGTTTATCAGTGCTTTAGCAAAATAAGGCAACTCTGAAAAAAAAAGTACTGTTAAATCTCAATTTAAAAAAGCACACACAGATTAAGAGTTATTGCAGTAATTTCATTGATGGGCATTTGCTAGGGGGAAGAACATTAGTGAGATCTAATTAATAGTGATAAAACCAGGGGTGGGTTTGGTTATATAAAGAACTATCAGAGAACCCTGAAGAATATTAAGTAGTGCTATTCAACAGATATGTATTTTACAAATCTGAGTCTTATCACAACTGACTTTCTAAACTGTCCTCTTCAATATTCAGGGAATGCTTATTTATCCTTCCAGAGGTACAAAAAGAATAAAAAGTGGTTAAAGGGCTTTTATTTCACACAAATGCAACAAATAATTATCAGAGATGCAGCAAGTAATTGTCAGTGATTTAAGTTTCTCTTTTTGATTTTAAAGAAATTGTTTTATTCCAGGAACAATGGCTTGTGTTGGACTTAAAGTGAGAGTTCAGATGATTGGCAGAACAGTTTTGCAATACCTTAGCCAGAAGTCCTAGCTGGAGCAGTTAAGGCTCTAAATATGAAATATTGCTAATCAATTGCAGACATTTATAATTTTCTGGCAAATAGCTGTCTCCTGTCAGATCTGGTTTATAATCTCATGAGATGAACACAGACCTAAAAAAGCTGTTGGTTTTGTTTTTCTCCACTACCTTCAAAAGCAGCCTTGGAGCCCCAGCTCCCCTGCAGAGTCCTGTGTTGCAGAGTTTCTTTTTGGCCACAACCATGTTTCCTCAGTGTGGAAATAAATCCACATTAACTCTTCACTCAGCACAACCTTGGCCTAATACTGGACTTCAGATAGCAAATCTCAGCATTTTGGTCTTCCAGTTAAGCAACATTTAAATTCCAAAGAGCAGCAAGCAGCCTTTGCCCTGGAATCTGATTTGTGCTCTACCACTTTAGTTCCAAATTCTTTGCTGACTTTGTCTAGCCCACGAAGTTCTGCCACATGCTTCAGTCTGCTTCATATTAGTCCCTCTGCTAGAGCAGCCAGCTACCCAGGAACTCTTTGCTTCTCTTAGTTCTCTGAGTTTCAGGCAATAAAAAATAGTTCTCCCAAAATACCCTTCAAAATCTTCTTTCAAATGTAGATCTTGCAAGTTCTTTTCTTCTGGAGAAATTTGTTTCCTGCCCTGGCATATCTTGTAATTTTTTTTTTTTCATGTCTTTCCAGCTACATAAAAAAAAATAAAATTCAAAAACACATCATTCATTTAAGGCTGTCCTGGGGATTCTTCTTGGATGATAACTTGACTGGAGGAAGTACCTTATTCCAAGTCTTGCTCTCATGCCCAAATTTTGGAAGATGAGTTGCAGAATTATTGATTCACACTCATTTTCAGCCAGTGCACCGGGGAATAGCAGGCATCTTTCACATTTTTAAAACATTCAGAGCTCCCTCATTCATTTGGAACTTAAAGGATGTAGGAATTGAGCCAAGAAAAGGCAAATAACTGAGAGGTAGTGAACTGTGTTCCTGATTCCAGCTGCATACCTCAGCACTCCTGTCCACTCAGAGCATCTTGCAATGGGCAAGCAGCTCCTCCTGCTTTAGCAAACAACACATTTTGGAGAGAGGCTTGGAGGGTGTGGTGTGACCCACAAGGATCCCATCTGAACCAGAACTTTCTTAATCCCAGTCCATTTCCCCTGGACTTGTGAGGTCGTGTCTTACAGACTCCAGCCTCTTTGAGGCAACTTATTACATCTTGCTGCTTGTAAAAGTGCAGATGTGGCTCCTGGCTCAGGAATTACCCTTGTTTCCATGGCTCCAGTGGCACTAAATTATCTGTTTCACAAAGAAAACATGGGGAAGGCATAACTTTTGCTTAGAGACTTGTTATGGGGTATCCATGACAAGGAAGAAAACTCTCAGACCCTTGAACTCCAAAATCTACTTCCTAAGGGATCTGGAGTGCCAGTGATCTAAGCCTTAAGGAATTATGAATGCAAAGCTGTCTTTGCTTGGTGGAATCCTGGATCCAGACCCCATGGTTGTAGCTCTAATACTAAATTAGCTGGGCCTGGATTAGTTCCTAGAGCTCAACTTCCAAATAGTATGGAATAATTGACACCCATATTATTAAACCTTCCTGGCCTCCAAACTCAGGGGAGCTGCAGTTTGGGACAGTTGGGAATGTCCTCTGGCCCCTGCTAGCTCCAGATTTGTTCCCCAGGAATAGCTGGGAACTTGGTTAGTCTGGGTCCAAATGGAATGGTGTGAGTGCAGACCTGAGCTCTCATTCATTTACCAACATAAACAGAACAGATTGATTGTTCTCAGTGAAGAGGATGAAGTGAGTGTCAGTGTGGGTTGCTCTGAAATCACAGGGCTCTTTTGTTGTGTAACACAGCAGGGAGAAAAACTTCTGGAATTAGTGGAAGTCAAGCCAGCTCTCGGCCACATGTGGCACATCCAGGCTGTCCTCTGCTCTGAGGCCACTGTGAATTCACTTCACCTGAGTCCATTTCCCAGCCTGCTTTGGGTTGCCCCAGACAGTTTGGAAGTGGATGTTGGAGCAGGAATTTAGTGGTTTCAGATGGTGGCTCTGTTCTGTCTGCTGGCTTTGGTGGCAGTGGAGTCATGAAGGTTGGAAAAGGCCTCTTGGATGGCAGAGCCCAGCCCCTCACCCCACACTGCCAGGTCCTTCACTAACCCATGTCCCCAAGTGCCACATCCACATGGTTTTTGAGCACTTCCAGAGTCCCCAGTGGTCCCCAGATTCATTCAAAGCCAATGGGATGACTCCTTTTCCATTCAGTGTTTTATTTAGATAGCATTTCCATGCAACTTGAGACATTTGCTTTAATTAACAGCCTTTGTGGAATGTGTCTCTGGGCACTGCAATGGATATCAGGGATTTTTTTCTCTTACACAGAATATTTCTTTAATCTGTTTCTCAGACATCTTCCTTATAGCATGTTCTCATATTTCTTCTAAATATTAGCATAGGCAATAGCCAAAACCATAGAGGGAACACATATGTTCTAATGGGAGGGGAAAGTGGGGCTCAGATCTGTATCCAGCAACAGGTGATGTGCAGCAGAAAATCCAATTACTTGCTGATAATTTATATATGATTAAACAATGCAGTGAATAAGGGAATACCTCTCTATAGTGTCCTTCATGTTAAGGTCTAAAAGAAGTGAATTTACCTTTACAAGTTGTTTTCTTATTTGTTTTGTTTTTTACAGGTGCTGGTTTGGAAAAGAGCCAGGGAAATATATTGACTACATCTACCAAGGGCCAGTGATTCTTGTTCTCCTGGTAAGTGTTTATGTGGGTGGGAGGACACTGCCATCTCCCACTGAGAGGAAATTTAATCTGTCATGTTCCACATCTGCTTTTATGGAAAATCAGAGACAAACAAGGCCAAACATCTTCAGGTGTTCTCTGAAGTTGCCACAGCAGATAGCACTGCAAGAATTGAAGTGATTTGGTTTGGGCCATTCTTTCCTCCTCCCTCTGCAGTGCTGTTTGCCTTTGTACAAGGTTTTGAGAGGTGGGAAGGAAAAATGTCCAAAGCCAGGGGGTGCATTACAATATCTGCTCATCCACTTGGGGCTCATGAAAACTATAGCAATTCTGTCACACACATGATGTAGAAAAAATGTAATAATCACAGTCAGGAATTGCATCTTGCACAGTTTTCTCCATTTTCTACATCACCATCACTGCTGTGTGTTTGTTTCTAGATTTCCTGTTGTTAAATTTCCTTCCCAGTGCTGCCCACGCTTCCCAGGCTGTTTATCTGTTTACCCAACACTCCATCTCTTGTGCCAACCAAGAGTAGGCTGAGGGAGAAGGAAGCTCATTCATAACCCATTTTGAGCTTTCAGCTGAGGCACAGTGGTGCTTTCCCAAGAAAAAAAAAAAGCCAAAAAAACAAAACTTAGTGTGGATGGGAACTATTAGTTAGCTATTAGTAAGGGCAAAGCTGAAAAGAATGATTCTGCTCTTCCAGGCAGGTGAGCCAGCAGTGAATTCCCAGGGCTCAGTGGGGTCCCCTCTCTTAGGGAGCCAAGGTTTGCTGTAGCTGCCCTTACATCCCTCCAGCCCCCACAGGGAAGGTGCAAATGTTCCTGAACAGGCACCACTGGCAGCTTTCTCAAGGCTAAGAAAAGCCTCATGTTCTCACCTTGTGAGAGCCCTGTTCAAGGGAGTCAGCATGAAAAAAGTTTCTGTGTTGCCCACTCAGATTTCAGTGTGTGTCCCGAGAGCAGGAGAGTTTGTTTCTGTGTGAATTGTTAAGATATAGCAAAAGGATCCCCTGAAGAGAGAAAAAAAATCCAAAAATAGGAGTATATTTTATGCAAAAATTCTTTATGTTCTAAGGAAAGAAATAGCAATGGGTGTGATAAACAAACTATAATTTGTGTTGCTGAGAGAGCTTAACTTAAGGCATTGCCATCACAAAATCAGAAAGCCTCACAGTAAATTTACCTCACTGATACATAGACCACAAATAAATCCTATTTAGACAACACAAAGTGGGAGATTTGTGGTACTTGAAGCACTTGGGTTTCACATCATTGCCTGGAAATCTGTGGCTCTGAATTTTCTAGAACCCTTTAGTCCTCAGGAGCTATAAAGTCATTGGCTAGCATCTGTGACAGACACCACAGAGTCCTGAAAATGGGTTTTTTTTCTCCCCAGAACAGCACTGTAAATATTTAAAGACCCCAAAGAGACCCAGAGGTCTCTCTGGAGGTGTAGCTGGGGGCTGTCACTTTCTGTACAGGTCATATTATCTGTCTCAAATTTGGAACAGCCTTGAGACCCCTCTGAACTGAGCCAGTGACTGAAGAGCCCAGACCTGACACTGTGAATTGAACCTTCCTACCTTGGCCTGTCTGCATTTGAGCCCTAATTAACAAACAAATGAAACAACAGCAGTAATTGCACTGTGGAGTGGAAAGGAGCTGATATAATTTACAGAAGTAACATAAGGGCCAGCCCTTCCCCTCATTTTAGGGTTATTCCCCACAGAAAGCACTACTGGGCTGGGGGAGGAAAGCATCCCTCTGCAAGCAAAATCTAACCAGCAAATCTGAAAGCTCCTGCTACAACACACTCCTGATTCCTAAAAGCTGCTCCCCTGCTTCTTTTTGTTTTTTTAATTGGAACTGTCAGTTCACTTTTGGAGTGTTTCTAATTAAAACCCACAACCCCACGGTGTCTTAAAGCAGTTTGACATGCTCATTTTTTTGATCCTTATGTGAATAAATTCAAACTGTAGATAATGACTGAAGCATCACTTGCTGTTATTGGAGGCCCTGACCCTTTCAAGGGTGCTGTGACAAGTGCTGGATTAAGAGCACTGAAATTTGACATCTTCCATGTACTCAGGGCAGCAGAGTCGGGCGTCACCGCCCTCAGATGTGATTATGTCTCTGCCTTAGCTCAGACAGGGACAAAGTGCTGCCCTCCTCTTCCCTCCACTGAACAGTGGTCACCTCAAGTGGAAAACACAGGGCTTTCAAAAACAGGACAACTCTGTGACCTCTTTCAGGCACTGCTAATAAGTTGGGTTTGAACTAATGAGGAATTGAAATGGAGCTGTGACTGTGTTTTGTGAAAGAACGTACAGGACAGGGCACAGTCCTGATGGGGCAAGGGGGAATGGCTTGAAGATGATGGAAAGTAGATTAAAATGGGATATTAGGATGAAATCCTTCCCTGTGAGGGTGGGGAGGCGCTGGCTCAGGGTGCCCAGAGAAGCTGTGGCTGCCCCTGGATCCCTGGAAGTGCCCAAGGCCAGGTTGGGCAGGGCTTGGAGGAACCTGGGAGAGTGAGAGGTGTCGCTGCCCATGGCAGGGGTGAGAACAGGATGGGCTTTAAGGTCCCATCCACACCAAACCATTCTGTTACAATTCTGTGAGACAACTATCCCAGGCTTCTGGTGCAAAAATAGACACGGATGTTGCAAGAAGAAATCAGTGGTATTTCCAAGAGGACTAACACTAAAAGCCAAAATTCTAAATACTCCATGGAATTACAGTTCCTGTGCACCTGGGAACACTCCACCTGGGGCAGTTAAAACTGGCTTCACCCACCTGAGTGAAGAGCCAGGAGCTCAGTGTCCAGCTCAGGTGAGCTTTGGTTACCTCTTGGGCAAGTCTTTGTGTATTCCAGAAGCATCATTGCTCCAACCGGTGGCAATATGATTAGAGTGCTAAATGTTCTTAGAGCTATAAAACTTGCTTCTAAAGATGCAATTCTGTTTAAACATCATTATTAAGGATTTGATTTCTCATTTTCTTACCTCTCTTCACTGAGCTGGATGGTGTAGCACAAGGAACAGGTCATGCAGGAGCTTTAAGCCTCACTGGAAAATAAAGATTGGCCTAAAAAAGGCATTTGATCATGGCAGCAGTCCTCAAGTCCACCTCTAGATCACATTATTGTGTTGTATCTCAAGTACAAAAACTTTGTATGAGGCAGTGGAGTTGTTTGATTGATTGATTGATTTTCTGCCTGTCTGTAGAAGGAGCTTGGAGATTGACTTGGACTGAAAACAGAGAAACTATTTCAGAGACAATTTCAGAAAAAAAAAGAAACTGAATATAAGTTCTGATTCTGTATATTGGGTGAGAAACCTGTATTTTTATTGACAAAACACCTGAGGGAAAAAATTTAGGTAATCATGGGGGTTTTTTTTGTTTCATTCCTGAATGGATTTTGACTTGTACATATCCCACAAGAGAACTAAAAATTGAGTATGTTGGATGCTTTGAGATTCAATTTCTCATAGCACTAGAAAAACACACTCTATTAGGTATTTTCTCTTCAAATGAGCACGTTGGGGGTTTTTAATTCTGATCTGCTTTCTCAGAGTCACATAACTGAGTTTTAATCACGTGCCTCTCTCTGAAGCTAAAGAGGCAAAGGGTTGGAAAAAAAACATCAGGGAAGTGAATTTCTTCCTGGTTTTGTTGAGGAAAATACATTTCTCGTGTTCAGTTTTTGATGTAAAACTGCCAAAGAATTGGTGAAACATGAAAACACAGTAGGGTCAGAGGACAAACCTCAGAGAAGAGGCACCAGAGGCAGTTACCTGAGCTGCTTTTTCCCTCAGTAACTTCTGCTGTGAACTGACCCCAGCTATGAACCACTCTGCAATATTTCTCAGAGCTAAGACTGTATAAATTTGTAATTTTTCAAAGAGTCAGATCATTTCTTTTATCTCAAAACCTTTCATTCAGCTTTAATAGATTTTTTTCCCCTCTTGTGCTTGAGAACTGAACAGTTTTGCAAACTCAGGATTTTTTTGTGTCTGGTTGAAAATAATTCACTGCAACCAATTAGCTGCTGGAGTGAGTGGCTGTATGAGGTGGGGGAGTTCCTGGAGTTCACTTCTGCCTCTGCCTTCATCATTTATTTAATTTTGAATAAGTTAAAATGCTGCTCAGAGCTCAGCTTCCCCAGCTATAAAGCCACTTCAATGATTATCTATTTTGAAATTATCTATTTAAAAATTATCCTCTCTTGCTTTGAAATTCCTGGATGACAAGTAGAGGAGTTAAGGGTCCTTATTTCAGTGTAGAATTCTGCTCAGGAGAGAAAGCCACAGATAACCAAGAGATCTTTATGATGTGCTGCTCATTAAAGATGCAGAGTTTTTGTGGTGGCAAGAACAAAGCTGGCCCCAGTAATCAGGGACCACACAAATGGATTTTTAGATCAGCATCCTCTTGCCTGGTTTATTTTCCTTCTCAGTAATTCCAGGTGAGTTTTTTTTTTGTTTCCTTTCTTCTGCTGGGAGCTGAGCTAAGGTTTTCAGGGAGCCAGTGAGTGTAATCCCAACATTTCTACTGTGAATGAAAACTCCCAGAGCTCATAACTCCCCACATAAAGCTGAGGTTGTTTGTCTCCCCCATGGTGTTACCTTCACATCAGGTGATTTTCTGTGCCAGATTATTGCCTGATCACTCAGTCCCTGAACAGCTCTTTGCAATCAGTCTTGATTTGTGCTGTTGTGAGCAGTTTGATGCTACTAAAAATCTGTCAGCCTGTTCTTCAATCCCTTTTACAGATCACTGAGATTTGTGGTAGCCTCTTGCAATTGAGAAATCAGAATAATATATGTGTATATATACATATATGTATGTATTCCTGCCTTTTTTCCCTTGTGTTTTTATGCACAGTGCTCTACCCTTCAAACCTGCAACAAATTCCAGTGGGAACCTTTGGGGTTTGGAATTTGAATTCCTTTCAGAGATCTGTCCACAAGGATCTCCCTTGTCCTCATATTGACTCTTTCAGAGGACTTCACAAACCACGTCATTCTCCCCTTCACACCTTGTTTCTCCTCTTTACAAAGAATTTGTCCAGCCCAGTTTCAGGTTATGGGAAATATCAGTATCTCAGTGTAGCAACCCCTGGCTGATGCTCTGGAAGGCTGTGACAAGAAGGAATTTTCAGTAAATAATTGAGTTAGTTCAGTTTCTCAAAACCAAGGCTGTGGAAAGGGTGTTTTTAAAAGTTTTTTCACATCAGAGAGTGGAGGTGCTTAAGCTTATCAAGAAAATCAGCTGATTGATCGACAAAAAGGAAGTTTTTCTAAGTGAAAGTTATCTTTCCACTATCCCAGGCTGCTCCAAGCCCCATCCAGCCTGGCCTTGGACACGTCCAGGGATCCAGGAGCTCACCACCCTCACAGGGAAGAACTTCCTCCTAATATCCAATCTAAACCAACTCTATTTCAACTTGAAGCCCTTCCCCTTGTCCTGTGATTGTCTTCATTTCTTTTGATCTGCCATGCTGCATTTCAAACACCACAGTCCACATTGCTGAAATTCTTCTGATCTTCTAAAGAAATCAAAGTTTTCTCACTCACTATTTTATGTATAGGAGTATCTCACCTGTGCAGGTAGCTGTATGCATTGCATTTATGGGTTTTTTTTTGCTGAAAAGCCTTCTCTAATCCTGTGTAAGCATCCTCCTTGCTGATACAATTGCTTCTCTGAATATTTTAGTTTCTACAGACTCCCTTCACACTTCTGTTTCACAGTTCTGCCTTGTTCTGTTCAGAGACTGAGATTTTATTATTATTATTATTGATATTCTTTTCATTTCCCCTTCTCCTTCCTATTAGCTTATGTTTTTTCTCAAACACTGATGAAATTAGTTTCCCTATTGATTTTTTAAAATTTCTTTATTCTAAAGATGAGCAGTTCCTCCACTGCTGCAGGTTTGCAGTTCATGACTTGTTGACATCCCTGAGTTCTTTTTGCAAGACTTTTATCATAATTTCTGCTGTTTTGCATGCAGGTTGTGCTAGCTGCACAGAGCACAAAGATAATGTGCTGGTTTGATTTTAGTCTATCCAGAATTTATCTCCAGTTTTGCCACCATTGCTATTACTGACTTTCTGCTGTTTATATTTTGTAGCTGTGGGGTCAATAAGTGCCCAGCAAGGTGTCCAATACTACATACACTCTACAAATTTCCTGCATTTTCTACTTCTGTTTGTGAAATGTTCATTCTTCTTAATCGTGTCTCATTATTCCTGATTGTACATAAAAGTGTTTTCCAGCCTTTGCCCAAAGGACTCATTGTGGTGCCTGTGACCTTTGAAAAGGAAACTGTGATAAAAAGCCCTGTCTGAGGATCAGGTCAGGCCAGCATGGTAGAACAATTAAAATAAAGCATTAATTAACAGGCAGAGTGCTCATCTGAGGTCAGGATGGCAGCATCCAGAGCTGCCACTCAAAGGACTGCTCTGTGCCCAGTTTGGGTTACTTAACCCTGAGGTGATTTTAAAACACTGCATAAAAATATGAAGTCTAAATAGAATAATTTTTACAGTTCCCAGGAGTGAAGAGGAGCAAACATTCTAGGAAGCAGAGGAGCACAAGCTTTCTGTGAAGCGTGAAATACAAAGCCCAGCAGTAAATGAGCAAAATAAAAGCCAGTTGTCCATTAAATTGTCAAAAGAAAGAGCAGAGCTTAATGACCTCCCTTTGAAACTCCTGGGCTTGGGAAAAACTGCAAAGAAGCCCTCAAGAGTCAGCATTGCCTCTTTTGTGCACTTTGGCTATTTCATCTTGATAAGGGAGATAAATTTCCTCTCAAGTGGAGTTTGGTTTTTATGACAGAAAAATTTTACCACCGAAATCATTTACTGAAAAGTTGCTTTTGGTTCAGAAGAGTTTCTGGGCTCGTTTGTTCAGGTTATAATAGAACAGTGCCAAAACAGATGGCTCAAATACTTTCTGGATCACTGGTTTGTAACTCCATTTTGGGGGTCTGAATTTTCATCCCAATTTAGAAATGGAAAGACTAAACTTCTGGCAAGAAATGAAAAATTTTTCTTTCCCATCTGTAGTTGGAGAGGGTCTTATTCCAGCAATAGCAATATTCTTAGCATGGCATAAATAAAGGAGAAAAAGAAATAAGTTGTTTTATTCTGTCTTCAATACTTTGCCTGTGGATTCATTTCATCTACCAGTAAATGTCAAGGTAAAAATCCTTAGTTATGTTTTCCATTAGGAAGCAGAAAACGTGGATAAACAGAAATAAATGCAAACAGAAAATGAGCCTAAAGAGAAATAAAAAGGATGCACTGCCTTTCATCATTACTGCTCTTAAATGGCCGTTCCTGAGTCTCCATTTATGTAACTGATGTGTGGGTTTTGTTAGAGCTGCCCAGCTCTGAGGAATTAATCTGTTGACACAGAGCTCCAATAGTAACAAAAAAATCCTTGACAAGTAATTGTGAACTTTGGTCAATACAGAACTTAGGCACTTTTCTAGGAAAACTCACTTTGCAGTGGAGTGAGATCCTTCTTCCTCTGAACCACTGTGATCTCTCTGAGGAACAAGCACCAGAGGCTGCATCTTCTCTGCCTGTAAATCAGGCTCAGTCTGGTAGCCACTACAACTGTATGGTTTCTCTCCAGCTGAGAAAACAGCTCCATTTTCATCTCCAAACCTTCAGCTCTTGCAGGCTGTGTACAGCAGCTTGTCCCCTGCTTGATTCCCACACCATGTCCTCTCTCCTGAGTAAACTCCCCCATCATCCCCACAAGCTGTGGTCTTAGGCCCAGCAAGGACAAATGGACAATTAAAACCCCATCTGATTATGCACTGAAAATTGATCTGCAGATCAGACCTCTCTGAGTGTTGCTAAAAGGCCCTACTGAGTCAAGTGTCTCTCTGAAATGGAGTAGGGTTTTGGTTTGGTTTTTTTTCTTTTTTTAAAGAAATCATTAAAAGTGAACACGCCGATATGTGCTTGTGGAAGGCAAAACCAAAAATACGTATTTCGCTGTGACCACATTTTCATCTTTTCCCTTGGATTTTTTGCTTGTATTTTAGGGGTGACCCTATCCAAGTCTTAAAGATCTCTCAGAGAAACCTTAATAGAGACAAAATGTTGGTGCCTTAAAACATTTTTAAGTTTCCATAGACTTAAAGTCACAGAACCTCTGTCAACACAGCCCCATTCACTTCATCAAAGCTCACGTGGGATATCCTGAGCAACCTGAAGATCAGTGGAAGATTTGTGTGGGCAACTGGTTCAAGTCCAAGCCCTATTAGTTCAAAAACACTCATTTAAAATATTTCAAATGAACCACTGTTGCAAAGTTTCCATTTCTTTCCAGTGAATATAAATAGCTCTTGGGATAACCAGCTGCTTAATCTAACAAGAAGTGATGCCTGCCCAACTCAGTTCCTTATGCTCTTGCTCTTCTTATCCTCCCCCTGGGGTGGAATTGATTTACAGCCAAGGCCAAGTCACTTGGCTTTTCTCACAGGTACTAAACCTAGAATGGGGAAGAATCAGTTATTCCTTTTCCTGGAGAAACTGTGGGATGAATCCAGCAGCAGGAGCTGTGTGTGTAACAGGGCTGCGCTCCTGTCCTGTCCTGCTGCAGCAACAGCTGGGCAGAGAAGCTGATGGAAAAGTGGAAAACCCAGCCTTGAAGGAATGTCACACATTCTAAAGGAGATTCTAAAGACAGAAGGAGCTGTGAATTATTTTTCCAACCTCCCCTTATGCACTGAAAAGGCCAGAGGATTCTCCTGACTTGATGGTCCTCTGCATCCAAGCCAGCACCTCTTGGGCATATACATGAGACCCATTTTTCCAGTGCCTTCCTCCAGCTCAGGATACTCTCCTTCCACCTGTCCCATTCACCAGTCTTTAAAAAAAGCCCAATTCTCTGGTTTGCAGGTAAAGGCAGACTGGTAAGAGAAGACTACAACAATAATGGAAGAAGCAGAGTGGAAGTCACTCTGAGATTACTCAGGAGGAGGATGCAGTTTGAGTGGCCAATGCTGTTGTTACCTTCTCCTAGAAAACATGGGCAGTTTTTTAAAAGTCAACACTGCTAAATCTGCCTTCCTGGTGCTCCAGGAGAGAGCTGAGGTTTCTTACCAGCTTTGTGCCACATGTGCCAGTGCCACTCACAGATGTCAGGGATGATGGGGTGCCTCAGGTGCTCCTCTGCCCTGGGCTTGGGCGGCTGAACTGGGAGAATTAAAAACAGGATTTAATAGAACAAGAGTGTTTCTGGTGAAATAACTCCCAGAATTTTCAGCTAGCAATTCTTCTGGACTGATGAATCACGCCTCTGCAACTGAATTTCAGAAAAGGCCCTAATCCCTAATTTTCTGATGCAGGCTGTGGCAATTAGAATTTCCAGTTCAGATGGCAGGATGCTGTCACATTGAGGAAGGACTCATAAGACTTGAAATGTTTTCTTCAGTCCAGTTCATCGTGATAAAGCCATGTGATCAGTCCAACTGATATTTGGAATTAGCCCTTACCTAGGAGTCTGTAATTCAGTCTAGCCCATCTCATTACAATTGCAAAACGGGCACATTTTAGATTGGTGTCTTTTTTATATCCTTGGTAGAAATAGCCCAAGCATGGCTCTGAGCTGATAGAGAACCTCAAGATTTAACAGCAGAATTTCAGAGGGGGAAGTTTTCTTTCTGTGGGTGAAGGTCACCTCCATTCACCTCCTGCTGAGCAGAGACTGCCTGAACATTTCTCTTTGGGTTACTGAAGAGCAGTGCAGTCACCAGTGTGAGGAGTTTAGGATTCAGCTTAAACCACAGATATGGAGCTGGTTTTGTCTCTGATAAATAAAGCATGAACCAGTTGATTTCAAGCTCTTAGTATGACAAAAATGATTCTGAGTAGAACAAACACACAAGCTGCACTGTTTTATTTACTTCTTACACTCCCCAGGGCTAAGGCAATAATTTCCATAAATGCCATGTTAACTCCTAGAACAGCATTTTTGTATCTCACATAGTGTGTTTACACAATTCCCAGTGCTGCCAGTCTCCCAGTGTCTGCTCAGGTGTTTTATTGCTCCATTTGTTCTGAGCTGTGTAACAGGAGCCACGGGGAATGCTCTGATGGATGCCAAGATATGTAAACATTGAAATACACCCCATAGCACAGGGGGAAAAAGGAGCATATTTTGAGAACACCTTTCAGCTGTCAACTCTGCTGTGGTGTTTGTAAATATTCTGATGTCAGTCACAGAATTGTTCCATTCATGGGCTGAAAGATGCCCTGGAATTGTGTATGAGGTAAATATTCTCTCATGAGCTCTGCTGGGACCTCAGCAGTTGTGTGGTTCTGACAACTTTTGGGACAGACTCATGTCTTGTAAGCTTCCCTACTTTATGCCTGAAAGCAACTCCAGAGCTGTTCCTAAGAGCCAAATCCTTCCACTGATCACAGTTGACAAATCAATCTTCTCTTCAGTTTGGTGAGGGTTTTTGATTTTTTTTTTTAATTTTCCGCTATGCAAGAAAGTTGTTAGCAGATACTACAACAGTAATTAGAGCAAATACCAATTCTCAGTGGTGAGGCTGCAGCACAAATAATAATTACCCAGCTGAGCAGATTGAAAAGGGATTGGCAAATCCATCAATCTCACCTTTAGTTCCTTGTTGCGCCCAGAAAAGGAAAAGAGGGAGTGAAAATAAGCTTCTTGTTAGGGCAGTAATGATGTACTCCATTTTCACTGCTGTTTTGGAAACATTAAGAGCTGTTGGATGTTTGCTGTATAATCTGATGTTTCTAGTAAACTTCTGAGTCTGTTGCAATCAATGGCAAAGCCAAAAGGCTGTTTTCAGTAAGACTGAAACTGTAAAATGTGCCTTTTAGAGTGGATCATGTCGTGTAAGCCTTTATTTTACTGACTGGTTGCATTATTTTCCTCTCTCTCCCTTCTTTTCCAGATAAATTTTGTATTTCTGTTTAACATAGTTAGGATTTTAATGACAAAGCTGAGAGCTTCAACCACTTCAGAAACAATCCAGTACAGGTAAGTCAGCTTTTGATTCCTGCTGCTCTGGTGCTAACAAAGCTCTGCCAAGTCCTGTCCTTGTCCCATCCTTGTCTTTCCAGGTGCCACTGTTGATAGAGCTCATAAATCAGGCTCACAGTATTTATCTGTGCAGGCTCTCCAGAAAAACCTGCCTGCATTTTTTCTGTCCACTCCATTTCACTTCAGCCCTGCATGTGCCCCCAAAACACACACATGGAATCCCCTCTTTTCCACGAAATCTGAAGGATTTGATCTCATGTGAGGACAAATTTATCAATTTCTATATGTACACAAGTGTAAGAGCAGCATCCAGCTCTGGGATCCCCAGCAGAGGAAGGACCTGGAGCTGCTGGAGCCAGGCCAGAGGAGGCACCAGGATCATCACAGGGATGGAGCAGCTCTGCTGTGGGGAGAGGATGGGAGAGTTGGTATTGTTCAGCCTGGAAAAGGCTTTGGGGTGACCTAATTTTGACCTGAAGGGAGCCTGCAAAAAGATGGAGAGAGACCATTTACAAGGATCTGGAGTGATAGGACAAGGGGAAATGGCTTCAAACTGACAGAGAGCTGGTTTAGATGGATACTAGGAAGAAACCCTTCCCTGTGAGGGTGAGGAGGCCCTGGCACAGGGTGATCAGAGAAGCTGTGACTGCCCCTGGATCCCTGGAAGTGTCCAAGGCCAGGTTGGAAAGGTCTTGGAACAGCCTGGGATAGTAGAAGGTCCCCTTCTACTAGGGGCTGGAACTGGATGATCTTTCACCTTCCAAGCCAAGCCATTCTGGGATTCTGTGATTAATGTGTGCATACAGGTATTTAATGCTCCATTTAAAATGTAGGGCAGGGGTATGATGGTGCTCCTTCCTTTCATCTGGTGGCAGAATTAGGGTAACAATTGTGGCTTGCACCACAGAACTGATCCTCAACTAATCAGTGCCTTTATTTGGGTTTGGCTTCTCAGGTAAATCAGTTCCCATACCCAGCATAACCCCACAAGCACTGGGATGGTAGAAAGGAAAAGTCAGGAGGGAAAGTGGCCTTGCCCCTTCAGAAACCAGTGTGGGCTTAGATCACCCTTAACAGTCTGAAAGCAAATTCTCAGACACCAGGAGATGCTGAGTGCCCTTCTCTTGTCATTTGCAGTATCTTGCAAGATACTTGGAGGACTTACAGACTAACAGGTCCTTGCAGTAGGAAATGGCACAGGTTTTGTGGAGTGAGATCAGTCACTCTTAACTCATTTCTGGATAAAATCTCAAGCTGGGTTGCATCTTGATGCCCTCAAGTCAGGCTGCTCTTGACTTTGGAGGCAGGTTTGCTGCAGTAATGGTCTTTGTTGTTTTGCCTGATTCCTTTCTTTTACTCCTGTCAGGGTTTTGTTGGTGAAGTTAGTGAAGTGCAGTAGCTGGCAGTCAAACCCTTCTCTGCGCATTTCCTGAGAAATCAAGGGATTTTTATTGCTCAAACCTCATGCCATAAAACTAAAACTAGCCTGAAAAAGCCCTGATTCAAACTTCAGAACATTTTTATCCCTTCTGCAGCTTGCAGGGGAGCATTAGAGACATTAGAGTGAATCAACCTACAGTAACTGCCATTGTTCTGGAACAGATGACAATGATCTTATCCTTGCAGGCTCTGTGAGAGAATTGTCTTTTCCACTGCCTAAATGGAAACCTGTAGAATTCCAGCAAAGCCTGGGGCAAGCCTTGATGCACTAAAGCAGAGCAAAGCAACCCTTTGCTAAGCAGGTCTTAACTCCTGTGGCAGCTGGTTCTTTAAGGCTGTCACTTCATCCTGACACTGGCAGTGGTTTTGTGCTCCCCTGCCTGTCTTTATCTACCTGTTATGGCATTATTCAGAGATTTATACAGACTTTGCCAAATTTCAGCCTTTGTGTCTGCACAGTGCCTAGTACAATGCCATGCTGCTCTCAGCTGGCACTCCAAGACACTGTTACAGCATCAACAATAAGGATTAGCCCCTAATAATTCTGTTAATCCCTGATGTTTCCTCATTCACCACCTGCTTTGCCACTTGTGATTCCTAAGACAGCCCTGAGCAGTTGAGTTGGGTGGGGAGATGTTGCAGAAAGTGTTCACACGGCAGATCAAATCAAATCAGAGCAGGTCTCAGCTGAGCTAAGCACTGATCACATCTCTCTGAGGTGTAAGAAATCACTCACCAAACCTGCAGAGAATCCCAAGGCTTCAAGCCTCATTGATAGGAGATAAAAAGAGGAAGGGGGTGAAAGAGAGGGATATAAATAAGGTTCTCGTTTCCCTGGAGTTCAGAGGGTGGGGGGAAACACCAGGATTCCAAGGCTTTCCCAGGACACTTTCCCAAAGTGGACAGGCATTGGTCAGGCAGGGAGGCTGTCACTCTTTCCATTCTCCTCCTTTCCACTCCCAGCACAGTTGTTCCTCCCTGTGTTCACTTGTTTTCTGTTCCCTGCCCACAGGAAGGCAGTCAAGGCCACGTTGGTCCTCCTGCCTCTGCTTGGCATCACCTACATGCTTTTCTTTGTCAACCCTGGCGAGGATGACATTTCCCAGATTGTTTTCATCTATTTCAATTCCTTCCTTCAGTCTTTTCAGGTAAGAGAGCATTACAGCTGTCTGTATCTGCTGAAAGGATCCTCGGTGCATTTCAGCCATTAAACTTTAGGCAATAAAGTCTATGATAGAAATAATAGTTGCAAATAGCCCAGCTTAGTTCCCACATGCTTAATAGATGTACAAGTGTGTCATGTGCAGTGGAAAATTCTCTCAGGTGTGGACTGGAGGGATTCATCTCCCTTAACTCAGCACTGTGTTCAGCTCCTCACATAAAAATCAACAGAGGGAGAGAAGATGTTTCATTGCACCTGCCTGAGAGAGGATGAGGGATTCCCCTCCCGAGGTGCCTCTCTCTTCCCAGAGCACACAGTGGGCTGAGACTGGACTCAGTGCAGCTAAGCCAAAGGGAAACAGCTCCCACCTGTCGGACTTGCTGTTCTATTCAGGTTGTAAGACTCTCCAGACAAGCTTATGTGCTGTTCTGTGCAGCCAACAGCCCAATTTTTAATTAATATTAGAAGTTAGGTAATGGGGTGATTTTTTAAATTAGGAATTTGTTTTAACTATTTTCTCTGATTCAGAAAAAAAAAAAAGACATGGTGAGTATAAATTTAGAACCAGTTGGTTAAAAAGAAAGTTAAAGCAAACAGTCCCATAGGAATACAACAAAACATTATCCAGCTGCTTTCAGAGATATGCCAATATTTTGCCTTCAAAGATCACTCATGTTTCAAGGAATGGATCACTGAACAAACTTTTGGTAGAACTCAGGAATTTAACTGGGAGGAAAGGGACGGTTTCAGACACACTTGGGCTGTGTTATCCAGCCTTCTGTGGTCATTCCCTGAGCCATCAGCCCCTCCCTGCCCTGAATTTAACTGCACTTGGCAGGACTGAAAAGGCAGTGGAATGTGAGCAATTGCCCCAAGTGTGTCTGACACAAACCCAAAAGCAACTGAAGGCCCTGAAGGATCTTCAGCCACTCCTTTCTGCCCAGGTGTGTCCTACAGCTTTACCTCTTGCACTAGGGTGGGAATTGGTTTGACATTGATGTTTTTATCTCCTGTGTGCAGGAACAAGTGCTCTGATACCCAGGATGTCAATACAAACATAGAGCTGACAAGCCAAATCTAGGGTTGGGTTACTGTTTTTACTGAGTGCATCCCACCAGAAATCACAGCTGAATATCCAAAATAAAAAATGTCCTTTTTAACCTGTGAAGGAACTTTAGCCTTTAGCTGTGAAGTAATTCCACACTTTTCATTCTCTAAAACTGATTGTATTTTTTATCTGCTGTTGCTCACTGTCTCAAGAAAATGCTGCATTGCTCATTAGTTCTATGAAGATGTGTGTAAGAAAGAAAGCACAGGTTACCTCCTTAATGGTGGTAATAATTACAGCCTTAAAAACAAAGTGGGCAGAATTCCACTCACAGGAATTCCAACCTTTGCAGTCATTACAGGGATTTAGCCCCTTCTGTCACCAGGTTCCACAGAGCTTTGGAGCTCAGGTGAATTTAAGCAATGGGATGATGCACTTGCCCTCATGAGACCATCTAAAGCCATTTAACACCCCCTGTGAGTGCTTGGGACAGCTCCTCTGAGAGGTCTCAGGGACTGGATGCTGTAGAGATGTTCTAGCCCAGCTGCAGAGACAATCCCCTCTGTCAGTGGAAGTGTTGAAAAGTTTTTCCTAATAATTGACTTCTTTCTCTTCTTTCCAGGGTTTCTTTGTGTCAGTATTTTACTGCTTCTTGAATGGTGAGGTAAGTAATTCACCCTTGGGAGGTGGAATTTGTTTGAGTGCCTGATGACAGAGGCCTGAGATGTTTTTACAGGGGGTCACAGTCCTGTCAGTCTCTTGTAGGATGCTCTTAATGTGCACCTGGATTTCCCAGCCTTTGTCCTCAAAACTTTATCAGTTTCAGACTATTACCTGTGAGGTCAGGGCAAAGGGAAAGAAATTTTGTCAGATTATAAAATTTCTGTTCTTCATCTTAAGACTTCTTTCAAGTTTCTCATTAATTAAAAATATTATTTCTGGATGTAGCTAATTACTTCTGAGCTGGGCTCTTGTTAAGGAAATGCTGCAGGGGACCCATTTTTATAGTGCCATGCTAAGCTGAATGAGTTTGTCCTTGTGGGTTGCTATCTCTTAAGTGATCAGTGCCTGTTGCATTCAGAGAAGAGAATTGAAAACAGATTAAATCAGAATTAATATGAGGTACTGCTACGCAAGCAAGAAATGCTTCACTAATATCCCTCAGTGTTTGACTTCCACCCTAAAATGTGAGAGATTTAAATCCCCTACTTACATTGTCAGTGTCTCATTTACCTGCATTAAAGTGTGTCATCTTTGTCCAGCCCAAACTTTAGTCTCTGCAAAAAGTAATCCCGTATTTCATTATTCCTGCTATATTTGTATAAATTTTGTGCTGCTTCTTAATTTCATTGTGGGCTATGAGAATGGTCATGGCTTCAAAGCAGCAGTATTTTATTTTATTTTTAAAATTCTATTTTCTTGTATTTCTTTTGTTTTATTTTGCAGTAGTAACTTCCCTTTGCTGAGGTGATGTTAACAAGAAGCAGCTCAGTTTTCTCATGTTAAGCACATGCCATTTTTGTATCCTGGCAGCAGATTTCTCAGTTCTCTTTCCAACTTTCCTTCCAGAAATTATCACCATTCCATTTGCCTCTTAAAAAACAGGGAGTTTAAGTCTTCCTCCAAAATACAGGTGCCTGTAGAACTACATTTACCTCAGACTGTGTCAAGGGAAGTTTGGGATGGATATCAGGGAAAGGTTCTTCCCCCAGAGGGTGCTGGCACTGCCCAGGCTCCCCAGGGAATGGGCACATTCCCAAGGCTGCCAGAGCTCCAGGAGCCTTTGGACACCAGGGATGCCCAGGGTGGGATTTTTGGGGTGTCTGTGCAGGAGTTGGACTGGATGATTTTTGTGGGTTCCTTCCAACTCAGGTTATTCTGTGACTCTACTTGTCACATTCATCAGGTCTGCACTGTTACAGCACAAGGAGAATCTTCCTGTAGACAGCAGGCTTCTTTAATGTCTTTTATCCTTTTTTGGGTTTTTTTTTCCACTGGTGTCCCAGCAACCATCAGGGGCTGGAACCCAGGCCATGAGATCTCATAGCCAGCCAGGACTTTTTGTCACCACACTTTCATTTTGTGGCACTCAGACATGGAGCTGTTGGCTGTTTACAGCAGGTTTTCACTCTTTTGGCTGTTCTGGAATTCTTTCAGTTCTTTTTACTGGGAGAAATATCCAAATATCCCCTTCCCTTCAGCAGTCTGAAACTGTCCAAAGCCATGAGCCAACTTCCCGTCTCCTGTAGCTTTGATGAGTTCAGACAAAATGGAGCCTGTCAGAAGAGGATTATTCACCTCATGCTCTGCTAGGCCTTGGTAACAATCTACTGGGAAATCTGGAATGATTCCAGAACTGATTTTCCTGCTGTATCACACTGCTGTCACAGTGGGAACAGGCTTTTCCGAGGGAGTCAGTCCAAGGTTGAGACACCCAGCTTGGGATGTAGTTTCATTTCCCTAAGCTCAGATATCTGGTGCTGCTGGGGAGGCTGAGACATCCATGTGGCTCTTACCAGCTGATACAGCATCTGGAGAAGATTCACATCTGGCTGGGAAGTGGGAAAACCAAGTGGGGCTCAATGGGGCTGCTCTAATAGCTCCATGTCAGTAATTCAAGCCATTCAATAAAACATTTTTGCTTTTTAAGCTTTTCATCAGCTTAGTCTACAACAGGCACCTCCATCTGTCACCTGAGCAGCTGCAGTCTTTGCTGGCAGCCTGGGCTGGCTCTCCACTGCATGCCCAGACACCTTGCTGGCATATGGGCACCCACAAAAGCTGAATTCGGGAGGGAAATCTTCCCTGTAGCATTTTTTGACATCTAATATGCAACTCTACTTGACTGACTAAACCATTGCAACTCTCTGACTGCTTCTTTGAGGTGAAACATAAGTCCAAACCCCCCAAATATTAAAATATTGTCCCTTTCAAAACTGTGGAGAAACTTTGGGCTCATCTTAATGTACTGTGAGAATGTTTTTTTGTCGTTACCATAAAGCTTTTAAAGGATAAAATTTCCTGTTCTGTTCTAGCCTCAGCTTTGCACAGCGCCAAAGAAAGCAGCAAACGCAGTGAATTTTCAGAGCTTTTTGGCTGTGTGATCACATTGCCCAGAACACAGATTTGCATCTTAGAGTACACTCTTTCAAAAGCTGAGCTGCTCCCAGCCAGGCATCCCTTCCAGAAGTGGTGATGAAGGCAATGCCACTCAATCCCCATGAGGTACCAGATTTTGCTCAAAAAGGGGAAAATAACCTGTGAGAACCTGAAAGCTTCCTAGATGTCACTGAAGCCTTGTTATTAGCTCTTCAGTGAGCCTGATGTTCCTGTCTCTGTGGTAGATGGGCTGATAACTTGATGTCTCAGAAGGTTTTAAACACTTCAGGTTTTCCAGTTACAGCAGAGCTGTGTTCTTTAAATGCACGTAATGGTCTTTATCAGGTTACTCACCCCCACAGTGCCAGACTTGCTCCAGATGGTGACACAAGCAAAAAGCCTGGAAAATCCATCAATTTAAGCTTTAATAATGCTGTGATCTCAGCTGCATCTCTTCCACCCCATTTTAGATACACATCCCGCTGGGTTCTTACAAACTGCCAGTAACTGGCTGTAGTAGAGCTCAAAAACTATGGATTGCCCTCAAAAAAATCCCCAAAATATCCTTCATAAGATTTTCAATGAGTGCTTCATGTCTTGGAGACTTGTCCCATCACCATTTATGTGTTTCCTTTTGCTGTGGGACTAAAAGCTGCTGCATTTAGTGGGAGACAGAGGAAACACCATTGTGGGTTCCTCAGGTGTGAAAAAATGTCTGTGGGGATGTTCTACTCCCTAGGTAACCACATGAAAAACCCTGATGTGGATTTTTTCCTGAGGCTCAGAGTGTCATTTCACTGAGTTTTCTCATCAGGAAGTATTTTTGAGGAATGAGAATAACAGGAAATAAAGGAACAGAGGTGATGTTGTTTTCAGCAGCCACTGAGGGACCCATGTGAAATTCCTTCCCTATCAAGGCTGGAACTGGATGTAGCCTTTGCACAGTTGTGCTGGATTTTAATGTTCTCAGAATAAGGAGAGGCTACAATTAACCCCAGTCCTTTATGAGGAAAGCAAATTGTGCAATGAATTTACTTCCTACTGTGCATGTAGAGATTTTGCAGTGAGATTTAGTAGATGTTGAGATTATTTCTCAATCTGATGTGAAAATCACTTGGTTTGGGTACAGGGAAAGCATGAATAGCAGTTACTGGAATCTGAGCAAATGGCAGAAATATTACTTAAGGCTACATTTTGATGGAGTCACAGGAAATGGAATCATGTGTCCTGACAAACCTGCATGAACTGAAAATAAAGAGAAAAATTCTGCTGGTTCTGGTAGCTTTATGCTGTACCCCTCAACCCAGTTCCCACAATATCTGAGCAGCGCTGTCTGTGTAGCTTCAAAATCTCTGTACAACTAAAATTGAGTTTAGAGATCAAAATCAGGACCTTAGAAATGCTCAGGATGTGAGAAGCTGTTCCAAAAAAGAGTTTGCCTACAGAGTTGGCAAGGTCTGGACTCGATCCTTATGGATCCCTTTCAAGCTGAAATATTTTGTGACTATTCTAGGAAGTTTCTGTCCCTTTGAGTTTTGTCTGTGAAGCTTAGAAAATGAAACAGATGTGAGTTTTTCCTCTGTCAGATGCAAATGTTTCCTCCTTAAATCGATTTAAACAAAAATACCTTGACGTCTAACCAAAAATGACACCTTGGTAACAGCTGGTACCACCATAAAATATCCTGGTTTTCAGTTGATTTGGTCTCACAAATGTGGCATCACTGAAGGGAGAAAGTGAAGTAATTAAATTGCAGTCCATGCAAAGAATTTCAAATGGCATAAATTTATTTCCTTCATTTTTGAGTGGACATTTGACCTGGGAATTCAGTCACCTCCCTTTCCCTCATGTCCACAGAACACAGTATTTCACACAGCTCCTGGACTGGCTTTGTTTGCTGCAGTGACAGAGGCTGTCAGGACCCTCAGCTGGAGATAAAAAAATCAGTAAATAAAGGAACCAATCTCAGAACATCAAGTTCAACCATTAAGCACACACTGCCAAGCCCTCCACTAAAATCCATGTTCCATCTCCAGTTTTTGAGCACTTCCAGGGATGGGGATTCCACCACTTTGTCAGCCTGATCAATGCCACCTTTTCAGTGAAGAAATTGTTCCAAATATCCAGTCTAAACCTCCTCTGCTGCAGCTTGAGGCCATTTCCTCTTGTCCTATTGCTTCTGGCTTGGGAGCAGAGCCCAATCCCCCTCTGGTTGTCCCCTCTTGTCAGGAGCTGTGCAGAGCCAGAAATTCCCCCTGAGCCCCCTTTTCTCCAGGCTGAGCCCCTTTCCCAGCTCCCTCAGCTGCTCCTCATCAGATTTGTGCTTCAGACCCTTCCCCAGCTCTGTTCCCTTCCCTCTTTCCAAGCCAACACCTTATACACAAATTATTGTAGTGAATCCATGGAGGAGAAGCAGTTTAGATTAAAAGTTTACAGCTTTTTATGTTTTATTGCTTCTGAAAAGTTCTGAAGTAATTTTGAATGAAGTGTGTGTGCCATGGATGGGCACAAGGGGCCTTTGGCACTTGACTCATTAATTTGCTTCGAGACTTTATGGAAAAATAATGATATTTTTTCGGACATAAAGAAACACTAGAGGGCAAAAATATGCAAATTTCATTTAATCTAAGTGGAAAAGAGCATCTCTGGACTTCCAAGAAAATTGACAATGAGAGGTTTCTGAGAATTTGAGATGTTATGAAAACTGGCATGATGAAAAATCTGTATGCATTTATGTTGAGTGGCACTTCAGAAGAGTGAATGCAGCTTGTGAGCTTCTTTATCAATGACTGCACAAACCAAGATACTCCTCAAAATTTTTTAGGTCAATTTACAGATCACAAGACTGAATTTAATTTCAGATTAAAACCGGATTTAAAAAAAAAAAGGGGGTTTATGATGGAGTTTTTTGGAACAAAGATGGATAGATCTCACAAGAGTTGTAGTAACAGGACAAGTGGGAATGGCTTCAAACTGAAAGAGTGCAGGGTTAGATTGGATATTAGGAGGAAATTGTTCCCTGAGAGGGTGGGGAGGCCCTGGCTCAGGGTGCCCAGAGCAGCTGTAGCTGGCCCTGGATCCCTGGAAGTGCCCAAGGCCAGGTTGGATGGGGCTTGGAGCAACCTGGGATGGTGGAAGGTGTCCCTGCCCATGGCAAGGGATGGGACTGGATGAGATTTAAATATTCCTTCCAAGCCATGCCATGATTCTGTGATTCTGTGAATGCATTCCCACGCAGCTCCTGCTGGGCAAGTTTTACTGCGGGTCAGATTTTCCTTTCAGTTGTTTAGTGTGCACCATCTGCTCAGGGGAAGATGGGTACAGCACTCCCAGAATTTCTCTTCTACCTTTGACTGATTCCAGAAAAAGCTTCTTTAAAGGAAGATGGATCTTCCATCCAGTTCCTTTACAGGTGTTGTGTCTACCTTATAGCCAAACCTTCTTAACAGTGATGGTTTTCTCCTGAGGCAAACTAAAGTATTTCAGAGAGAGGCAGAGTGCATTTATAGTGTTTCATATTCCAAACAGGGCTGGCTGCAGTCCTGCCACCTCAGCAGTGACGATGGAAACAAGAGGATAATGCAGGTATTAGGATCTCTGCCTCTAGAGATCTCTTATCCTTGTGATTTGGTGCTTCATGCAATTCCCAAGTACCACCAGATCCCTCAAGAGAGTTCTGTGATCTTTGGAAACCTTACTAGCCATGATGGGAGATCCCAACACAGCCATCCCAGAGCAGGAGCCTGGGAAGGGAGGGGACAGTGTTTGGGAACACCTCACCTCTGTAATGGGATGGTGCTTGATGAGGGGCTCAGGGAAGAGCTCCAATGAAATGGAAGGAAGGGAGCAAGGCAAATCCTAATGAAACAGGGAAGAAAAAATATAATTGTGAGGATGTTTAAGCACTGGAAGAGAGGCTCAAAGGTGTTTTGAGATCTTTGTCCTTGTTTGTGCTCAAAATGACTTGATAAGACCCTGACATAGTCTCAAAACTGGATAAAACCACTGTGCTGGATGTGTCTGATCATGGAATGGGAGAAGAGGCCTTCTGATGTCCCCTCCAACCTTAACTGTTCTGTAATTCATGAGTTCTGTGTCCATAATAAAGTGCCTGTCCTTCATTGCTATCCGTATCCTGCATGAATACATAACCAGCCAGACCTGAGTCTGAAAATGTCCTTTTAGAGCCTGAATTCTTAGCACAGGACTCAGATTCAGTATTATCTGACCAATATCAATAATCATCTATGAATTGACATTTAAAATGGAAAGCAATTAGAGAGAAAACATCATCAGAGAGGAATAGATCAGATGCCACTGTAAATTATTCTCACAACAAGGTGCGAGGCAAGGATAAATACGTTCATTTTTTTCTTCTGTTGACCCTTTAGCCAAGCACCATCTGTCTCTCAAAATCTATTAAGCTCAAAGTGGTTTTCTTTAATTTGATCATCTTGGGAGGCTGTTCATGAGAACTGCCAGCTCTGAGTCACCCCTGACATGGTTACTCATCCCCCTGCCCTTTAGCCCAGGCAGGCTCCACGTTCATCCCGAGCCCAAAGGACATGTACTAAGTGTTTCTTAAAATCTCTGAATAAATACAAATATGGAAGTGGAATACATGGCTAAAGTTTAACTCCATCTGCTCCAAGGGTCCTTCCCCATCCCATTTCCCTCCTCATTTCACCACTGCTGATGTGAGGGTGACTCCAGAGCACCCCACAACCAAACCCCACAGGGGCTTGAGGTGGGCTGGGTGCACCCATGGCCTCCTTGTGGTGTGGGTAGTTGTGGTCCTTTGATGGGCCAGAAGAAAGGAGTGGCATTTGTTTCCACACAAAAATTGTGGCAGATCTTTGTGATAGTTATAATTGTTGCAGCTTCTTGAACTGTTATTCATGATAACAAAATTGCACTGCTGGTAGTCTTAGAAATAAACTTTTGACATCCCAGGCTGGCAGGTGTTGTGAAAATACCTCCAGATTTTAAAGAATTGCCCAAGACCCTGGGTGGAAAAAAAAACCAAACCAACATTGCAGGCTAGTTAAGCCAGATAATTATTTAGGCAGAAAAAACTCCCATAACAATGTTACATAAATAGATAAATAATGGTGTGTAGGGTATAAGTTGGAACAAAAACCAACATTCTACCCAAGCTTTGTTTTTGTTTCCTTTGAGCCTTGCAGGTTGTTTTGACTACATCCCTTCCTGACCTTACCTTCCTGAGGATTAAATACTGATAATGGCATCTTTATGGGGATGCTCAGTTCAATATTTTGTGTGATGGTAACATGAGCACCCTTGGCCTGAGGGGTTGGGTCTGTGGGAGCCTTGCAAAGCCACAGCAGCAGGGTAGGACACAGGTGCAGTGGTGTAGTTTGTTTACAAAACATGGATAAAGACACTCCAGTCTGTCTGGGAGCATTAGAACTCCTCACCTGGAGATCCACAGGGATCTTTGTGTTTAGGCCACTCTGTTCCTTTGCTTCAGATCATTCTGTGCTTAATCCTTCCTAGGATCTGGAGAGGTTTGACCAACAGCTGCCTCACAGCATTTACTGTTAAATACAGCATTTGCTGTCCCTCCTCCCTGAGAGACACCCTGAACCTTTGGAAAACTTTTAAAGTACCATCTAAGGCATCACCTTACATTTATTTAAATTCTATTAAGTAATGGATGGGAATTCCCCCCCAAATCTTCAACACCAAATACACACACAGAACCAGTTGAGCTTATCGCCTCCAGCTTCATTTACAGGCAGTGATTCACACAAATGAGGGCAGATTTCAACTGACCTATTTTAGTTGTCTCTTTTTGTTGAGGTGTTGCCAATACCTTAGGCCTCACTAAGTCTGTGCTGGATGCAAGGAGAGGCCAGGACTTCAAAAATCTTGTGGAAGTGAATTTCACTGCAAAGTCAGGTGCAGTGAGATCAGTGCCTTGAAATTTGAAGATCCATTTTGCTGATCTGGACATTGCTTGAATATCCCTCTTGCTCATCTCTAGCTTACAAAAAGATCAATTCAATCTTCATCGACCTTCCACAATTTGTACTGCTGTTCAAAGATGTTTAAAGTCCAAAGTTATTCTCCAGTCACCTCCAGCTACAGCACAAGGATCTGAAACACAGCACAAAAGGTGCTTCAGTGTAGGTGGAAGTTGTTGAATTCAACACAATTGCAATGATTTTTTCTCTGAAAAAAAATCGGTCTGTTTTAAAGCCCATCAATACTTATGTAAATATTATTTAATTAATTTGCCTCCTTATCAGGATTTCTGGGAATAAAAAGCAGCATTTGGGCAAAGGAAGAACTTAATCAGTCACAGACTACTGAACACCATGAATATACAGATTGGATATTGGGAAAAAACCCTTCCCTGTAAGGGTGGAGAGGCCCTGGCACAGGTGCCCAGAGAAGCTGTGGATGTGTCATCCCTGGAAGTGTCCAAGGCCAGGCTGGGCAGGGCTTGGAGCAACCAGGGATAGTGGAAGGTGTTCCTGCCCATGGCAGGAGAGTGGAATGAGATGATTTTTAAGGTCCCAACCCATTCTGGAATTCTGTGATTATTCTACAGACAGAGGGCCTGCTCTCTCTCTGTCCTTCCCTTGTGAACACTTCCAGGTGAGGGATGTCTGCTGGGGACAGAGGATGGTGGCATCCCAATAGTCTTAATTCCACCTTCCATTACTGTGGCAGTTCATTTATTCCTGCTCTTATCAGACACCTACATAACCAGTATAGTTTAGTATTTTTGTGTCAAAAAGCCCCAGGTGAATGGGACCCTTTGTTCCATGTAAGTGGATCAAAACTTCTTCCTCTCTGCTAATGGCATGTGGCATTTCTTCCAAAGTCTGATTTTTAATGTTGCTCAGGGCTCTTTTCTCAGCTCATTTCTAGTTGATGGCTGCAAGAAATTAGCCAGCAGACACTTGGTACTGGTAGTACCTGTCTAGCAGAGGTAATAGCAGTACCAAGTTGATGTCTATCTTGTCAACAGAAAACCTTCTCTAAATGTTTTCATCCTTCTCTCCATCTCTTTCATTCTTTTTGTTATTCTGCTGTGGAGGAAGGGGGAGAGAGGTTTTTAACAATATTTTTTATTTAATGTGATCTAAAAGTTTGACAAGTCTCCTGGTCAGGTGATCCCATCAGAAGAGAAAAATTGTCACCCACTGATTTCCTTTCATCCTATTATCCAAATCCTTTTTCTTGACTGTTCCAAAGCAGTGCCCACACTCTGTAGGCACAAATAATGTTGGCAAATGTGATTTGACCACCTGCTCAGAAACTGTCATTATTCACTGCACACAAAACAGAAATTGCTGAAAAGGGCTATTCTGAAAGAAGACCTGTTTGCAAGAAAAAGACCAAAGGTCAACACAGGCACCCAGCTCTGTGCTCAGAGCAGGGATAATTTTGGTCCTCTCAAGCAGCTGAAGTTCCACAGAGGTGAGGCTGATAATTTGTGTTCCCAAGATTCTTTGTGGAGCTCTAACCACGGATGACAGCCTGAGGCATCCTTGGGCTGTTACAGGCCGGTGCTGGCAGTTCCAGGTGATGAATGTGCTAATGCTGACTCTGAGGCATGGTCCTGACTCTAGAAATGCTTAATAATAGAGGAGGCTGCTCTTACAGAGATTAACAGCCATGTTTGATGGTTGACATTTTGCATTCTCTTTTTCTTTTACTCTTCCACTGTGCAACAGCTTTTTTTTGGTGTCTTTTAACACATTATCACAGCAGCCACAGCCAGTTTTTTCTTTTCTTACCTAAAGTTAACCTAGCATTTTGTTTCTCAGTTCAAGTACAAGATACAAACTTGACCTTAACCTTTTCTGCTTGCACATACAAATTGTAGTTATTCTGTCATTAAAAAATACTTTTCCCTCACCCTTGAAAGTGCAGAGCCCATTTCCATGTGCCCAGTCCATTAGGAATGGCTCCAGTTGTACAAGAAGACAGCATTTTTGTTTTGTATTTTTTTTATCCTGTCTCAAACCATATGACAAAGCCAGCTGTTTGTTTAGATTCACATCTTTATCTCCAAGTGGCTCTTTTTGACTTGGTTGGCTTGAAGCACAAATAAATCTAATCTGGCTTCACCGGCTAAGTATCTCTTCACACTGGTTGCTCAAAAGAAAAATAACCAAAATGTCACTGCAGGAGAAAGGAGGAAGGCTTTCTTTAACAGTGCCTCAGCATTCAGTGACATCTGGGGAGAAAGGAGCACTTGAGAAGCAGCGTCCCTCTGCATCTGAGGTCTTCATGGGACAATTGCCCATGACAGTGGTCTGACACTTCAGGTGTTACTTAAACCACTTGTCTGAGGTACCCAG
This sequence comes from Anthoscopus minutus, assembly GCA_013399455.1. Classification (NCBI taxonomy): domain Eukaryota; kingdom Metazoa; phylum Chordata; class Aves; order Passeriformes; family Paridae; genus Anthoscopus; species Anthoscopus minutus. Next base: position 160,850 of record VWYI01023198.1, read on the forward strand.
CATCCTGCTAAGCTGGATTTGTACCTAGAGGAGCAAGGACTGTTTCATTTCACGTGTGTAAGTGCCATCCTCAGGGGAGATGTCTCTCTTTCTCCACTGTCTGTATTGGAAGCATAAATAATGGATCCGATAATTGGATGGGTGTGCTGGTTTGAGAGCAAAACCAGTGAGAGACTCCAAGTCAGAAATACAATTTATTAGGAAATAGGAAGAAAAGAGAGAAAGCCACTGACAAAGTCAGAATACAACCTGATATCCTGCTGGTCAGGGTGTTGGTAGCAGTCCAGTGGTCACAGATGGGCCTGGTCTTCCTCTGAGAGTCCAGTGAAGAAAGGAGCTTGGTGTCCCAAATCTCTGGCTTTTATCCAGGTAGAGGGGCTTGGCTCCTCCCCCTGGATGGAGCATTTTCCAATGGGATGATGTCAGTTTATCACTGACTCAATGGCCCATCAGCTCCTCCCCCTGGATGGAGCATTTCCCAATGGGATGATGTCAGTTTATCAGTGACTCAATGGCCCATCAGCAGAAAACCCCTCCCTGCAGGGAGGATGGGTGGTGGGAGAGATAAGGGAATTGTCCTGCTGGTTTCTGATCACTGCCTTATCAACACAAGATTGCATCACCTCCCCTCATTCCAGTTCCAGCAGATGCTGATAGAATAACACACCTTGGATTACATTTTGCACTGTAACCCATGACACAAGGAAATGGAGCAGCCTGGTCCAGTGGAAGGTGTCTCTGTCTATGGCAGGGGGTTGGAATGAGATGAACTTCAAGGTCTCTTCCAACCCAAACATTCAGTGATTCTGTGATAACTGGCCAAGACGAGGTGTGAGTCTTTCAGGGGAGGTCCCTCCCCCCTTGCATGGACTCTGGCACATGGATTTGCCTTTGGGTGTGCATTATATCCTTCCTCTCATCCAGAATCAGGAGCAAGGATCCCTTTCCTACTCCAGATGGAACCATGGTAGGTTTGCAAATAGTGAATATCCAGAAAAGTACAACCCCATGGCACTGCTTTCCAGTGTTCCTCCTGTTTTCCCAGGAGGGTTCAGTGAGCCAGGGAGGTCAGTTTGATGAGAAGGGGATGATGGTCAGCAGTCCAGGCTGCTGCAGTTTGTGATTGAGTCCATCCATCCTGACTCTGCTATTCCAAATAACTGTGTCATTCAACTCCTTTTATAACCTGACCAAACCCCATCATGAAACTGGTGGAGAGGTGTTGCAGTTACTGCTTCATAATGAGAGCCTCTTCCAGAAATCCTCTGCACTGTTGTTTAACCACATTGTTCTCATTCTCATCTCCAAATCATTCATGATGATCATGCTCTTCCTGGCAGTGCTGTATTTAATTCCCCTTTCACTAGCTGTTCTCTCTTCTCTTTCTCCAGTTCTATTCCCTTATATTCTTTGTTTCATTTGGTTCTGTGTGACCCTAAGTGTAAAAAACATAATTATTTGTATTGAAACAAATCATTGATTCAAAATTAGGAGAAACCCAGTGTGGCTTTCCCCTCACCTTACCTTAGAAATCTGCAGCTGCTTGTCTTAAATCACAGAATCACAGCATTAGTTAGGTTGGAAAAGACATCTGAGATCACTGAGTCCAAGCTCTGACCTAAAAACCACCATTTCAACCATGGTAGTAGCACAGATCACAGATAGTTGAGAAAACCACCAAAGAAAGAAATCCTCTGCTCTGATTTGCCCAATCTCTGCCTGCTAGAAGGGCTCTGATAGAAAAATCACATTTCCAGGTTCAGGATTTCCCTGAAAAGGCACCACAGAGGCAATTGCAAAACTCTTTTCCAGGCTGGTACTCATAAACCTGCAGTGGAGAGTATTTCATGGACGAAGCTGTGATGACAGGGGAGGTTGCTGCCAGACCACAGTTTCTCAGCAGTGCTACAGCCCAGGGCTCTGAAATCCCCCACAGAAATGGGAAAATTGAAACCAGCCAAGAAAAGGAGAGCACTTTCCTCCTTTCTGTGTCCTCCTTGTGAACTCTTCTATGTTTTAACCATCAGGCCTTCACCCTGTTCATCTGGGACACCTAAAACTGACAGGGTGTGGTTTGGGTTGGAAACACCTCCAGTCCTGGAGCTCTTCAAGTCATCTGAGCACCCTTAAGATGCTTGAACTGCTCTGAAGTGGGGTTGGAGACTCTGTGTGTTCCTTGTATTTTGAGTAGACCTCACAGAGCCCCTGCAGACAATCCCCAAGCTTTCAAAGAAATGAAGAAAAGCAGTGACTTTTCATCTTTGGGCAATTTTTTTCAACTCCACCCTCCCTGCAGCGCCAGTGGTGGTGACAGACTCTCCCAGAGTGGCTTTGATTGACTTCAAGTGCTGATAGCTGAGAACCTGTGCCAGCATGGGCTTCCCAGGCTCTGGAAGCTCCTCCCAGGCCTTGTGCAGTTGCCATGGCAGCTGATCCCTTTGGGATCTGCTCCACAACAGCATCGCTGCTGATAATACCCAAAGTTCCCTTTGTCCATGGTAAAATGGGGCTTAAAACAATTCTTTGGGGGATGCAGTGAAAATAAGTACATTAAAGACTAAGAAATATCCAGGGTTAGATATCAGTATTGTCTGAACTTATCTAAATTTATAATCCAGATATCTAAAACAGAGCTGGTTATTTGGACTCCTTTTATAGCAAATTAAAGGAAAGAGGTGATTTTCATCAGACCAGAAATATCTGGCCTATTTTGGAAGGCCACCTGCTTTAGAAGGAGATGAATCATCCCCTTTGACCACACTGACTGGTTCCCTCTTGGTCAGGGGAGATCTATAGGTCAGTACTTGAGGTGCAATGTCTATATTACATTATTTATAACCCCTCTTGGGAAAAAAATTACGGTTTTGGTAAAGGAGGCCCTGGCTTGATAAAGAAGTTCTATGTTACAATAGTTCTTTCAAAGTTCACCAGATTTCAGGTTGGCAGCAGAACATCAGCATCCTTTCCAAGTGCCATGAATACATCAGGTTTTGGATTCTCCAGGAAGATGGACCAACTAGTTTTGAAGGTTTATTTATCTCCCTGGGTTAGGGGTCTGAATTGCTTTCCTCTCCACAGTAAGCAGATATCAACAAGAATATCCAGAAACTGGTCCAAATACTTCATCCTAGGTTCTGACTTAGAGTCTTCTCTGCCAGGGATTTGGCAGGGATTTGATCTATTTTAGGAGTATTTCAAGCCTTCCTTCCCACTGTGGTTGAGATTTAGGGTTCCTTTCTTGTGTTTTTCTCTTGCTTATATATGTATGTATTTGAGCCAGAGTTCCTGTATTTTCTCTGTATGCTTCATGCAAAAAAACAAATGCACTTCAATTCAGGGTTCATCTGACCTATTGTTCAGCACCTGCTGGAGGATGAGCTTCTGCTGGTCTGGAGCAACTTCCAGTGCCTGCAGGAGGTGCTCACAGGGGCTGGGTCAGGTGTGCCTGTGCTGCAGAACCAGTGCTTGGTTAGATCACCTGTGCTTCAGGACAGCAGGGGCCCCTGGGATGGGGCTCTCCAGGAATTCCATCATGTCTTGGATGGACCTTGGATGCACCATCCATCAGTCCACCCATCCTGAGGGCTCAATTCAGTTGGGAATGTTTAGGCCTGTTGGAAAGCTCTGGGGTATTTGAGATACCAGATATGAGACATGAGGTGTGTAAAAGCCATGGTTTTTTCCCCAAGTACTCAAGAGAATCTCCATGAATTAGAAGCTCACGTTCAGGCATCTGAATCAGTCCCTGTGATGCCTTCAGAGGCTGCCTGGAACAGTGTTAAAGGAATAAAGTAGGGATTTATTAAAAAGGCCTGGGCTGCACCCAGGATGGACCAAAGATGGACACCCAGTCACGAGGTTTCACACTTACAAGTGTTGGTCCATTTCCATATTGGGGTTAATTGTCCAATTACAGCTTCAGGTAATGGAGTCCCATCCTCCCAGTCTGTCCTCCTCAAATTGCTGTTGTTTGTCATTTTTGGGCCTGAAGCTGCAAAGTTGTCCTTGCTTCTGGAGCTGGAAAAGGATTGTTTTGTCTGACTAAACTGTGAGGAGAACTTGCTCACACTTTACATGAAGTTCAGAGTTACACACCAATACAGTACAGAATCTGGAAAAAAACAAAAGCTAAAACTCAAAGACATCACTGCCCCCCTTTAGAGGCTTAAGGCATCACGTGTGTGTTTCAGTGCCTCGGCACTATTGTCTCAGCACCGCCCAGAGACTGCCCACAGAGGACACCTGGCGCTGTCCCTTCACGCTGTCCCCTGTGTTTCTCCCCAGGTCCGTTCTGCCGCCAGGAAGCGCTGGCACCGCTGGCAGGACCACCACTCGCTGCGGGTGCGTGTGGCACGAGCCATGTCCATCCCCACGTCCCCCACGCGCATCAGCTTCCACAGCATCAAACAGACCGCGGCCGTGTGAGCGCCCACCACCACCACCACCACCACCACCACCCCGTGGCCTTCAGACTTCTCCTGTCTTCAGTCCCACCCCAAAGCCCCTTCCTGCAAACTCTCCTCCTTTGTCCTCACTGGTCTCTTTCCAGTGAGGGGCCCATCCTGTTTCGGCGGGCTCTCATCTCCCCACATCCGTGATGCTGCTTTGAAGAGACCAGGAAAAAGCCTCTTGGAGTTGGTGGTGGTAAAACAGATTCAAAGAAGGAACAGGTTCAACCCTGACTGCATCCTGTGGAAGTTCACAATGCAAAGTCGAAAACAGCACACTGGCAGGAATAATCTTTTTTTTTTTTTCTCCTTCCTTTCTTTTTTTTGTTGCTGTTGTTTTTTATTCCCCCTTTCGTATTGCGGTGAACAAAGACTATTTTTAACACACTGCCCATCTCACCCTGTACATTGATTCCCAGTCTTTTCAACAGCTTGGTGTATAATAACCCATCCCTTTCTTGTTTTATTTGTAAAAAGTTTCTTCTCTGCAAAACTGTCGTTTGAGAACTTGTGGCAGCAAGAAAAAGAGCATTTGAAAGATGGTGTGAAAAGCCTGAATTTATCTGCCTTCCCTGTCTCTCTCTTGGACAGACTGAGAATTGTCAGGGCATCGCTGGACTGTTCCACACAGGGCACTGTGCCTGGCAAGCACCAAGCCCTGCTCTTACAGAGATTTTCAAGGACAGGAGTAGCTCTAAGTAGCTCTACAAATTACTCTCATTCCTCTTAGCCCCACGCTTTCAGCACAGTGTAAGTGGGAAGCCTTTGTAAAGTGGTTTTTTTTTTCAGCTCAGAGGATCGGGGTGGGGAAGGACAACTTTTCTGTGTTTAAAAAAAATACAGAAGGAAAGTACTGTAAAGATAATAATGATGAGAAGAGGATGTTTGCGTTCTGAGGATAATGCTACGTGCTGCACAAAGGTATCTATTGAGCATTTTGAACTAGAGCAGTTGTATCTACCAGGCTTTTTATGTGGTGTTCAAAAATACTGTATATTTTCAATAATAAACACTACTCTGGGTTGGTTTCAATAAAACTAGGCATCGTTTCCTTTACTCTGGAAAGGAAGAGGACACCTGTCTTGAGAGTGATTTTGTAGCTAAGATCAGGGAAGGAAATCCTGTTTGATAATGAGCCAAGAAGAAGAACAACTTTGTGATAAAATCCGAACAAGGGGGCATTTAAATGCAAGAAGAATTGCCTCCCTTCTCAGCTCATGGTCTTACACTGGATCCCCGTCCCTCTGCACTCTCTCCACAAGGATTTGCCACAGCAGTAAGAAAAATTTTGTGTATTCTCCATCACCTGCATCTCAACAGAGCTGGAGTAATTTGCTCTTTCCACTTTTATCAAGCTTATTCTGAATTTCCTTCAGATGTTTTATAGGACTTTTCAGCACGAGCTCAATTAAACCTCCAGATTTATGTTGCTCTGGTTTTCAGGGGCTGGAAAACCTCTTGGAAAATACTGTTATAAACCCCCTGCTTATGGGGAGTGGTGGGGAGGAATGTCTGTCCTAACAGTTGTCCTAACAGCTCAGTCATACTCAACTTTGAGCTTGCTGGCAGTGAACAGCAAATTTAAATAAACAACATTTTGTATCTTTCCCCTCTCCTAACTCATTTGAATTCATGTGCCTCAAAGAGATACCAGGGGAAGGAAGGAGATTTGAGTGCCTGATGAGAGAGGACCAGGTCGGTGTTTTAATTCATCACAGTAGCAATGCACAGCCCCTGGCATCTTGTGTTTGAAGGGAGGGATACATCTGCAGGTTAGAAATATGTACAGTGAGTATCTCTGTGTTTGCTCTGGGCCATGCTGGGATGAAAAAGGGATTTGCAGTGCAGGGGATTCTGTCAGAAATTGCAGTCAGTTATTGGTGCTGCCAGGAGAGTAGCAGGCATCCAGACATGGAGCAGATCTGAGAAGAAATCTGGCAGCTGAAGCAGTGAACTAACTAAAGGTTAACTCTGGGGTCCTTTAGAGCTTAGAGTTTACCTCAGTGAACCACTGGAATCCATCAGTGCCAGAGCACCCACTTGGTGCCAGTGTTTTGGGCTATTGCTGCCATGCCCCTAGTTTCACTTACAGAAATATCCACTGAACATTTAAGACCAATAAATAGATGGAGACATTTAAATCTGGCCTGTGTTCTGGTAAATCAGGTGGCTGATCTCCCCCTGCACTAGGTACCTACCCAAGGAAATCATGCAGCTTGAAGAAAATAAAAATAACCTTTTTGACTGTAAGCTCTCACCCACAGTGTCGGTTTTCCCCTCGACATGAAGGTTGCTTTGGCTTTGCAACCCCAAAAGTGCTGGCTGCACTTATAAATGATGTAGAGGAACTTATTGTTCTTTCTTCAGAGGTTATTTATTGTTTCTCATCATCTGTTCCGAGCCAAGGGTGATACAGGCTCTGCACCCTTTGCAGACACAAGGCAAAATCCCCTTCCAAGAAGCCAAAATGTCCTCTTTTATACAAAACAGGCAAACCAATCATTTAACTCTACTTATTCTAAACATCTATTGTTACTACTTCACTACCAATAACTGGTTTTTTGTCTGTTCACACAACATCTGCACTGGGGCTGATTCTATCCAATAAGGTTGTGCTCCCAACACTGGAGAACACGGAGTGAGTGAAGAGGAAGAAGGGAAACTGAGGCAACACCTGCAATCCTCCATCTTGAACCCTCACTTACATCCATACCATATAAAATCCTAAATACACATCTTCCACCAAGCAACAGCTGCCAACTGCACTGCTATCTAATTCACACTCTGGTTGCTTCTGGGCCATTGAGAAGCTTTGGAAGCTTTTTCCATGGACAGAGGTTAAAAGGAGTCCTTTCCTGAGAGCTCAAGAGAGCTCAGGACAGGCAGAGAAAAATTCCCTGTGTCCCTGATTTCCACAGCACATGACTTTGGAAGAAGTTCACAGTTGACTTTCCTGACAGCAGTGGTGCTGCTCCTGTCTCTGCTGTACTCTCTGGTCCCACAGGTGGAGAGCTAACATCTGTCACCAACAGCATTTGGCACATCCAGACTGGGATGACAAAATGCTCACCTTTCCTGGGAGCATCAGCTGAATGCTGGTGCCATCCCAAGGCATGGAGCTGCTCAGAAATAGATTCATTTGAGCTCAGCTCTCTGGAAATCAGGCCAGGAGAAAAACACCTGGGAGCAAAACAGATAAGCAAGAACTTCCATTTTCCCTGGACAGCCCTTGACAAAAGTGCTGGAGGCGAGCCACACACCCTCGTGTCAAGAAAACAAACATTTCTGAATTTGGACTGAGTGATGTTCATCTTGCCTTTTAACAGTGAATTAATGGTTTGAAGATTATCCAGGATACCTGTGAGCAGAGCTACTGAGATGTTCCCCAGATATCTTGTGCAGCAAAGGGGAGTTCCTTGGCCACACGTGTTCCCTCTCCTGAAGGTGAGGACTTGGCTGAGGAGCAGCAGTGTGGAAAAGCACCCAGGGAGCTCATGGATGCTGAAATCAACCCATACCAGGTGTGTGGGCTGGCAGCAAAGGTCTGGGATGTTTTAAGGGAAATGATTATTCCCTTCTACTTTGAACTCCTTAGACCAGAGCCAGATGCTGTGCCCAGTTTGGTGACCCCATACAGAAAATATTAATAAATAAAGCGAGATTAGCCACAGGGACTCCAAGATGCTCAGGTATGGAGCACTCTCCACGTGCAGAGATGCAAGAGGACCTGTTTCAGAATGCAGAAAGGATTTTGGAATGAACTAACAACAGCCTGCCAGTACCTCAGGGCTGCTGACAGACCCAAGCCCTTCACAGTGGTTTGAGGCAGGAGGGTAGCAGGCAAACTGTAACAAAAATGGCCAGATAAGATACAAGGAGAAGGTTTTTCCTCGCAAGGACAGTTAAGCAGTGGGAGAGGTTTCTCAGTGAGGGTGGGAAAATCTTTAGAGATTGTTCAAGACCCAAATGGATAAAGCCCTGAGCACCATTCTGAGCCTGCTGTGAGTAGGGGGTTTGGGGAGACCTCCTGAGGTGCCTTAAACCTGGATTATCCCATCACCCTAGTACTGGTATTGTCAGTCATGCCTCTAAAACAAGGTTGGAATGAACATAATCAAAGTTTGGCTTTTTTTCATGTGCACCTCAGGGGTTTTGGAAATATGTTTGTCTCCTCTCTTCAGAAGAAGCTTCTTCCTTTGCTGTCTCCTGGCAGGAAGGCAAAGATGAATAAAGTCACATTTCATTAGGGAGAACTCTCCTCTTTACTTTGTGATGCCTTTGAAAGCTGTGTGTCCCTTTCAACAAAATAATCATTTATGGCACAAGTCTGGGATGATTCAGATGTAGCTTTTGGGTCAGCAGGAACAGTCTCAGCTGTGCCAGGAAAATGCTGGTGGATGTGTTGGAGTGACAGCATCCGTGCACGTGTGTGTCTGTGTGTGTGTTTATGCACACGTGTGTCCATGGCCTCTTGTAGAAGAAAATGGATCCAATTACTCTGGATTTACAGTTTACTGTGTAGGAGGAAAACAAAGCTGCTTGTGTTCAGTGAGTCATTATGGAAATGAACAACTATGAGCACTCAAGTGCTTGAAACAGGACCCTCCAAAGCTCTTCCAGGAAAATGTTTGCAGTGCTGAGCCCTGCAGACCACGCGTGTGCCAACTGGCGTGGGGCAGCAAGCGTAAGCTGACTTTGGAGCTGGGCTAATTGCTTCCCTCTGACACTATTTAAATCTCTTTTTCCTCTTCTCCTTTGCAATAAATCCCCAGTTCCAGCTTGCAGTGGAGACAGCTGTGCTGTGCTGTGCTGTGCTGTGCTGTGCTGTGCTGTGCTGTGCTGTGCTGTGCTGTGCTGTGCTGTGCAGATGGGGTTTGGGTGCCATCACTGCACGTGTACAGGGCAGCCAGGGGATTGGGGTATGGACACACAGCTCCAGCTTCCAGCAGAGCGGCACAGCCCTGGGGATGTGCTCTGCAGTGAGAAAGGGGCATGTGCTGGGGTCTGGGGTGGAAAATGTGTTTTGAATGCTGAGATGGAGTCACTCAGGACAGTGTGGAGCAGGAGGCTGGGCAGAGAGGAGTTGTGAAGGGACAGAGCCATGCTCTGACCACCATGGTCTCTGTCAGATTTGTTCCATTGTTGCAGACAGCCACCACAAGGCTCTTCTCTTAGTCCATGGGGAGAAAAAAAAAAGTAGTTTTGGAATTACAGTCCTCTGAATACTGAGTATTCTCTACATGGAAAGAATATTGTAGGTTCATGAGTGTGAAGGTTTCACATAAAGCCCTCAAATTTTCATAGATTAATTCACTTTATTCCTTTTCTCATGTATGTTTTCCACAGAGCTGGAAGAAGCATCTCATGAGAAATTTCTGGGAAAATGATAATATCTATCTTTTAACTTCAATATATATTGAAGTTAAAACAAAAACCTGGATCACCTGGATAATTCTGTTGAGTTCTACACTGGTTTCTTAAGTTTCTCCACTTCCTAATTAGTGCAGGAGAAAGCAAATCCTTCTAATTGGTGCCATTACCTCAGAGCAGTGCTATAGTGACCTGGTGCCCTGAGAGGCCAAAGCTTTAAAGAAAAATCCCTCAAACTTTAATGAGTTTCCCAGATGCTAAGGAGCCAGCCAGCCTCCAGGAGGGCCGTGTGTGCTCAGCCCTGTCCAGAGGCTGTGAAATGACCCTCCTGACACCTCTCCCCTCTGCACTCGAGGGCTGCAAGAGCTCCTGTCAGAGGCTGAACCAATTAATTGCACTCTGCTGATTGGCACATGTCAAACGAGTGATTCAGGCTGCTGAGGTGGGAGAATGCCAAATGCAGGGGGTTTTCAGGTGGGAGAATGCAGGGGATGTCCCCAGGGCCCAGCAGAGTTGTGCTCATTACTGGCACGGTGCTAATGAGCTGCCCCATGCAGGCTGAGCAGGGAATAGTGGTTAACCTGGCTCATCCCAATCCTGGCCAGCCACAGCCAGCCTAAAAGTGCACTTCCACAGCAGAAATGCCTGGCCCTCAGCTGGCTTGCCTGGGATTTGGTGGTTGGTTCATTTTGACCTTTGCTGGTTGCTGACTTCCAGCCCAGCAGTTCAGCCAGAGGCCAATGGATCAGCAGCCCTGACAGCCGTGGGGTCCTGGCACAGCAGGGACCCCTCCACGTGGGAAACAGGGATTGCTGCTCCCTAGCAGGACAGAAAAGCTGCCTCTGTGTGCAGCAAAGCAGTGCAGGCCACAAGGGCAGCCCAGCTGCTTGTGGGGAAGATCGGAGGTTGCTGTGGTTTAATGTCTCCCTGCAAGCCTCCTTGTCCAGCAGCCAGGCAGGGATTGGCCTCAGGGCTGTAAATCACTGCATAATTTGGGCTGGAAGGGACCTTTGAAGGTGACCTGGGCATCTTCAGCCAGGTCAGGTTGGTCACAGCCCTGTGCAGGTACTTGTGCTCAGGTACCTCAGAAAGGTCACAAAGTCTAAGGATTAAAGAATCCTTCTCTTTAACAAAACCACTGTACAAGTTTTTGGAGGAAAGAACCCAAACACAAATCATAGAATCACAACAGAATTACCCCTTGGGGTGCACACTTCCCTCAGTGCCTGTCCACAGAGCAGCTCACACAATGTGGGCTCTTTATGCAAGATGCTACACCAAAATGCATAAAACCCCAAAACAAACTGACAGCTTTGCACAGCTCAATCCACATCCGAAACCTGGTGTAGCCGTGCATTTCTGTTGAAAATATGGCAGAAAATTGACTTTATAAATACCCTCACTTGTGTGTGTGTGTGTTTCAGAGTATATGAGCTTCTCTGACAAGTTTCTGACAGATCTTCTGCCAATATCACAAATCCATTGAAACAGAATGGTGTGGGTTGGAAGGGACCTTGTAGATCATCTCATTCCAGCCCCTGCCATGGGTAGGGACACCTTCCACTAGAAATAAAATATTTAGTCTTGGCTTTGGAGTCGGAGAGTGATGTTTTCTTTCACCTGTGCATGAAGGTGCATTGTCTGCACAANTGGAGAGTGATGTTTTCTTTCACTGGTCCTGAGCTACATCCTGTGCATGAAGGTGCATTGTCTGCACAAAGTAGCTCACAACACGAGCATCCACTAAGTTTGCTTGAAGGTTTTGTTTCAGCTTTGCTGATGGGCATTTTCTCCTTTTAATAAAATTACTCATTTTGCATGTTTTACACACTCACTGAGAAAAATCTGCACCCAGCAATATTCCTTCACATTTGTGCTGTGCTCCAGGCTCACCTTCACCTTGCTAACAGCAGCTCGTGGTTTTTCAGCCTCATGGTTTTCCCCTTCTTGGTGTGCACAGGCTTTCAACATGTGCACATACTCGCTTTGCTCAGCGCTGACAAGCATTGGGAAGTTGCTTGCAAAGCAAAAAAAGTTGCATAAAAACATTTTCTCAAAGCTGCCAACATCATAAATCTTTAGGAACCATGCAGTTCCCTCTCCTGCTGAGCTCATAAAGGCAGGGATGTAAAACCAAACAGCTCCAATCTGCAGCTTCTCCAACTCACTGTGCTCCCAGGGATTGGGAGGGAAGCCTCGAGCCTGTGCAGCCCCACAGCTCATTGTGTGCCTTCCCTCCCTCCATAAACCAGCCCTTCCCACAGGTTCTGCAGTGACAGGAGCTCCCAGCCACGGGCTGTTTGTGGTTCAAGCCATTGCAGGAGTCCCACCTGCAGCACGGAGCTGAAATGCTGGCCAGGCAGAGCCAATTAAAAACCAAACCAATCAGCCCTCCTGGTCACTAGTTCAGCAAGGGAGGATCACATGCCTTTCCCTGTCACCTACACATCAGCATCTTTTTGGGTGCTGTTATTCATCAGTCGTTCATAAATGAATCAACAGCCTGAACAATCTGTCTCAGCTCAGTTATTTTACTGTTCGGTGTCATTGGCACAGCTGTGTGTGTACCACTGGAGTAGGCACATATATCCCATCTGTGTCACTGCTGAAATGAGGATATTTTGTTTGCCAGGACCAGATTCACATCTGCATCGAGAATCACGTGGAGGACTCACCTCAAACCCTGCAGAGATCATGCCAAATGTGTAGCTGTTGCCACAAAGGGAGCATTCGGTGCGTGGGATTACAAATAGGCTTTCAAAAGGTGGGGGTTTCCCAAATAGCTTTTTGCTTTATGACAACTCCATAGGATTCCTGGCCCACCTCTGTCCCAAGCTAAGGAGAAATCTCAAGTCTGCTGCAGGAGAAGGTACCAACGCATCAACTCCTGCCCATCTCCAAGGGCAGGTGAAGCTCCCACCTCTCCATCAGGATTCACCTCACTGAGAAGGACAACCAGGATGAGGTATCCCCATGTGTATTTTCCACATCCCCTGTTTTCTGGTAGGATTAAGATGAGAGGGGTAAAAAAAAAAAAACAAAACAAAAAACAGAGACAGCAAAAGCTATAAAATAATTGTAATGCACACCAAGTGCCAAGGAAAACATTCCCAAGTCGCTGCGCAGTTTTTCAGCAGAGCTGCTGGTCTTGGCTAGAGAGCTGAAAGAAGAAAAGTCCATCAAAAACAACTTGGAGGCTTTCCTGACTCAGCTTTGGGACTGGGATGTGCCATAACCCCTGGAGCAGGCACGTGGCTGGTGGGCAGGCTGGAAGAAGTCCCTGCTGTGGAGATGGGAGCAGCCAGGGCTCCCGTCCCCAGCAGTCCTGGGGTACCTGAGCCCCCTGAGCCAGGCTGGGTGAGGGATGGCTCCTGTCTGCCCAGCCAGGGAAACCAGCAGGGCTTGCACACGTTCCTGTCCTGTGAGAAAAGGGTGGGAGAATTGTTCAGCCTGGAGAAGTCTCTGGAGAGACCTCACTGCAGCCTTTCAGCACCTAAAGGGGCTGCAGGAATCCCAGAGAGGGACTTTTGACAAGGGTCTGGAGTGACAGGAGAGGGAATGGCTTCAGACTGGCAGAGGGCAGGGTTAGATTGGATATTGGGAAGAAATCCTTCCCTGTGAGGGTGGGGAGGCCCTAGCAAAGGTTCCCAGAGAAGCTGGGGATGCCCCTGGAACCCTGGAGTATCCAAGGCCAAGCTGGATGGGGCTTGGAGCAACCTGGGATAGTGGGAGGTGTTCCTGGCCATAGCAGAGAATTAGGAAGTGGATTTAATACCCTTTTTTAATACCCTTTATTAATGTCTCTTATATATGAGATTCTCTGGTTCACCAGGGAGATTTTACCATTTTTCCACATGTTGCAGAAGAGATCTTGCAGTTTTCAGGGAACTTAATTGCCTCCTTCATAGAAGGTAAACAAAGCAAGGTTTCACATGATACCAAACATGATTTATCTCCAGTCTTCTGTTGTGGTTTATTAGCTACTTCATACACAGCTTGGATAAAGAGTCATTATGGGCTTGTGGTTTTTTCCAGCACAAATTTGCTATAAGTAAAGAAAAATTAGCTGCTCACATTAGTGCACAGCATAAAATTAAAAGGGAATTATTCAAGGTTTGACATGAATTCGTAAATGCACAGGCAGTGGCATTTCAGAGTCAGACATGGGAAAGTTAAAAACCTCTCCTGCCTTTTTCAAAGACGCACATTTGTAGCATTTTGGAGAATTCAGTGAGTTTAACTGACTCATGGCCATTTCATACTTGTTTTATTTCACAACAGTCAGGAGCTTTCAGCAAGTGCCCAAGTCTGAGATGGAAAAGATCTAGGATGCTCACATCCCAATACTACAGCTTTTTCCAGAATTTTTTTTCCTTTCTTTACTGAGCAGGAATATGTGATTAAATATGTCTGTATAATAAATCCATCGACAGGTTTGTCAGACTCCATGAATCTACCCAGGGAAGTTCAAGGCCAGATTGGACGGGGCTTGGAGCAACCTGGGATATTGGAATGTGATCCTGCCCATGGCAGGGGGTGGGACTGGATGATCTTTGATGTTCCTCCCATCTCAAACCTTTCCATGACTCCATGACAGTGATAAAAGAGGCATTAATTGAAATAACACTTTCCACACTTGTTTTCTTTGTGCTGTTCCTGGCAGAGGGGATGTGCAGGTAGCAGTGGTTGATTTTTAAGCAGCCTAAAAGCTCATCCATAACCTCGAGGCTGGGAGCAGCCTGGGTGAGAATTGTGGAAACCTAAGTTCTTGCAGGAAGTTCAGGCCAGGGTTTTAACAAACTCCCAGCAACGTTTGCTTTTACAGAAAACTGAACCCTTATTATGGAAAGTTGTCCTTTGCCTAAAGTCAAGCCCTGGATGAGATCTCGGACATTTTCCTCCAGTCCTTGTTCTTAGCACATGGAGAGATGAGAAACGTGGACATTTTGAGATAAGAATTGTGAATCTTCTAAGAAAGGTCTTTTATTCAGACTTTCCACTCTCAGGCACCACTTTGTGCCTGAACCAGCCCAAACCCCAATCAATCCAGGCTGATGGCAGAATCATTCCTGCTGCCACAAAGGGTGAATTTCACTCTCAGCCATTTCAGTAGGGAGGAAGCAAAACCTAAAATCCTTTCCCTCCCCATGGCTACAGCAGCTCTGTCTGTCTAGAGTTCACTGGAATTCTGTCATTGCATCATGGCACAAAAGAACTTCACCAGGACCATCTCAAAGGGAGGGAAAAAGCGGAAGAAAACATCTTGCAAATTGTTCATGAACCTGTTGGGAAAAAAAATTTCATTTTGATGTTAGTCTCCTAAACTTTTATCACTTTTATCTTCTAAAGTTTTATCACTTTTAATGAATATTAATTCAGACTTTGGAACCAAGAATAATTTTCAAGATGAAGAAAAAAAAAACCCATGCAAAAATGGGCAATGTCAGGAATGTTACAACAAATTAACTTTTGGTATTAATAGCTTTTATCCTTTGAGAGTTTAGGAAACTAATGATTTCCATGAGTCAGCTCTTCTTTCAAGTGCTTTCTCCTTTCTAGATTTTAATCAGAAAATTCAAGGTTTCCTTTCTAACTTGTGGTTACTCTGAAGTTAGCCCTGTGTTAATTTAAACCTGGGCCAGAACAATCTGGTTAATGTTGAAATAAAACCCTAAATAAATTCGAAGTGCAGATCTTGCAGTCTTCATTCAAAAATCTTAGTGCCACCCCCCAAGTGCCCTGATTTGCTCTTTTTTGCCCTTTATGGATAGAATAAACTAAAACCAGTCACTTTAACCCCATTTTGTGTTATTTTTGGACATGGCTTTGCCCTGTAGATGACAAACTCCTGCTGCTAAAAGTACAATGAGAACACATCCTCTGGTGCTGGATAAAAGGATTCATCCCAGCTCATGTGGGATGTCCATGATGTAGAAATGAGTCTTTGAGCTTCTCACTCAGTGAAAGGGAGAGGAACAGGCACTGTGAGGCCACAACCCACCTGGCCTCTCACAGGCACAGGTGAGATGAATTCCCCTTTTATCCCTCAGCACAGAAATCATCCACATTCTGAACCTGCTTAAATCCACCTGGATTATTTCACTGGGGTCTCACTTCACTTTTGTTTTGGTCTAATGTGATGATGAATCACATCTATTGTTTTCCATGAAGCTCCTTCTGGATCCAGAGTGGTGTAAGTGGGAGAAGAAAACTGCTAATGATATCATTATTATCCTTTTAGGGGAAATCAGCTCCTGGATCAGACTGTCACTACAAAATTCATTTTGCCAACTTGAACATTGCAATATTTATTTTATGCAGAAATTCTACATGGGGAAAAGTACATAGGGAAAAGATATTTTTAAAACCTGTCCTCAGTAATAGGGGTAAAGCAACACTAACTAAAAAGAGAGAAGAAATCCCTTCTTCTGGAGGGATAGATGATGTGAAATGAAATAGAACAGAAATTAAAATCCTCTGAACCTTCATTATTTCTAGTTTCTTTTTCATTCACTTTCAGAGGAAGCAGCCAAGGAATACATCAGCAGATCCTAAAGGACAGGAGATGCCTGAGTGCTGCTAAGGGAATGAGACCCTTGGCCAGTGCCTGGGACCATTCCCAGTGTGAAATAGGCTTTTACAGACTCTAACAGGAGCTGAAAGTCCCCACCAGAGGCAAATGCCACTCTCATAATTACTCCTCACTTCAACAGTTCCACTCCATTATAACCCCAGTGAGCCCTGCTTGCTCTGATTTATATCAGCATTCACCCAAAACATTCCTTGAACACCCACAGGATTATTTCTAAATATCTCTGGTGTGAACCACAGGGGAATTTGGTTGTGGAACCAGCTCTAATTTAAAGAACTCAGAGGCCTAGATTGAGATCTAGCACAAGAAATCCTCGCTCTGTCCTTTTTTTGTACTTCCACCCCATGCTCCAGTAAAACAAAGCAATTTGGTGCTTTTTTGGAGCTGCCTCCTCCCTTGTCTACATATCCATCTACCTGAGGCAGCAAAAAAACACACAGCACACAGGTCTCCCCTACAGGGATAAGAAAATGCCAGGTTGGACAGGGCTTGGAGCAGCCTGGGACTGTGGAAAGTGTCCTGCCCATGGCAGGGGGTTGGGACTGGATGTTCTTTAAGGTCTCTTCCAACCCAAACCATTCTGGAATTCTAGGATTTTAAATTTTCCTGGTGAGGCCATGGAGATGAAGGTACCACTGCAGGAATTCCTCTCTGCAGGAACACAAGTGAACACCCTAGCAACTCAAGCACCTCTTATTTTTTAAGGTGTTGTTTGGATTTTTTGGGGGGTTTGTTTTGGTTTGTTTTTGGGGCGGTTTTGCGGTTGTTTTTTTTATTTTGCAAGGAAGAAGCAACAGAGTATGGAGTGAAGCCAAATTAAGGAAGAAGAAACCAGAACAAAGAGGTGACCTTGTATTTCATCTCTGATAAATGCAGGTTATTTATTGTGAATAGCCCCACTAGAGACTGTACCTTGTGCTTAAGGCACTTTTCTGTCTATAAATAGACAGTGCTCAAGGCTGTTTGAAAATATGTATTAAAAATGAAGAAATAAAACCTCCCCAGGGATCATATTTTGGACAGATTAATCCAAGGTTGACTTCCCCTGGAACTGAGGTCAAAAAAGAGAAAGGACATTGAGATTTAGAGGTGTGTCCTGCCTCATCCCAGGATACTGAGATTTCTGGTGTCTTCCTGGAGAAAAGCAGTGACTGTGGACAGATCTGAGATGATCTCTATATTGCAGGTGACTTATCCCGAGCTGAATTCCCTCCTGAAACTGGGAACTCACTGGATCTGAAATACCCCAGGGTCCTGGAGACCTCTCCATGGAGCTGGGAGCTGGGACAGGTAAAGCCAGCTGGAATAGCACAGGTGGGCTTCCCTGGGGCATAGAATCCTCAGATTGTAGAGGCTCAAAAACCTGCCAGTGCCAGGTCCACTGCTAAACCATGTCCTTAAACACCTCCAAGAGCAGGAGATGCTGTCTGGGCAACTGAATCAGGGCTTCTGTGTCCATGTACCAAATGTCCTCAGTCTCTTCCACGTGGCATTTTTCTTTCCCTCTTAACCCCAAAGAGCCAAAATCTGATAGGATCTTTGATCTTGGGTGATTTGTCATTGTCCCCAAGCATCTCACTACCCTTAGCATGGTTGTCCAAGGAGAGGAGCTGTCCCCTAAATGCTGCAGAAGGGCTCAGTGACTTTCAGGGACCTGATTCTGCCTGGATGAGGCTTTGGACTGTCACAGTCACTTACTCTGAATAGCAAAGAGCTGCATCCCCTGGGAGTGGAGGCCATTTGGTATGGAAACACTGAAATGCAGAGTCTGAGCAAGGCTGATGGTCTGCACTGTCACTTTTCCCACTTTCAGCACAGCAATTTTGCCTGTGCAATGCAAAACTGTGGCAGTTTGGAATTGTCTGCTGCACTGCAACAACTTCCCAGTCCCTGATCTCACAGAGAGAAATTATTTCTGTGTGAGAAGGAGTTAGGGGAGGTGAGGCCACATTAAGGTATTGATTTGATTACCTGGAGAAAACATGGCAGTGCTACTTGGGAGAAAACCACAAAAAACGAAACCAAAACAAACAAAACCCAATCAAAACCAAAACCAAAGCAAAAAACCCAAAACAAAACAGGGGAAAAAAAACCCAGAATAACAAAATAATAATAAAAAAAATACTAAAAAAGTTAAAAAGCCTCACTGAGATAATCCAGTCCTAGAGACAAGGCACAGCAAGCCATGGGGTCAGACACAGGTCTTGCCTTGCAGGGTGGGTTGAGAGCAAGAGCACAGGGTTTCCATCCATCAGCTGAACCCTGGAGCACCACGTTCAGCCCCAACAGGCAGGGAAAGGCTGGAGCTGCCTGAATCAGCAGCAACAAGGCTTTTTTCATGATCAAGCTTGAACAGTTTAACTGGGAAAGCTGCCTCTGTCAAAAGTCAGCCATTTCTACCACTCAGGACTCAAGTTTCGTGTCCAGTTTGGCAGTGAAATCCTTCATGGGCATCCACTGACCTTGGGTAGAGAAGTGTCTTCTATTTCATTGCCCTGTGCTCCTTCTGTGCTCCACAGAGAGCCAGTGTACATCATCAGGAGGCCAGAGCATGGCTTACCTCATCTAAAAGAGGAATTTAAAAGAGATATTTAGGCCTCTGTAGGTGTCTGTTTCTCTCTGATGGTAATAAAGTGAGGAGGCCTGGCCTGGGTTTAGATAGAGACCCCTCTCTGTTATCTGATTTATTGAATCACAGAATAATTTGAGATGAAGGTGACCTTTAAAGGTCACAGAGTCCAACCCCCTTTCAATGAGCAGGGACTCATTGAAAGTTCAATGAGTTCAGGTCACTCCAGCCCCATCCAGCCTGCCCTTGAATGATGGGGCAGCCCCAGCTTCCCTGGGCAACTGTGCCAAGGCTGAACCACCCTCATTGTAAAAATTTTCTTTCTGATGTCTACTTAAACCTTAAACCCACCCTCTTTCAGTTTGCAGCCATTGTCCTTGTCCTGTCCCTCCATCCCTTGTCCCCAGTCCCTCTCCAGCTCTCCTGGAGCCCCCTCAGGCCCTGCAAGGGGCTCTGAGCTCTCCCTGGAGCTTCTCCTCTCCAGGTGAGCACCCCCAGCTCTCCCAGCCTGGCTCCAGAGATTGCCAGATGGATCTTGCCTCATCTGTTTTTCCCCAGCCCACAGGACCTGCTCCAAAGGCAGCTGAGGATCCAAGACATTTCTTGAGGACAATTCTGTGGTAAAAGCAGCAGCCACCACCCCAGCACGGCCTGGTCTGAAACAGCCCAGCTGATACACACAGGCAGCATGTGCCAGAAAACTCTGAGTAGCAGCAATTTTCTTGTATCAAAATGTTTTGCTGACTTCAGGCTACAGTAAAAGGAGGGAAAATAGCCTTGAAGGCTTCTTTTTGCCAGTTCAAGGTCCTGTTAAGTATCTCCTGTTCATGAGTGCTTTGATACAGCCAAGAAACTGCTTCTGAAAGCACATTTTCTCTGGAGCATCAACACATTGTGATCTAAAGAAAGAGGGCAAGAGTTGCTAGCAAAAATCCCAAGACTTCTTTAGGTCTGACAGTATGTGCAATTTTAAATCCATTATCCACCAATCTACCAGCTGTGCTTCTTCCACCACTTTTTCCAGCAAAAGTATTATATCAAAGGCTGGCAGCTGTCATAATGCTTTGATCCATCTTCAAATTGCCATTCTGGATTCAATATGACATTGTTAGCTGAGTCAAAGCAAGAGAAATTTCTCTAATTCCAGCATTTAACAACCTTTCTGTCTGCTAGCCATCCTCAGCCGTGGGAACAGGGAAATGTCTACCTTGGACCCGTGTTGCTGTGCTCTGCAATTGGCACTGGCCTAATCTTTGTGTTTCAGGCAGAAAAGCAACCCCACAACACAAGCCCACCCCACGCTCTGAGACTGTTCCCTGGCTCATTCTGTAGAAGTAGGAGATAAAAGCTTAGACAAGAGAATCCTGTTCCCTGCAAGTGAAGGAGCTGATGAAGACAGAGCCAACGTGCCTGGAATAACCCATGTGCCCCCAACACCCAGTTCAGGAGATCTACAGAGCAGTGGCACCACGGCACCTTCCAGCAGTGATGGATGTCTGCATTTTCCATTACATTTTCCCTGTGGAGGAGGAATCAGGAGCCCAGAATTAGCTTGGTGGAAGCTCAGTGTAACTCTGTGCACTCACGTGCACACCCACAGCTTCCAGGGCAAAGCCTTGGCAATCCCAGCAGAAACATTTGGGATTCAACAAGTGACTGTTAACTGGAGCTCTCCAAAATTAGCAAACTCACTCCCCACCCACAGGGGCCACCCCTGCCCGAGCTGTGAGTGCTTGTTTGAAGTAATATTTGTGTAGCTTGCAACAGCTCCAACATGGCATGGAAAATCCTGCTTGTTCAACCACCTTGCTCTGATGTAGAAAAATAAATCCCCATGTGAATGGGAACAGTGCAGGGAACAGGGACCATGAAAGGAAATTATGGAGTTGTGCTGTGCTGTAGTCCTTTGAACAGCCTGGGCTGGGACACCAGCTGAACTGACTGTGAAGTCACAGCAGGAACGTGGACATCTCCTGGAAATCACAAGGGAAGAATGGATCAAGGTTGTGATTTCCTGGGAATCTCAAGGGAAGGATCTTCCTCAAAGAGGTCCAGGTGCCAATGCCAATGAAAGCACATAGAAATCATGGGATGAGGCAGTCACCCACTGAGGCTAAGGACTGGGTTTGTCTTGATGTTCAGCTATTAAAAGATAGCAGGAATTTCAGAGGAAAAGGTTTACTGGATCCTCTCTGGTTTATGCAGCAGACACATCACCCACTTCACTGTCTGGAGTGAGTGCTAAACCTTCACAATATAAATCGGGTTCTAAAAGGAATCAAGGTAAAAGGACCCAAATGAATGCATTGGACTGCTGAGATCCAAGTGAAAATGCAAAATGCTCAACAGAAACTACAGCTGTGTACAGAAACCAGCCATTCCTCTGTCCTCCAGAAATGCCTCAGTGAGAGCAGACCATTCCCTATGAGCATCCCTGTCTCAAGCTGGACATGTCACATTCCTGACACCATCCAGGAGCTGTTTACTGCCTCTGGGAAAACCCCAGGGCAAAGCAGGACAGTCATGGAGTCCCTGCTTAGCCTGGTTTCACCCCTCAGTGCTGCAGAATTGTCTTCTCCTGATCCTTCTCTCACATCTGCCAGGAGACAGCAGCTGCTCAAAGAATCCAGGAAATGCAATCTGAGAAAAGATCCATACTACCCAGGTTGGGTTTATGCCAAGAAAGCTTTGAGAAGCTTTCTATTCCCATTGAGAAGCTTTCTAGTTCCCATTCTACCTCCAAGTCTGAAATCCTTGTTGCATTTGCAGAATCTGTGCTCAAGGAGCCATTGGATGCATTGGACTGGCAGGGACTGGAGTCTCCTGTTCTCTCCCCATTTTCTTGCAGACATAGAAGCCAAAGTTCTACAAGTTCAAGCAGGGATTGGTCTTCATGTTCCCAACCCTCATCTCCCCTTTTAGCCTCTAGAAAAAGACACCTGTAAATCCTTCTTAAGGATAATCCTAGTTGGCATCTCTCCACACACCTTGAAAAACTCACCCCAGATCCCCAAGAAAGCACCAAGGATAGAATTCCACAGCTCTGGGAAGAGTTTTCCCCCACAGACCAAAGAGCTCTGTGAGCCACCCGCTGCTCTCCTGAGGGGTTATTGTAACCCATGGACCAGCACTGGGAAATTTCCTCTCTGGGTTGGAAACCGCCCCTGCTGGTTCTGGGGAGGGTCAGTCTGTCTGTCCCCAGCTCAGCATGCTAGCCCTGATGGACATCCAGCATGGCTGTGATGTCTCTGCTGCCTGCCCCTGCTCCTGCAGCCCTGACATCTCCCTCTGCCTTTGCAAGCCCTCTCGTAACCCAGGCTCCCCTGCAGGTCATGCTGGCTCCAGCTTTTCCCCTTTCTAGAGAGCTGTTTCCTTCTCCACGTCCTCTCAGGCCTGCTGAGGAGCTCTCTGAGGAGTTTGCAATGTCAAAACACCCTCGTAAATCAGTTCTCTGCAGCTGTCCCAAGAATGAGCGCACAGGCGCCGCCGTGTCCCTGCGAGCCATTTCCCACCGTTTTCTCTTTAAGAGAATCCAAGCTGCTCCTTGGATTCTCAGCCCCCAAAAATTCCTCCAGTGTTTTTCTCACTGCATTTCAGAGTGCACAAGTAGGTGTTTGCAAACAAGCCCAGCCAAACACGAAGCCCCACACTCCCCCATCCTGACTCAGGCATCAGCGGGGAATTTGACAAGTTGTGCAATGCATTATCTCACCCCTGCAGCAGCTTTCACCCACGCCTTGTCCAATCAGGAGCCAGTTACCCCACTAAAAATGTCAAACCAGCTCCGAAAAGGATGCTCAAAAATACCTCATTGCTTTGCAGAACCTTCTGCTGTTCATAAGTCTTTTCAGCAAGGATTTTTTTGGTTTTTTTTTTTGATTGTTTCAGCAGATTGGCAGCTCAGCCCACCCTGTGACATTGAAAAATCAGCTGGGTACTCAGCAGCAATGAAGGAACACTTCTAAATTGCCATCCCAGCCTTCAGGGCCTGATGGCTGTTGGTAGCAAACTGATACACTGACACAGCTGAAATCCTCTAATAATCTCCTGCTGGGAGATTGCTTCTCACCCATCCAGCAGCAGAACTGCTGAGAAACTCCCTGCCAAAATAAATGCCACTGAAAACTCTACCTGTCCTGCCCTGGGCTTTCCAGCACAGAGTGCCTTGAGCAACAACACAAAGTGGCATCAGGAGAGGAAGAGAGTCAGATAAAAAGCTCATCTCTGACCTTATGATTGCAACGAGTGTTTTATAATACACAGGAAAGCCAATTGATACTGGAGAAGACAAGGAGGGAAGTGGGACCATATGTCTCACCTCCGTGGCTGTCAGCACATTTCTAACACTGACTTGTTAGAAAACCTGGTCCTCAGCCAAATGCTCTGTTAACACTTTTCTGAGCAAGACCTAGAGGGCACATCCTTGCACTGGCAGTCCTTGGCTGTGTGTGAGACCTGTGCTGACTCCACAGCAGCAAAATGCCCTCAAGAAGTTCAGTCAAAAGAGTGATGTGGTTTGGAGTTGCTTTGATAGGAGTAACCCCCTGAAAACCCCAAACCCTGCAGTCTGGAGGTGCTGCCCTCAAATAGAATTCTCAGAAATCTCAGCAGCATCTTTGTATCCACCCCGCTGTGCTCTAAATAGATCCCAGATTTTAGCACAGCACCAGCACAATAGGATGCCTGACACAGAATATGTGTCCCCCTATATTTTCATTCTGGAAAAATGTACCCAGGTTTGAGACAGGGTGTTAGAACACGGCTGGTCTGCCACCCAGGCCTCCAGTCTCTTCCAAATGCCAGGTGTCCCAGGGAGAAGCAAAAACCCACCCACCTGTAGATGGTAAAGGCATCCCCAGAATGCATTAGCTGGTGCCTGAGAGAAATTCCTGCCATGCAGCTGTGCCACAGAGACTCCTAAAGTTTTCCATGAGATAATCTCACCCCAGAATCCTTAGGGAGAGGTAGAATTTGGTGCACCTGCCATGGCTTCTCTGTAGAATGCCTCCACACCACAATCATTTGGGATAGCAGCTTTGCTTTCCCTCACTGGAGCTCCACAGCTTGGTGCCAAATATCTGCCCTGCCCTTCGTGCACAGTGTCCATCCTTCTGAGCAGCCTCCTACCTTCTCATCTGAATTGCTGAAAATCCTGGAGTCTGTAGAACCTCCAGGGATTTTCCCTTCACCAGACCACAAGTGCCATCCTGAAGCCCTCCCCATCTTGCTCACCACATCAGTTAATAAACCCCATCAAACTCCTCCCTCTTTCACATCCTTCTGCTTTTTCTTCCCCTCTATCCACCAAATTACACAAACCTGCTCCAGCCACAGGTTCACAGCTGGTTCTTGGGATCAGTGCACAAAGCCTGAGCAAAATCCAAGAGGCAAAGCCAAGCATCTGGTTTTTTTATCCTTATGGCACATTCCAGAGCCATAGCTGCTCTTTAGCCAGGGAGAATATCAAGGAATAATTCTCTGGCCAAAACAGCTATTAAACCTGAGCTGAACTGAGGAGTCACATTGCCTGGACTGTGAGTTGTGGCTCCACCCTGTCAGTACAGGTAAAGAGCTGCCCACAAACCCCAGAGTGGCATTCAGACACTGTGAAGGGGTCCCTGGCCTAGGCTGACCCTCTGTTAGCACAGCCAGTACTTCCTGGGAAAACACTGACTAAAATTAGCAGTGGGAAATACAGAAGGGCTGTAGTGAATAAGGTTCATAGGCCAAAAAATGAGTTGGAAGTAGAAATAACTTTTATTAAATTAACTTGTGGGTGTATAGAAAGTGTGTATAGAAAGGGTGTAAACAGACTGTTGGGTGCACAGGATGTTTCCTCCAGAAGCAAATGCCTCCAAGCTGCTACTCAGCCTTCAAAACTCAATGTGATTTTGAGCAATCACACAGATTGTAACCAGTTGCTAAATCTGGCAGAAAAACAAGGCTTCCTTGTTGTCCCAAGTGCATATGGAATTCAGGATGCTTGCCAGGGAAGGGAGGATGTATGTCTGGGAGTGTGATGTGTTTGAGTGACGGGGAGAAAGCAAAATGTTTTGTGTTTATTTTTGTCTGGGGTCAGTGTTGACTTAGAAGGAAGGCAATAGAAACTTGGACAAACAAACAAACAAAAAAATAATCAGGTTTTCTGATGGCTGGAGCTGCTGGTGTCTGCAGGTGCTGAGGGAAGCTGGCATGGACACTGGTCTCATGAGTCCTTTAGAGGTGTGAGGACACAAAGCCCTTGGCCCTCCATCTGCAAACTAGGGTGGGGCTGGGAAACTCTCAGGGAGAGTTCATTGAAACCTGGATTAAATACTCCAGCCTTAGGCTGAAGATATTTTTAGACTGAACTTTGTTTTGCTGTGGAATCTGCCACAAGCTCTTCTTAGCTTGATCCTTCCATCAGTTTGGAAACCACCAAAGGAGAAAAGACGAAGCAAAAGCTCCCTACAGGGTCCCTAAAGCCACGTCCATGCAGCTCTGCACAAGGCTGAACAGCTTAGACATACCCAGGACAAGGATGAAAGAACAAAGAAATCCACAACTGGGCAGCTCATCCCAACCTACACATCACAGAATCACAAAACACCAGGGTGGAAAACACCTCAAGGATCATCCAATATTTCTTGGGAAAATCACAATCTAGACAAGACAGCCCTGTCCAAACCCTGTCCAAAAGAATCACTAAAGTGTCCAGTGTTGGGAATCCACCACTTCCCTGGGAGATATTATTCCAGTGGCTGATAGCTCTCATCAAGAAAAATACCCCTCTTGTGCCCAGTTGGAATCTCCCCAGGAGTAACTTGTACCCATCACTCCTCATCTTTTCCTTGTGGCTCCCTATAAAAAGTGAATCCTCATCTCTGCAGCCACCCTTTAAATACTTTGGAATACCAGAAGACCTGGATTCATTACATTGAGATCCATGGAACTGGACACAGTCCTGTGCTCCAAAATATCAGTGTCCCAGAGCTCCAGACCCAGAAAGTCAGAGCTATGAAGGAAAATAAGTCAGCCTGGGAAATGCTGAGGCCATATTGCTCCTAGGACCTGAGCTTCAGACCTAGAGGGTCTCTTTTCTCCTCTGGAGACACAAAGTTTTCAGGTGTTCTGCCACCTTCCAGTCTGCAACAGATTTCCCTTACCAGAGAAAAAGAAATTCATGTTCACCTGCCTGTGCAGGTCCTGAAGGCATCTCTTGGGCAGGCAAGAAAAAGTCCCAGAGTAAAATTTAACCCCTAATGTAAAATTTAATCCCTATTCTTCAATTAATCATCTGCAATTGGGCTAAGCAGGCTTATCAGCTATCTGTGTCAGACCTCCCAGTTCTACTTCCATCTACCAGGCTTCACTTTAATCAGACACAGAGAGTGATAAGGGCTGGTCTGCAGTGAAGGTCACTCATTTCTGTGGAGTGATTAGTGATCCCTGCAGTAAAAATGCTGTGGTACTTCCCCTCACAAGCTTATTGCTCCAAGTGACTGCACTCCAGTAAAGCAAATAAAAACCAGTCTGTTCATTGGTTCACAGGATGGATTTTCAGAGCTGTGACAGTGCATGAGGCTTTTCTGTCTCACATTTACTTTGTGCTGATCTCTGGTGTGAAAATGTGAGAACAGCACCCATGGCCACAGCATCACAGCACTGGAGAGGGCTCCACGTGGCACCGCAGATTTATTTATTTCTCTTGCACCTTCCAAAGTTCCTTGTGCTGTGCTAAGAAAGAATCATGCAGGAATGAGGAGACCTCAGAGGCAGGAAGACTACAAGGCAGGATCTGATAAATTGCAAGTGGGTAAATGAGGACAAATGGGAAAATTATAGACACACAGTACTTGAATATATAAAACTTCTCCAAGGATAAAAAAAATTGTGTTGCAGTAGCACTGTCACCACTGCCTCTCAGACCATCACACCATCAGGGCTTTGGAGTTGGGATAAGTATATTTTAGGAAAATTGCTGGTAGACTCCCAGCAGAGCTTATCTTTCCACATTTCCAGAGCTGCTTTAGGGAACTGGAGGAAATATCACCTTGTTTGGAGAAAAATTTCTGGGAAAACTTCTAGGTTCCTCTGGAAAAACATTTGCCCAGTATCCATGTCTCTGTATTGGGAGGACAAGAGCAGAACAGAGCAGGTGAGGGATGCACCCTGCACAAATTGTCCCCTCTTGGGAGCAGAGAGATCTGGGCACTGGAGCTGCTGGGAAGCCGCACAGTCCAAATTCTGACTGCCAAGGGCAGGTGACTCAGAGGAGAAGACAGCAGGCCCTGTGTGCATCTGCAGTGTCTGATCCCAGACCAGGGATATAATGAGCTGCTCATCATTACTGCTTGTTTTATGGATGGGTTGGTGACAACTCTCTCATTTACCACGTACAGTCTATTACACACATTCAGAATACACAACTACATATGTATTCTATGGAGGTGTTTTTATAACAAACACACTCAGAAAACCTAAATATCAGCACAGCCCAAACAAACCCGAATCCCAGGACCCACTGTACTGGCACTGGCAGAGGTGACAAGCACCTTGCTTGCTTGCTTGGCACTTGCAGTTTTCAGCTGTCTGATGAGTCTTCTGCATCTCTGAGTCATCTTATAGAATATTAATGGCACACAAATTACTCTTTGGAATGCTCTTCATAGGCTGTCCAAGCCAAAACCAAGGGTGAATCCAACAATGTCACTATGATGAGACTGCCTGGGTTGGAAGATAGGATGTCCCAGCTCTGGGGCTGCTCTCCTGCTGTTGCAATTAAATTTATGTGAAAAGGCAATTTTTAAAAATGGACCAACTGGAGGAGATTGCCAGGAGCATGTCAGTGTGGGTGGAAATATTTCAGTGGCAATATCCTCTGCAAAAGTGGCCAACCACATTTGGGTAAATCATAACGAGCTCTACCAAGCCACATACAGCTCATGAGAGTCTTTGCTGAGAAGCAGCACCAGCTGGGAACATGTCAGAGGAATGAAATCTGGGGTGAAAAATCCTGGAAAACTCCAAGTTACAATTCTCCATGAGTCAGGTCAGATTGCCCTCTCCCACAAAATTCCCAGACACCATTTGGAGGTTAGCAGGAGGTGGGACACATCCATCCACATCATGCCTGTGAACAGGCTGCGCCATGATGTTCATCCCTCTTTTCAGAGACATGGAAGGTCTTGGTGTCAGGAAGGAGTTAAATTAGGAGCTTGTTGCTTTTTTCAACATATCTATATCTTCTAAACACAAAGGATAATACCTGCAATCACGTAGCACAATAGATGTTTTCTGCT
The DNA here is from genome assembly GCA_013399455.1 of Anthoscopus minutus. NCBI lineage: Eukaryota > Metazoa > Chordata > Aves > Passeriformes > Paridae > Anthoscopus > Anthoscopus minutus. The sequence continues at coordinate 189,110 of VWYI01023198.1, forward strand.
AGTTAGGATTTTACACAATAAGATTTCTTTGTTTGGGAAGGAAAAAATTATTCTCTGCTTTAGGAAAAAGAAAGGAAGAAGAAAAATAATATGTTTTCCATTTATGCTTCTATTGAGAGAGATTATAATTAAAAAAAAACACCTCCTTTTAAATGCAATCCTTTCATTTAGTCATTTTAACTATTATGAACTGACACTAACAAGTGAAGAACATGGCTCCTTTTTCATCCCTTTCTTCCTGTGCTTTTATACATTTGTCAAGGTCAGGGCAATTAAGCTTTACTCTTTCCACATGATCAGCTGGTCAGAAGCCCAGGAGAGGAACAGGATGAACAAGCAGAATATGATTCCAAAGGCAGGATGCTGAGGAAAGATAGAAGAAACATTCAGGTTCCATTTCTTCAGAGGAAATGTTGTACTGGAAGACATTCAGCCCTTGCTCCCTGCAGAAAAGTGTGTGAAACCTGGTGAATTTTATGTTTATTGCTTACTTTTAATGACCAAGATTTTGATCAGCCCAGCAATGACCTCCAGCACACTGGAGCATTTATGGTGCTTTCCCTGGAACACTCAAGCTGAAGATTGTCACAGCCTGCAGAATGAAGTGAGAGTGGCTCATGACCAACATGGATTTCTCTCACCTGAGTGCAGTGGTCAGGTCCTTCCTAGCCATGGAAACCTCGAGGTAATCTCTCTAACTTTATTTTTGGGTGTTAAATGAGACAATTTAGAGCATCCTGCCTGGCTGCTGATCCAGATGGTCACAGCTGACATCATAAGAAATCTCCAGCAGCTCTCATTAAGCTGACTGAATCAAGCCCTTGTACCCCAGGGACAGGCACCTAGACACCTAATTCATTAATAAACTGACTTTGGACTTTGAAACATCTTTGCCTCCCCCACAAGTTGTCCTGTCACCTCCAAAGGCAGCCACCCCCACTCACCACCTGAGTCAGACACTTCCAGGCCCATTTGAGGTCATCAGAGAGAAACTGGCTGTTCCAGATCACAAATTACCTACCCTGTGTTTGGATGAATGGGATCTTCTTATGGATTTCTGATCCAGAAAATATCAACTTATGAGTGGTTGTCTCTAGCTGCATGAAAACAGCATTTTGAATTCTCCTTTCCAGTTCTCATCAATGATTCAGGCAAACCCTTCTGAGATTGCTGTTCCCAATGGGAGGGTTCATGAGTGCCTTTTTTCCAGGATTCAGCATTCCTTGGCTCAGGAGACTTGTAACAAGACAGGATCTCCAACCCATTCTGTTCCTGCATGGAGTAGGTGGCTCAGAGAAGTGACAAGAGAAAAGCCAGCTCCAGGTCAGGGTTGTGGGAAAAGGGATTTAATAGGATTGTTTAGAAAGCACTCTGAGCTCTCCATCATTTCAGCCAGGGGCTAAAGCTCCCCTTCTGTCCCTTGATGGCCTTCAGCATTCTGTTGGTGAGTCCTCTCCTCTCCTCTCCGAACCTCCCCTCTCTTTTCCCATGTGAGCTACCCTTCCTGGAAGGAGAGCCATTGTTTTCCCCTGAGATCTGTCTCCCTTCCTGTGGCATTCCTGGCAGGAGCCTAAAAATGTCATAAATAATGAAAATACACTACAAAGGCACAGAAGTCTAACACATCATCTCACCACACAGACACCTCAAAGGATAACTCAGAAACCTTCCCCATGTAATTCCACCCCCTCTCTTCTTAATATCTCCATTTTTCATCAAAACATCCCTTTTCATCAAAACATCCCATGCTTAGAACCATGGATCTCACATCTGGGTTAATCCTACAGTAGTTGATCTCATTTGTATGTAAAAAATGCATCACAAGAGGCACCAGTGTTTTTAAAGAAGCTTACTGTGTTTTCATCCTAACAGTTTTCCCCTCCTACTGTCGGGGAGCTGTTACTGTCACTCGTTTCAGGCAAGAATAAGAAGTAGTGATAAAAGGAAGAGAGCTTGTCAAGTGGCATCTGCCAAAAAAGCAAAACTTGTAGTTTCCCCTTCCTCCAAAACCGTATCAAACCCAATGGTTTCTCACAAAGGGGCATCTACAAACTGAGAGTGTTGCAGAGATATAAATAATAAAGCCAGGGGAGCAAAGGAATAGAGGTCATGGACAAGGAAACCCCAGGGAGAAAGGTGAGAAGGAAAAGGCTTCTCAAAACATGTGCTGGTCTGGGAGCTGCTGCTCACCTGGAACCATAGCAAAGTGTGTCTGCAGCATTGTCCTTTTTCTCTTAATTGAGTTCTTCCTTTCTGCCAAAAAAATTCTTCAGTGATCCATCTCTTGAAACATGAATGATCTCTGAAAGCAAAATAGAATTTTCTCTGAAAGCAACTCAAAGTTCTGTTGTCTTCCTATGGGAGTGTTTGTCTCAACTTTCTCATTAAGCAATTATACTCACCATGTCTTTATTTCCTGAATCAGAGAAAATAGAAATACATCCTTATCATCCCTAAAAAATCACCACATTAAATAATATCCTCTAATATTCATTATAAATTGGGGTGTTGGCTGAGAGAACAACACATAAGCTTTTGGCTGGTGATTCTTACAACTTGCATACAGCTGCAAACATCCCTAAAATTCGATCTTTCAACTTTCTAATGTGTTCACTTTTTCAACTCCTTTCTTTTTCAACTCCTTCTGTGTGTTTGGGAGCTGGAATGATTGACCCTCTCTCCACACATCACTGCCAAGACAGACACAACCTGCTGAAGTTGTCAATTGGCTCCTGTTGTGTTCTCTGTCTGGGGATTTCACAGGCAAAACCTGCCAAAATGAACAGTTTTCTGTCTTATCACAGCACCACGAGGGTTTTGCAAGAGGAAACGTGGGATTTCCATGCTTTCCCTGTATTATGTAGGATAACTAACTCATGTTTGGGGAACTCAGCTCATCCTGTGGAGATTTTTGGACGTTGGTAATGGTAAAAATCTAATAAATGGTGATTTCCTGATGATAATAAATTACAAAGGCATCTTAAAATTACAGATTGTTAAATTTGAACATCACTTTTGGGCATTTTAAACGGTCCATTCTGGAGCAAGATTTTGTCAAGCTCTTGCAGGAAATGTCAAGACTGAACCCACAAAATCCCGTGGATGCCTGAAAAAAAAAAAAAGATAGCTGATGATGTAAGTTTGATTTTTGCAGGAGAGGGGTTGAATCTGACATTTTTATTCAACTGCCATGGGCAACGGCAAGGCAGAGGAGCTGACTGTGATTTCTAGAATGAATGAATGTAAAGCTTGATAAAGAGCTGACTGATTAGAGGCAATTCTCAGCTAATGACCGTCAATTAATGCTAATTTCCAATGCGCAGCAGAGAAAAGAACGGATTCTTGCTGGCTACACCTAGCTGTCTGCACGGATCAAATGACTTCCTTCTCTGCATGGCTGCACAAAGCAAAGAGTGAAGAGTCCCAGAGCATAATTCAGAGAAAAGGATCTGGAGCATCCTGACTGTGTTTACACTGTGCTTACTTGCTTTGCTTTTTAGGACCCAACCTTCCAGTCTGCCCACGCCGCTGAAAAATATATTTTGGTGATGCCTTCTTCCCTGCATCCTGTAGCACAGAGCTGACTATGGTACTGGCATCTCCTGGGCTGGTGGACTTCAGATTTTCTCTTGAACAATTCTCTGGCTTTTCTTAGTAAGTCTCAGGCTCCCATCAGGCACTCACAGGACAAGCACGTGCAAATATCTTCCTACCTTCCAGAGGATGGCTCTGGCACAGAAGAACAGCTCTCAGCTAGACAAAGGATCAGGGATTCAGCTGTTTGTCCTGGTTTGAAAAGACAGGTGTCTTCTAAGGAAGGCAGAAACCTTCCTTGAAATGGAAAAAAAAATGTAAACCACCCCACCCTCCTCTGAATTATTATAATCTTGAAATCAAGGTGCTCTTGGGCAAAGCTATAGGAATAGGAATAACAGTTCTTTACTAAGGAAATTAAAATAAGATGCAGTCGTACAAACAAAAAATCAACAAAAAACTAGCCCACTGCCAGAGTCAGAACCCAACCTGGCACCTGTTGGTGCTGGCAGCAGTCCCATGAAATGGTGGCTGCAGCCTCCTGCAGTGACAGGCGTGGCTCTGTTGGAGCAGGGATCCTGTCGGAGGGCGCAGTTTTCCTCTGAAGGTCCGGTGGTGTAGATGGGCCCGGTCTCTGCTCTGGGAATGCGGTGCAGAAAGGCTGCCTGTGCTGTTCCCAGGCTCAGATTGTATCCAGGTAGGAATGCTTGGCTCCTCCCCCTGGGTGGAGCATCTCCCAATGGGATGATGTCATTTTCTCAGTCATGCAGCGAGGCTCGATGGCCCAGGAACAGCAGAGATCCCCCTGCAGGGAGGATGGGCTGGGAGGAGATAAGGAACGCTGCCACACCTGGTTTAGCAGCTGCCCATTAACAGCAGATATCCCCCAGCCATGAGGGATGGGTGTGAAAGAGAGAAAGAAAAACTGCCCCACGTGGTCCCCACAGATGGCAACAGAGCACAGACCTTGGTTACATCTTGAACTGCAGCCCAGGACACTGTTTCAAGGCTCCTCTTCACTCCTTCATTAACACAGACAAAGCTTCAAGTAAGGCAAGGGCAGGACCCTTCAGAGAAGAGGACACAACTCTGTCACTACTTGGCTGGTGCTGCTGGGACACCTCAAGAGCAGGTTCAGAGGCTCCCAACAGACCCTAAAACTGGATACTGGCAGGAGATTCCAGTCTCCACTCTGCAATCCCCAGTGCTAGGGCACAGATTGATGCTCCAGAAGTTTCTCTGCTCAGCTGGAGTTACTCTGGGCAAAGCTTCCCATGGACAGGCCTTGCCTCACACTGCTTGGGCTTTAGGAAGGGAAGAGAGGATGTAGTAATGCATCAGAAGAACTTAGGCCATAGTGTGCACCAGCCAAACTGTCTTACCAGACAAGGCTGCTGAGGCATGAACTGTTCTAAATAAGAGAGAAGAAGCCCAGAAGCAGAGAAAACAAGACCACAAGAATACAGATAACAGTGGGCATATGAACACCTACACCTTGACCGATTAGGAGGCCTGAGGGATGTGAGAACAGCTCAGGACAAAGCTCAGGACAGTTTTCTGTCTTATATGAGAACAGCTCAGGACAAAGCTCAGGACAGTTTTCTGTCTTATATGAGAACAGCTCAGGACAAAGCTCAGGACAGTTTTCTGTCTTATGTGAGAACAGCTCAGGACAAAATACAAACACCAATCAACTAGTGTGTAACTGCATGAACTGTTGTTTTAAAGTCTGTAAATAAGAGCATAATGGAAACAATACATGGCTTCTGCGAAATCATATTGGCTTATGGCACAGAGGTTCTATACTCCTGCAAGAGGAGGAGATGAGAGCTTGGCAGGTGGATGGGAATGGGAAATGTTGGGATCACCATCCCTAAAAGTGCTCATAAGGTGTACCGATGTGGCACCTGGGGACTTGGTTTAGTGGTGGATTTGGCAATGCTAGGTTAATGGACTGGATCTTACAGGACTTTTCAACTTCAATAATTCTGTGATTCTCTCTTTTTCCTAAAAACTTCCCCTTCCCAGCAGGAATGTTGTCACCAGCACTGAGAAATTTTTTTTGAGATTTGTAGGGGAGGCTGTGGAGGGATTGTTCTTCATGGGTTCTGTTGTGTTGAGCATGTCAGCTGCCATCATCACCTCTTTGGAGCGTGGATCATGAACCCACCAAGTTTAACTAGCAGTCCTTTCCCCCACAGACTGCCTGGCATATGCTGCTCGAAATGAGAAGGAAACCGGATAGGGATCTTTCTGGGAGAACCTGAGGTGTGTGAAGGGGGCCAGATGGAATGAAATAACCCAGAAGAGCTGAGATGTCATGTGTTGGGAGCTTCTTGATTTTTTTAGTGCCATGGAAATGAATTTTGCACGGCCCTTTGCTACAGGAGTCCCCCTGTTGATCACACATCCCCCAGAAAAAAGAATGGGGGAAAGCTTCACATTTCTTGGCCATCACCAAATACAGATAACCAGAACAGCTCCTTTGGAAAGATTAGCACAGTACTCTCCTGCCTGCATTTCCAGCCTACAAATTACCATCACTTTCCTCCCTGTCAGTTTACAAACACATCCATTACCATGGGACATGACTTTTGCTTTGTTAGTGTGTGAGTGAAGGAATTCCAAGACAAGGCAGAAGGAGAGTTGGCAATATTCTCCTTCCACATTCCTGTAGTCACTGTGGGTCAAATAAAAAATGGGAGGAAAACAAGAAATGTGCAAACATTGTTAGCTGGGACCTGCAAACGCAGGAACGGAGTCATGAGGGGCTTCTGTGCAAAGTGTCCAATGCAGAAGGGCTGGGACAGCTGGAGGGAGGAATATTCACTCAAAAATAAACACCTGGACAGTAAATATCTGTCAAATTCAATCAAATGTAAATACCTGGCCTCCACCTGAGTTAGTCCCTTCAGACCTCGTGAAACCAGCAGAGATCTGATCAGTCTGGGGAGGGCACAGCTCAGACATGAGCCAAAACAGCCCAGGTAAATCATGGTATGAAAGATATTATATTCTCTTTTACAGAAAAGTACTCTACAGTGATTAACTCAGCTGCCTGCTCTGTGAGGATGGACAGTTGCTTCCTTTATATTGCCTTTATTTTACTGGAGCCTTGATTTCTCTCGCACTGGACACTCAGTTCCTCTGTGCAGTGTGACTAAAGACTTCTGCTACTCCTGAAAACCTCGGTTGTTCTGTTTCACTCACTCCTGCACTGTGTGAAATCACATTATTACAGGGAATCTCAAGTTCCAAAAGCTATTTTTTTTTCTTTTAAAAGATAAATTCAGAGCAAACTTTTTTTCCCCTTATCCTTAAATCCCTTTTAACAGATTTCATTATTTTAGAAGGAGTTTTAACTCAAGTGTTTCAACTTTGGCATGTTCAACTAGCATCTCTAAGGAGCAGCTGACATGAGCTCCAATCTGACTGATTTCATAGGTCCTGTTATCTTTGCTTTGGAGAAAAAAAATTCTTCATCTAGTGATAAAAATATACTGAGAATTCTAAAATCTGACAAGTATTTTTATTTCTGACTGATGTTTTTCCTCAAAAAAAGAGGTCAAAGCCTGCAAGTTATTGGAAGAAACAGCTTTCCAGCACAAATGTCCTCCCTTGGGTGAGGAAAATGCTCTGTTCTGCACCTCTCTTGGTGGGCAGAGTGGCCTCCTGAGTGAAAATAACCATCTGTGAGGGTATTTGAATCACACATAATGGGCCTGTTTTTATCAAGTGCAAGTTCACCTGCTCTAAACTGGAAGAATATTCAAATTAGATGCTGAAATGTAGGTGTTTATTGCCCTTGCATAGCCTTGATACCCACGGAGGAAAGTGAGACATGGGACAGAGCCTTTAGAGACTTGTGCTTCCCTGGGGCAAAAGCTGGAAGATGCAGGGACAGAGCATCTCAGAAGTCATGAAATATTTGTGTTTCACTGAGCTAAATCCTCATTATGTCTCTAAATCAACCTCACAGATATCAAGGAGACTCTGCAGACTAGGCAGAGGATTTATCTCCCCTCCTTTTGGCAGTCTGAGTGCCCAATCTAAGGCGGGTGTCCGGAGTCCCTCTGCAGTCAGAGCAGAGAAATAGGATTCTCTAGAGGACAACTTCATCCCTTTTTCTTAGGTGGGCTAAATCTCATTATTTATTGACAACAGAGGGACTGTAATGATCAAAACTGCCTCAAATGTCTGAAGTTAGCTCAGATGAGATGTATCCCAATGTGCTGCTCAGCATGGGTGGGGTTTTGGGATTTGCCCTACAGCAAGAGGCAGCAGAGCTGGGAGGGTTTGGGTGTAAAAGGTGTGCCAGTTTGTAAAAGTGTGTGAGAGTGTCCAGTTCTGTTCCCCAGGATCAGGATTGAAAAGCAGAGATGGTTTTCGAGTTCAGATTTGGTTGTTTATTTTTCCTTATCTATATCACATTCTCACAGGCAGCAAGCTCATCTGCACACTGAGCCAACAAACTAAAAATGGCACACTAGTTATCTCTCTCCAAGGCCTTTTAAGTGTAAACTACCCAATTATAAAATGCCAACTAATTTATTTTCACTTCTAACCCAGTAACTAAACACCCATGTTCCGCAGTGTGGACTTTTGCACCCAATCACAAAATATCACCCACAACCCTTGAAGAAGAAGTTGAAGAAGAAGAAGAAGAAGGAGAAAGGAAGACTGCCCTAAATCCTCCATCTTGTCCTTTATTCACTATGATATCTCAAACTCTAAACTCTCACTTTTTCACCCAGTGACTTAACACAATTCTATCTAACTCACACATTCACACTCCCAGTTTCTCCACTTAGTTCTAGAAGCTTTCTCTATGGTCTTAGGTTAAACCCAGAGTTCTCCTGAGTGTCTGAGCCTGTCAGCACAGATAAAGGAACATTTTCTGTGCCTGGAGTTCCAACATTTGGGGATCTGCTCCACAGCAAGATGCAGCAGAGCTGGGAGGAGGAGCCAAGGCAGCAGGCAGGAGAAACATGGAGCCGAAACTTGGAAATCATCTCCAAGCACATGGCTGGGATTGTGCCACCTCTGTGGATTGCTGTTGGGTAAACAGCCCCATTTGTTTCAGACACACCACGTTTCCACTTCGCAGAAGCAAGCTGAAGCACGCTCTACACTAAATAGACACAATCCAGCAGCCCTCCCAAAGAGAAATGTCAGGAGCTCATTACCCAGCATTAGAGAGACTGTGGTATAAATTCTTCTTCCTTCTGGAATGAACACTGAGATTTATTGACTGAGAAGGCTGGAGCTTCTTCATCCCTGCAGGTTTCCAAGCAGGTGTTAGACATCCCTGGAAAATGTGATCAACTTCATTCCATAGAAGAAAGATTTGGAGTTTGGCTCATTTGGATTCAGCTTTCTTCATGAAGGCCAAAGAAATGCAGTGGCACTGCTTTCTAAGCAGGATTGTGCCAAAGTAACACAAAAGAGAGGGATGCTCCCAGCCAGGATGAGTCACTGATTTCTGTTTAGCTTTTCAGAAAGTGCTGGTCACTAACAACAATAAAAAACTCCTTTAAAATCATTCCAAGGGTGAATTAAAGCACTGTAGCCCCGATGTCCTGGCCTCTCTTATTCACCATCTAGGAAAGTGGATGGAAACTTGAGGTTTATTCCCAGCAGTGTGTTAATGCTTTGTAACATGGGGTAAAATTGCTCTGGGCCTTGTTTTCCCCACTGGTGAAACTGGAGATCCTGGCACTGACCTTCACTTCCCAATCCCCTGCCAGGGAGCAACAGGAGCATGCCTGCAAGAGCTTCAAGGAGCATCCAAAGGTGACTCAGGGCTGAAGGAGTTTGAAATGCCATCGCTTTGGCACTGCCCAGGAGTGACTGAGGAGATGGAAACTGCATTGGGATGTTTTCCCAGACCACAGTGATCTGCAGGGCTGGGGTGCCTGAGGGCTGCTCTGAGTGCAGCAGCTCTGGTTTGTGTGACAGCAGCTCTGGCTTGTGTGACAGCAGGATCTCACTGTCCTGTGCCAGCAGCCCAGACATGGCTGCCAAGGATGGCACAACCACAAGCAGGTTCAGCTCGTGCTGTGCAAACTCCAGGCCATAGAATCATACAATCATAGAATGGTTTGGGTTGGAACATCTCCTTCCAACCCTCTGCCATGGGCAGGGACACCTTCCACCAGACCAGGTTACTCCAAGTCCCGTCCAGCCTGGTCTGGAACACTCCCAGGGCAAAGTAGGAAGAGAAACTCCTGCCTTTCTGGGTCTGGAGGCTGGGCAGATTCCTGCCAGGAGGATGCTCCATTCCCTGGGTCAGAGCTCAGCATGGAGCTGGGTGTTAACCTGAAACACAGCACAGACACCCCCCACAATACCAGAGCAGGGAAGCTCAGACCTAAGCAAATTTGGGGGACTGGAAGAGCAGACTCTCAGAACAGAGAGAGCCTGGTTCCATTCCAGCAGGAGCCCATATTAAAGTTCCATTGGCTCCAACAGCAGAACAACAAAGCCCTGGCACTTCAAAGATTTCTTTTATGGTGCTTATCCCGTTAATAAGCACCATCTGCTCCTTTCAACAGGAGAGCCATCCCTTGATTTGCTCCCAGCACTTTGCTGCCCAGGGACTGGCCGTGTTTATAAAACCAGGCACAGAGGGGACTGACAGCTTCCCGGAGCTCAGGAGGAGCCCCAGAGTGACAACAGAGGATTTTGCTCCCAGAAAGGCATTGTGCTTGTGTGGAGAGTCCTCCTGCTTCCAGTTCTGTAGCACAAGCCACTAACTCAGCCCCAAGGGCAGGAGATGAGTGCTTGGCTTCCCTTTAAATGATTTATTGTCACACAATTAGTGTTTGTATCAGGGAGTTGCTGCAGTTCTTTCTGGAGTTCACAACACGAGGGATATTTTTTTTTAAGCTAGGAAGAGTCTTAGAGTGTAAAAGCAATTTTTTTTGGAGCTAAAATTTGCAGAAATTGGAGGTCTTCAAAAGTCAGCTGGACATGATCTTGGGCAACCAGCTCTAAGTGGCTCTGCTTGACAGGAGGTTGGGCCAGGTGACCTCCAGTGGTCCCTTCCAGCCTCAGCCAGTCTGTGATTCTGTGTGAAATCCCTTGAAATACAGGAATAATCTATCTGCTGTGCTTCGTTCAGTTTTCTTAGAGAGCAATTGGCTATCACCATGGACAGCCCAGGGCACACACTCAAGGTAAATCTATATATGGCCTAAGACAGAAATGAGAGAAGAGGTAGGGAAACAAGTATTGTTCTGAATTTCTGTTCTAACCCAGAGCAATACCAGATTCTCAGGGAAGCCAGACAGACCCTGGTGCCAGTGATGTCCTCAGGAACTTGCCCTTAATTTTGTGTCATATCCTGGTTTTCTGTGTGCAATACAGCTGATACTGGCTGTGCCTTTATGATAAAATTTTGGAATCATTGAGGCTGGAAAAGACCTCTGAGATCCTGGAATTCAGCCATTCACCCAGCACTGCCAAGTGCAACACTAACCCTGTCCCCAGGCCACATCCACATGTTTTTTCAATCCTTCCAGGGACAGTTATTCCAACACTTCCAGGGACAGTTATTCCAACAGCTCCAGGGACAGAGATTCCAACAGCTCCAGGGACAGATTCCAACAGCTCCAGGGACAGAGATTCCACCCCTTCCCTAGGCAGTCAGTTCCAATGCTTGACCACACATTTAGTGCAGAAATGTTATTAAATATCCAATCCAAACCTCCCTGTGCATGACTTAGGGAGATTTCCTCTTGTCCTGCCTCTTGTTCCCTGGGAGAAGAGACCAAACCCCACCTGGCTTAACCTTCCTGTCCCCTCAGAGCCTCCTTTTCTCCAGGCTGCGTCCCTTTCCCAGCTCCCTCAGCGGTTCCTGGTGCTCCAAACCCTTCCCCAGCTCCATTCCCTTTCAGGACACTCTCCAGCCCCTCAACATCCTTCTTGTCATGAGGGACCCAAAACTGACCCCAGGATTCGAGGTGGGTTTAATGTGAGGCCTCACATTGCAGATTAGCACTAACCCCCCTTTTATTTCTCTTGTTGTTTACTGGATGATAACAAGTCTCTCACTGAACTCTGATGGTTTCAAACCAGCTGATTCCAAGAGTTTTGAGTTGCACAGCAAATAAAATAAATCACCCCTTCAAACTACAAAGCTACTTGGGCTGTTCTTACATCTCCTCTGCTCTTGCAAAAGATTGGAGTTGAGTGTCAGGAGTTTGTTAATTTTGCAGGCCAGTGCTTGCTGGAGGTTTTGCTTCAAGTAAAGGATTTGTCCTTCTCCAAAGAAATGGAAGAGCACAAGGGATGAGTGAAGTTGTTTCTAATGCCATGCGGAGCTCCAGCTGCCTGACAGAACATCACAGCCCCCCTGGCTGAGTGAAAAACAAGGTGTACTGGTTTGAGAGCAAAACCAGTGAGAGACTCCAAGTCAGAAATACAATTTATTAGGAAATAGGAAGAAAAGAGAGAAAGCCACTGACAAAGTCAGAATACAACCTGATATCCTGCTGGTCAGGGTGTTGGTAGCAGTCCAGTGGTCACAGATGGGCCTGGTCTTCCTCTGAGAGTCCAGTGAAGAAAGGAGCTTGGTGTCCCAAATCTCTGGTTTTTATCCAGGTAGAGGGGCTTGGCTCCTCCCCCTGGATGGAGCATTTTCCAATGGGATGATGTCAGTTTATCAGTGACTCAATGGCCCATCAGCTCCTCCCCCTGGATGGAGCATTTTCCAATGGGATGATGTCAGTTTATCAGTGACTCAATGGCCCATCAGCTCCTCCCCCTGGATGGAGCATTTCCCAATGGGATGATGTCAGTTTATCAGTGACTCAATGGCCCATCAGCAGAAAACCCCTCCCTGCAGGGAGGATGGGTGGTGGGAGAGATAAGGAAATTGTCCTGCTGGTTTCTGATCACCGCCTTATCAACACAAGATCGCATCACTTCCCCTCATTCCAGTTCCAGCAGATGCTGATAGAATAACACACCTTGGATTACATTTTGCACTGTAACCCATGACACAAGGAAATGGGGCTTTCTTTCATTCCCAGCCCTCTCTTCTCTCCTTTAAAGCCTCCTCTTCTTTGAAGAATGGTTTAAAATACAAAAACCAAGATACCACTTATTTTCTCCACCTCCAAAGGAAGTTTAAGATAATGAGACAACGAGGCTTTAAATGTCAATGATCTCTCCTGAGCAGGCACCCAGCAAATCCCTGTGGCTGCTGCAAGCTCACACTGCCAACTCCTGAGCTCTGGGAACATGGGCCCTTCACTGGGACTGCTCACCTGGGCAAGATGTTAATTATTCATAAACAGCTTTAAGAGCCTTCTCTGCTGGGTTTCTCACAGAACCAGGAGCTGTGTGAAGCTGTGGGGATGCACAAGGACCAGTAATGCTCAGGATGGTGGCTGAATCACCAAGAGCATGAGAGTTACTGATCCTAAATATCCTGGAGCTGAAGGGTTCATAGAAATGTTTTCCATTTGGCTTCCATGTCCTCCTGGAAGGATTTCCACTCCATTTCTTCACCTGCAAGTTTGGGTTTTAAGGCTTCTTGGTGGGAATCCAAAGTGTTTTCTGGCTGTATTGGCTAAAACTCACCCTAAACATCAAATTAGCTGGGCTTTGAAAGACAAAGATGGCTTTCCATATCATTTAAAAGAAATAAATCTGTGAACTACACTCTAGGCCTTTGAGGAAGTCATGAAAGCTGGTGAAAGGTCTTGCTTGTTTTATTTTCCCCATGAGCTTGTTGATCCTCTGTAGACAGATAAAACCACTTTAAAAATGCAAGCGTTTCTACCCTCTAAAAATGAATTTATTATCCCTATTCAGTCTTGGAGATTTTATGCATAGAAATCCTGACAATCCTTTCTTAAGTGGAGGACAGTGAATGAGTCTTGAGGAGGGGATCAGGGAGATTAAACCAAACAGGAGCTGAAAGAAGAAGCAATAACTGCCCTGCACCAGAGAAAACTTATCCTTTTAGCATAGGCTGAGCATTTTAATTTGGGGTTACTCTTTTCCTTGGTCCAAAGAACTGAGTGGTGCTTCTCTCCCAGGTTGCATTTTTACTACACAGAGGATGTACCTAAGAAGTAAAGCAAGGAGAAAGGAAATGTTCTCTACACTAGGAGGCAAAGCAGGAAAAAGATCAGCAGAGCAGCCAAGTGAAGGCTCTCAGTCAGGCATGAGAATGGGACACAGTGATTCTCATGTCTGGGTGATTAGGATTGGATTTATTGCTAATACAGCACCTAAGTATTGCCAGTGCAGTATCTAAAGAACTTCTCTCTCATCTCCATAGTTTAGATCACAGATTATTTTATTTTAAATAGATTATTACAGATTAAAGATGGGTTATGGTCCCTTCAGTTGAGTCACAAGCTTTTGTGACACTCCCTTAATGTTTAAAGTTCTCAGAGAAGTCTAAGCCACTTAGTCTCAGATTTGGTTAAAAATCTTTGTCTAAAGGGTTATAATATAAGCAGGTTTGGCCAGAAACACACAGGTTTACACTCTGATCTTGTAGAACTCACAGTTACAAAGCAACAAAGCATCTATGAAGCTGCTTTAGGATTTTATTTCTGTATTTGACCAGATTTTAGTACCTTTTATCACCCACCCCAAAGTGGGTGTTCCTTGCCTTGGAGCTGGACATACCCTGCAGGGATGCCAAGGTGGGATCCACCCAGTAGCAGCCTGGACACACCAGTTTGCCCAGCTGGCCCAGTGTCCAGCAGCATTTTATCCCCTTTTTCAACTAAGTCAATCATAAACACCTCAGTTCCCCATCCCTGGAATGCATCGTTTAAAAAGAGCATCCAGACAACTCCTTCTGCAACACCCACTTGGTGCTCATAGAATCATGGAAGGGGTTGGGACCTAAAAAATCATCTCATCCCACCCCCCTGCCATGGGCAGGGACCTTCCCCTATCCCAGTCCAGCCTGGCCTTGGGCACTTCCAGGGGTCCAGAAGCAGCCACAGCTTCTCTGGGCACCCTGTGCCAGGGCCTCACCTCCCTCACAGGGTGACATTTCATCCTAATATCCAATCTAAACCTGCTGTATTTCAGTTTAAAGACAAAATGTTTTTATCTTAGGATAAACTGCATTTCCTGTCAGAGTGTGGTGTGTGTGGGGGATGCACACAGAGACTCAGCTCTCACCCAGGGCTGTCACTCAGTGCAGCTCTGGGGCTTGGGTCACACATTTGTCAGCAGCTCTCCCACAGCTGTTCACAGCTGGCAGGGCTGTGAGCACCAGGGCACACCGGGCTTCCCCCGGCACTGCCCCCCGTGACATGGCACATCCGAGCAGGCAAACACCTCCCTGGCCTCCTGGAGAGCAAATCCACACTTGCCTTTAGTCTCCACTGACACATCCCAGACAGGAGAGGGGCTGGGAGGAGGCAGGAGAAGAGGGGAGGCAGCAGCACATCGGGATTTGGTCCTGACATCAGGATTTGCATGGCAATATCTGCACATCCCTACCTGAGCCAGAGCCCAGCCCCCAGAAACCAGCTCAGGGGGGCCAGAGGTGGGATCCACCCCAGCAGATGATTTACACCCTTGAAATTCCTCCACTGAAGATAAGCTTCTCTCACTACCAGGGAGCCTGGCTTTTTGAAAACAAGGGAAACTGAGGCACCAGCACAGGACAGGCTCATGCCCAGATTCCACTTTAGCTCTCTGGACTTGGCAAACAGCTTCCAGTCCTAGGGATCCACATTTGGTTGCCTTTCAGCGGGATGTGGGGGCTGAAGGACAGCAGATGACAGGCCAGACTCACTGCCTGGGCAGCCACAACATCATTGCAGGGGGTTGCTGGCATGGAGGACCTGTGGGGTTTTCTTTGGAGGAAGGATGAGACCAGGAGAGGAAGAGCACTGGGCAGCAGCTGCTGTGTTGGAAAGGCCCTGGGAAGGCTGGTCTGTTCACAGCAGGGCTGTGCTGTCTGCTCAGCCTTGTGCATGTCATTTAGACATCTATAGTTGCAGGTTTTCATGTTGTCCTATAATGGGGTAGCTGGTTTGGGACAGGAAGTTGCAACCACAGCAAAGAGAGCAGGATGCAGGGGAGGAAGGGTGGCTGGTGCAGGGCTGAGTACCCAGGTTCTTGCAGCATCCCAGTTCCCTGCTCACCACTTCAAACTCCTGGAGATGTTTGATCAGCCCCAGAGTGGTGCCAGCTTGTGGGAGAGGATGAGTGAGGCAAAGAGGGGTTTCTGATTTGGGAGCATCACAGCCATAATCCTTCCTTCTCCCTCCTGTCAGCAGGATGGTCAGTGACCAGGAGCTCTCCCCAAGAAAACAAAACCAACTTCAGCTGCAAGAAGCCCATTGATTTTAGGAAGCAGATATGTCACTGTGATCTGCCCAGGCTTGACATCAGTGCTGGGGCCATTTGTGCTTACATCAGTTTTTCATTTTGAGCTCTTATCAGATGCATATGATGGATATGGAAGCAGCCACAGACACTGCAGCTGTTTTCCTTGTGGCAGGAGGGAAGACTGTGGGCTTGAGCTGCACAGTGAAGCTGTAGGAGATGCAGGCCAAAGAAAGAAAGCTTTCCTTGCAAATCAGATGCTCAAAAACAATTAAAGAAAAGGAGTGAGTTGGAATAGCATAGAAAATTAGTTGTGATTTTGAACACTTTATTCTCTTGTATCACATTTGCCTTGCTGTGAGAGCTGTTTCCTACACTAACAAAAACAATCCATAGTGTAACAAGGCAGTGAGGGGCTCCCTCAGCCTCATCTGGCATCTCTCATGCTTGCAAATCTCAGGAACAATCACAGGCTCACCGGAACAAATAACTGGGCTCCCTGTTGCCTTATCTCCCCACATCCAATTGTCCATCCTCCTGCATTGTGTGTACCCAGCACAACATCCCATCTCTTGCTCTGAAGCCTCCTGATGTGATTAACTGTGGCATCTTTAATAAAACCTGCAGCAATATTTCCTTCTAAAGCAGGGTGAAGATTTCGTTTACCCATCCTCCTTCAATTTGCCAAATTTCATTTTTATTCCACTGTATAATTAATCAGGCACTGGCGCATATGACAGCTTGGCTTAAATTTAGTTCTCACTTCCCCTATGTAGCCCTGTCAGATACAGCTGGCTGGTCAAACACGGGGTTGGGGCTGTCTGAAATCACCAGCCTGGGGTCAGAGTTTTTCTCCACCAATTCCAGCATCTTGTCTCCAATGGCAACCGGCTCCAGGCACCCCAGAGAGCGAGAGGTGCACAGGTGCTGGAGGAGAAGGATGCACCAACACCCAACCTGCCCAAAGGTGTTCCTGAGCTGGGGTCCTCTGCCATCAGGGGGTAGAAGGACACACTCCCACATCCCTCCCATCCATCCATCCTGGGTAGCTGCTGATCCTTATGCTCACTCTGAGTGCCCATGGGACAGTCCAAGCCACTCAGAGCTTTTGCAAACAGGTGAAAAAGAAAGGGGTGTCCAAAGCCTGGTAGCTGCTCAAGGGTTTAGACCTATGGAAATGTCAGGGGGTAAAATGGGACAGGTTATTTTCTGCAAAGTGCGGCACTCCAGGCACTGGAAGGTAGAATGTGAGATCATTTCAGCCCTGTACTGATCTCAACGCTGGGGAAGTGCAGCACAGAACTTGCAGGTGCACAGAGCTGTGAGATTTATTTTTTACCCTTTCTCCATGTAGGGTCTCTTCCCTAGTTTCATTCATTTCACCTTCTCATCAAACACCAGACACCTGCAAGCTGGTTATAGGCACCACTGCAATAACTTGTTTCTACTCCTTGGTCCCTTCCCAGCTCTGTGCAGATCTGTTCTTCCAGATTATTATTCCCACAGATGGATAAGCTGGAGCTGTGTCTTGCCTTTTGCTGACCTGATATGAAGAATGATTTCCCAAAGGAATACAGGGCTTGGACGTGCCATGCCAGCACCTCTGCATTTCCTGGAATGACTCTTCATATCAGGACATCAAATCATGATGCAGTGGAGAGAGGATTTGGCAGGTGAAATCTTGGAGGATTAGGATGTTTTACAAGGAAAGGAGCTTGAGGGTGAGATCCTGGTTCTGGGAAGATACTGGGAAATAATTGTCATTTAAATAAGAGCAAACAAAGGCAAGTTTATAATATATAAATATATATAATATATTTGGGAAACAGAAAGAGAAATGGAGAGAGAAACAGAGAGAGGATGCAAGCAAAACACATTCACACATTTATTTATATGTGCCTAAATGCAAGAGGCTTTGTTAGACCAAAAGTGAAGCATTACCTTAAAAAAACAAAATAAAACAAACAAACAAAAAACCCCACAAAATCCCCACAATATAACAAAGCAAATTGTCCCAAGTATGAGGTTTTCTAAGTGGGAGAACCAGGCAGGGCTTTCACTGGCATCTAGTGGTGCATTGCAGAGGCAGCCGATGGCACAGCTTCACTTCCAAAGTGGATTTCCCTGGGGTAGTGGAGACCCTTCAGGCTGGGGCACCACCACCTCCAAATTGTGTTTACAAAGACACAGCCTAACTGCCAAACTACCACTGCTTTGTCTGTGAAATGTTCTCTGCATGAACATAAAACACTTGGAGTTTATATTTCACCACATGAACAAAACCTTGGGATCATACCAAGGAATATTTGATCTCTTTCCTTGGGTTTTGGGGCTTTTTATGAGTCTGCGGGGACATCATGCAGATCTGGAGGAGAGGCTGAGCTGGG
Source organism: Anthoscopus minutus (assembly GCA_013399455.1). Lineage (NCBI taxonomy): Eukaryota > Metazoa > Chordata > Aves > Passeriformes > Paridae > Anthoscopus > Anthoscopus minutus. The sequence goes on from VWYI01023198.1 coordinate 207,346, forward strand.
GCTGGGAAAATGCAGATTTCAGTGGAGAGAAACAGGAGCTCTGAGGGTGCAAGTCCTCTGCCCTGCTGGAGGCATCCACTTTGGAATAAGTAAATCGTGCCCAAATGGGAAAATGGACACTGACACAGCTGGGATGGCACAATCCTGGCCCCTTCCTCCAGAACCTTCAGAAGCAAAGAAGTCACACAAACTGTCTCCACCCCTCCAGTTGCTCCAGGTGAGCAGCTGTGTGATCTCTTGTGTCCTGTCCCAACTCTCCCCCTCCATGGTGCCACAAACCCCAGTGGGACTGGCTGATGGATCTGCTGGCTGGCACCAGGCAGGATCTGTGGGGAGGTATTGTGCAAAAAGAAAGGATGGAAAGGGGAAATATTTCCCAAGGAATCCTGAACATGACCTGGGGTCTGCTGTGGCCCTACACCGTGGTCTCTCCTGCCTGTCCAGGACCTGCTGTGGGACTCTTGTGCATCAAAGCAGAACAACTTGAGTAAGGCAAACTGAATGAGGGTTGTGTGTCTTCTACAACAGAATTCAACAACAGAATCACTGGCTTGGAAGAGACCTTCAAGATCATTGGGTCCAACCCAGCCCTAACACCAAAAACTGAACCGTGGCACCGTGGCCACATCCAGACTTTTTGTAAACACATCCAGGGATGGTGACTCCAGCACCTCCCTGGGCAGACCATTCCAGTACTTTATTATTCTTTCTGTGAAAAATTTTTTCCTAATATCCAACACCTCCATTTCCCCTGGCTTGAGGCTTGAGGCTGTGACCTCTGGTTCTGTCAGAGCTGCTTGGAGAAAGAGACCGACCCCAGCTGACCACAGCCTCCTCTCAGGGAGCTGGGTCTCCTTTTCTCCAGAATAAACACCCCCAGCTCTCCCAGCCATTCCTCACAGGGTTTGTGTTCCCAGCCCCTCCCCAGCCTCGTTGCCCTGCTCTGGATGTTCTCCAGCCCCTCAATGTCCTTCCCAAACTGAGGGCCCAGAACTGGGCACAGCACTCGAGGTGTGGCCTCACCAGTGCCAGGTACAGGGGAGGAATGAGCTCCCTGCTCCTGCTGGCCACACCATTCCTGACACAGGCCAGGGGCCATTGTCCTTCCTGCCACCAGGGCACTCTGCTGGCTCCTGTCCAGCTGCTGCCACCAGCACCCCCAGGTCCCTTCCTGCCTGGGCACTGCCCAGCCACACCATCCCCAGCCTATAACAGGGGGTTATTGTGGCCAAAATGCAGCACTTGGCACCTGGACTTGTTAAACTTCATCCCACTGCACTCTGCCCATCCATCCAAGCATTCCAGGTCTCTCTGCAGAGCCCNTGTGCATGTCCTGCCATAGTTGAATGTGCATGAATTCTCTCTTCACTGGACTGGGGTACAAGCTGCACCCTCAAACTGGTGTTGCTGCCTCACACTGCTGGTTTGTACTGGGGTAGGAAATACATCAGCAGACTTTAGCCCAGGCACAGCAGTGCTTAGAGTAAATCTGAGCTCCAGAGAAACTGTACATTTTCCTGTGTGATCCGAGCCAGGCACCTCACCATCTCCGGCCTCAGTTTCCCTTTTTAAAGAACAGCATGTTTGCAGCCTTTCCTCATACTTAGGAGAGGTTTGGAGGTGCTGGTGCCTGCAGGAATGAGTGTTACTGTCCAGCTTCAGAGACATGGGACAGCCCCTAATCTCTGCCCCAAGGAAGAGTCGTGCTGCAGCAGCTTTTCTTCATTTCCATGCTCCTAAAACCTTGCCAGGGAAGTATCCTGGGCTAGAGCTTCCTGCTGAACTTCTAAGCCCCTCTGCAGGGCAGACCCAAGATGGTGTGGGTGCTTTCCATGGGGTCCTGCTGAGGCTGAGTCTCTCCCAGGCAGTTCTCAACCCTAAACCTACTCCACACCTCTCTGTGTCCTCCCTTGTCAAATCCACCATCACTGAGTGTCAAGGGCATCTTTTGCTGCTAAATAGACACAAGCCCTCCCCACTCTGCCAAGGGGGATTGCAAACTGCTGCAAACACAGGAATACCCTCTGGAATAATGCATCCTTCCTCTTCGCTTACAGAAATGCTCCCTGGAATGCATCTTTTCTCTCCTGAAACTTCCTGGGGCCTGGGAGGGAAGAAGGATACTTGCAGTTCCACAGGACTTTTTCCTTCCCAGACCAACAAAAAATAAGCTCAGCTGGGACAAGAGGGAAATGTCCCAAAGCTGCCCCAGTGGCAGCCAGGGCAAGGGAGGGCAGGATGAGGGATGGGGATGCGGGGATGCGGTGAGGGGGAACTACAATTCCCAGAAGACAGCGCAAGCCGGGGACCCTTCCAGCTTTCCACCGAGCCAGCGGAGCAGGAGAAGGACAGCTCAGGGAGAATTCCCCCGCCACTCCCTCCCGCCGCTCCCCCGACACCTTGGCGGTGCCCGGGCATCCCTCGGGGCGCTGCCAGCGCTGAGCTTCTGGCCTGCCCGGCCCTGCTCCGCCGGGCTTTGTTTGGCTTCACCCTTCCTCCAGTAGCTCTCGCTGATGTTTAGGTCAGACTTGCTGTAGGTCATCCCGGCTGCGGCCACCGCACGATGTCCAGCCGGGTCTCCGCCGCGGCGGTGCCGCCGGGGATGCTCCGGAGGAGGGAGAGGGCAGATCGCACCTGAGGGACCGCCCAGGTAAGAGACGCTCGGCCACCAGCCCTCCCTGCGTCCCCAGAGCCAGCGAAGGATCTGGGACTCCCTGGGACCAGGTTCTGCCCTTCCCTCAAAGCCTGAGCCCCGGGAATCGCGGAGCTGGAAGAGTGGATTTGGATGCGGACGATCTGGACAGTAGAAAGAGGAAAAAAAAAACAAAGGCAAAAAGTAGGAAGGAATTTCTTCTTTAGCGTTGGTCTGAATTTAAGGATTTGTCAGAATTCCTGACAACTGAATCACTGTTTCCAGTGAGAGGTTTCTCTGAGGGACAAATGTGAGCATCCCTGGTGAGGGGACAGGCCATGGACACACTGTGGCCCCCTGTGTCCCCCCAGCATCACCCAGGGCCCAGGAGGGTCCTTGGTGCCCAGGCTAGATCCACTACCCATTCACCATTAATGACTTTCCTTATTTATATTGAACTTTTCTGACTCCTCTTTCCAGCCTGGCTGCTGCTGGGGCTTCATCTGCTTTAAGATAAAACCTCTTGTGTTTTCACAGCTGCTCCCACATTAATGAAGGAGTTCTAGTCCACCTTGGAGTGTTCATTCCAACAGCAAACACTAAACCCAGTTCCTGCTCTAGGTGGGTGTGTTTTGTGTCTCCTGCCTCAGTATAACTTTGCTTGGGTTTTGGGTTGTATTATTATTACTATTATTATTACTATTACTATTATTACTATTACTATTATTATTATTATTATTATTATTATTACTATTATTATTATTACTACTACTTTTATCTTCTTGGTCAAGGGACCAGAGGACTATTATGAGAGTAAGTCACTACCATGGCAGTAGTAGAGCTGATACCTCAGTGTTGTTACAGCAGCAAATGCATGACAGACCCCTCCAAAAATGTTGGGAAATCATCCTATTCCTGCCCTCTGTGCCAGTGTCCAGCTGGGCCTGTGGCTTCAAAGGCCTCAGGTTCAGTGTCTTGTGGAGCAGCCAAGGTGCCACCTGTTGTGTTGATGTACTGGACACAGGAGGTGCAGAAGAAATAATAACCTTATAATTTTCCCTTTATTTTCTCAGTCTGGCAGTTTGAGTCTCCAGAATAGCAGAGAAGCTTTGCCAGGAATGCCAGGGAAGCCTCTCCAGATGAGAGGAGGATGGAGATGGAGCTAGAAGCATTTCATCTACAAGCTGAGGTGTCAGAAGGCTGAGCAATGGGGAGGATCAGAACACCCCGAGCTGGCATAGAGCAGCAGCACCCTGTTGCCACAGCATCCATTCCAGCACTCTTTGATATGTGTGTCCTGGTGGTTTTTGCATCCCCTCAGATGATCCATCCCCACTGTGCCTCTGCTGTACCCATGGGCTGCCTGGCAGCCACTGGGAACCTGCCATGAGGGACGTGGTTAGAAACCAGGAGCCACAGACCCGTGTGAGGAGTGCAGGAAATCCTTCAAGCAAGAGGGGGAACCTGAGGAGGCCCCAGCAGATCCACAGAAAAGCAGAGGAGCTCTTCCCTTGCGGGGCGTGGAGGTGGCACTTCCCCAGGGCCACCTGGCCACCCAGCAGAGCATGCACACAGGGGAGAGCCCCTTCCCCCTGGGGACCTGCCTGGCTGCCCAGCAGAGCACCCACACCAGGGTGAGCTCTCCCAGGATCTCCCCAGGATCCGTGGCCGAGGCGAGGGGAGCGCGTTGGCCCGCGCCGAGTGTGAGCAGAGCTTTGTGAAGAAGGGCGCCCACAGGGAGGGGCACAGGCAGGAGAAGCCCTTTGGGTGTCCCCAGTGCAGGGAGTGCTTTGGGCAGAGGGCCACGCTGCTGGCTCACCTGAAGGTGCACCTCGGGAGGGAGCCTCTCACCTGCACAGTGTGGGAAGGGTTTGAGCACCCAGAGATGTTTCAGTGTCCACCAAAGGAACTACGACAAGCAAAAGGGACACAGCAACAGCATTGCCCAGATTGAAGAGGACCTTTATTTTGGCTTCAGGTCAGAGGAGAGTGTGCTGGAAAATATGACCCATGAAGGAGATGTCGTCCAGGGGTGTAGAAATCCACTGAACCTAAAAAACCCTCCTTGGAAAATCCAGGTGAAGGAGGAACCAGAACCACCCACTGATGGCACAGCAAGCACTGCTGCAGCAGCCTGCCAGAAACTTCAGGTCAAGGAAGAGCCACCAGAAAACCCAGCCTATGGAAAGCTCTTTGATCCAAAAATCCCACTGCCAGTTTTTCAGGGGAGACAGCCTAAAAAAGAAAAAGATGCTGATGGGCAGCACGAACGGGAAGTCCCCATAGCCACTAACCAGGTGTTCTGTGTGAAGGAAGAACCAGAGGAAAGCTTTGATTTTGGGATGCATTATGGACAGAAACCAAAGTTCAGTGCTATCATCCAGAGGATCCACATTAAAGAGGAACCTGGTATGGAGGCCAGCCACCAGGAGAGCCAGAGCCCAAAGAGGAAGCAGGAGAAACGCTGCCAGTCCAGGGAGGAGGAGATGCTGGAGAACCATAGAATTCCATGTCCAGGAAAGATCCCTCAGCCAAAGGAGACCCCAGGGGCAAACAGACATTCCCCTGCCCGGAGTGTGGCTCAAAATATCTGAATTTATACAGGATAAGGTGATTAATTACTTGATCCACATTCCTAAAATGTCTGTTGTTATTACTCTACTACCAATACCTAATTATTTGTCTGTTCACAGTGCAACATCTGCACTAGGGCTGATTCTATCCAATAATTGTGTGCTCCCAACACTGCAGAACATGGAATAGGTGAAGAAGAAGGGAAACTGAGGCAATGTCCACAATTCTCCATCTTGAGTCCTCACCTACGTCCCTACTGTACAAAACCCAAATACACATTTCACACCCAATCACACACTACCAACCACTCCACTTTCTAATTCACACTCTGGCTGTTTGCTCTCCATCCCAAAGCCTTGGAAGCTTTCTCCATGGACAGAGGTCAAAACCAGTGTTTTCCTGGGGGTCAGAACCTTCCAGAGCAGGCAGAGAAATATTCCCTGTGTCCCTGATTCCCACAAGGGGAAGGATGGAGACAAACTCCATGTGTGCAGGATCTGAGGGTGGGCAGGTCAGCCTGAGGGGACAGTGAGGCCAAAGGGACACAGGACAGCTTAAAACCAATACTGTACCACTTTTCTGAGTACAAACCTCAGGGTATCACTTGCTCACAGCTGTGGGATGGAGTTGGAGAGCCAAGCACTTGGAGATGGAGGGATAGGAGCTTGGCATCTTTTGTAATGGTGTAATGTGCCACTAAAGGCTGCCAAAGTTGTGGATGCCAAAATTATCTTGTGTGGACAATATCTATCCATGAGGACCAGGCAGAGATTATTTTTGTTACATCACTGTGTTTCTAAGATAAAGGGAACCTCTCCCCTCTAGGCAAGGATTTAAACCAAGTCTCCTTGTGTCTCCTCCTGTGTCTCTGATCCACATCTTGATCCTACTGAGCTGATGGACCCTTCTCAACTGAGTGACAGAGATTTGGGAGAAACTGCTGCCAGCCAGGCGAGGGTTTTAAGCTAAATCCCCCAAACCAGGCTCCCAGAGTGGTTTAATCCAGGTACCCAAAAGTGAGTTATGCATAACCAATGACTGTTATCCCAAAGCTAACCCAGAGGCCAGTGGATCATGTTCTGTTTGTAAATCAGTGGCTTTCCTTCATATTGAGTTTCATATCTTTGATGAGCAGGTGGCTTTGCCACCACGAGTCCCAGAGGCATCAGGGACTTCAGCAGCTGGAGTAACTTGAGCTGGCTCTCAGCACCTGCTTCCCTACCTGTTACTGTGATGCTCTTGGTGGGATATGGACGCTACTGGGCATTCAAATTTATGGATTTAGGGAATTCAAACCGAGCAGCAGGGATAGGTGAAAAACTCTTCAGACTTTGTGGGCTGGAGAAATGGAAATTATTTCCCTGTAGGGGGATCTGTTGCCTTCCTCTCCCCAGTGTAAAGGGAAATGTGCAGCTACTCAAAACCACAGACAATTTAGCAGCTGTTATCACTCACTGCTGGTTTGTTTGAGTGTGCCCTGGTCAGGTGAATCTTTGTGACTTGAAAGTCCCTGGTGAAGTGGAGATGTGGGCAGAATCCACCATTCCTCTGTATTTCTTTCCAGCACTTCTATGTGGACACCTGGACGAGCAAAAACACACTTTGGGGTTCCTCATGTTGTTGCTTGCACACCACTGTGCTGGGTTCGACTTTGTCCTGATGGCTCAAGTACAACACTGAATGCAGCTGCCAAACACTAAAAGTGGAATAATTTTGGTGTTTGGACTCCCTCAGCCTTTGGTATGGTCAGGCCCAGGGAATGATTTCAAACAGCGAAGCAAGCTCTGACAGCCTTGGGAGGAGCCTCAGTCCCCTCACCTGTGAACTGTGGATAAAATTGTTCATGTGAAGCTTCCCCTCAAATCCCTCTGCTCTGGTGGAAATTCACTTTGGGGTGGAAAAGGCAAATATATGGGTGAAAACAACGAGTTTGGATGTTCCAGGGAAATACAAGGATCACCCTTGTTAGAAAAATGAGTCTGAGCCCTGTGGTGGGTAGAAACCTCTCTGCAGGACTGGGAAACTTTTCCTTGGGAATAATGTGGCTGAGACAAACTGGACAAAGCAAAAGAGCCTCTGTTGGAGTTGCTGAGGGGCAGGGGTGCAGCAGAGCCTGTCAGTGGGGACAAAATGATGGATGGCATTTCTTTCCCTTCCATTAGTCAAGCTGTAGGGACTTTTGCCAGGAACAGGACCTGCTGTGGGAGGATTTCCAGCTGTATTATTTTTGTCCCTACAGAGACAGGGCAGTGAGTCAATGCCAGCAGCTCTCCTGGACATAACTGGATCTTCCACCCTTGTCCATGGCCAGTCCTACCTTCTGGGGAAAATCAGGGCTGACAGTTTGTAAGATCTCCTCAATAAATAAGTGTTTAAAGAAATGAAGAAAAACTGATCCTCTTTTCTGTTTTTTTGGGGGGGGATTTATCATAAGTCTCTCACTTATGTCTCTCATAAGTCTCTCACTGTGTTCTCCCACACTGCAACAGGTGAGCAGTACCAGAGCCAGATGTGCACCAGTGGCAACCAAATGGGTTTAACTGGGGATTATCACAGAGTCACAGAATGGTTTGGGTTAAGGGACCTCCAAGATCATCCAATTCCAACTCCCTGCCATGGGCAGGGACAACAGGATTGAACAAAGCCAAATCCTCGCAGTAGCAAAACAGCCTTCATCCTTTTCTTGCTAAATCCATTAAAAGGGCTCCCAGATAATAACAAAATGCTTAAAATCCAAATCTTTGCCCCATTTTGCACTGCATAGGTGTAGCAGAAACCCACCTTTGTAAGCATTCCCTGAGCAGTCTCTGTCACCAAGGAAAAGGATGCCCACAAGCCTGGTTTTATAGTGAATTGAACAGATAAAAACTGAAACCAGTGGAGATAAACCTGAGTTAAAGCCAGGTTAATTAAAAGACATCCAAGCTCTGATGACTTTTAAAAGAAATCTGATTTTGCACTGCAGTAAGGCTTGTCTTGAGACAAGCTAGGCACACTTTTTCCAAGGAATTCAGGAGGAATTTGGCCAAGGATCTCCCCATTGACAATCTGTATGTATGACTCCAGCATGAATTCTGTCTCCAGCATTCAGCAGGGCCTGTCTGGGTGGAGATGGAGCTGGGGACAGGCTGTGGTGGGCAGTGAGTGAGCAGGAGAGCTCCTCTCGTGCTTGATGGGACACAGTTGGTGCTTGGCATGTCCTGCTGTGGTGGGAACGAGAGGGTCCTTGGCTCCAGAGCAAACATTTGCTCCAACAGAAGTGCCTTGGGATGTTTACTTGTCCTTTGAGAACAGGATAGTTCCCATGAGAACTGCTTGGAGAATCCCAGGCTGTGGAGAATCTGATGGAACCGGAGATGGGGAGTGAGGGGAGGAAAAAGAGCAGGGTGACAACTGTGTGAGCAGCAGAGCACTGAGTATCACACACTTCCAAACGAGCTTTACCTGCCCAGATTTGACTCTCAGCCCCCATGGGGAATGAGTATTTGCCCACCACCACCACCCTGGCTGCCTCTCATCCCATCCAGAGCCAAGGGAAGCAGCCAGGCAGTGCCACATGGGGCCAGGTGGAGCTCGAGGTGTGCTTGGAGCCAGGGCCGCCATCTCCTGATCCAGAGCACAGCCCCTCCCTGCAGAGGGATTTCTTGTCCTGGAACAAAGCCAGGGTGAGAGATCTCCATCAGAGCTCCAAAGCTTCTGGCTTGTCATCCCCTGCAGATCTTCTGATGAGGCCATAGAAAAATCTGTGACCTCAGTCAGCTTTAAGGCCCCTTCCAACACAAACCAGTCCACAATTCCATGATTTCATCCCCAGGAAATGTACCTGATGCAACAGCACAAGGTCACAGATGTCAGGGGATCTCCTTTACCTGAGGCCTCCTGTGTCCTGTCTTCTCCTTCAACAAACTCTTTCAACATGTCACCTCACATCCTTAACCAAAAAACAACAGAACCAACCAAAACAGAAAGAATGAAAACATCCACTGTGACAGGGCATGATCCAGAGTGAAATAAAGGAAAACTGGAGCTGTGTTTCCCAAGATTTCAAATGTCAGATATAATAACATTTCCTTCCCCTTAGGAGACTAAATCCCTGTAAAAGACAGATATAGTTTTTCAGCCTAATTTTGGAAATTGGAGAAATGAAGGAAAACATTGGATCTCAACAAAATTCCACAAGCAGGATATGTCAGAGGCACACCCTCATCCTTCTGTTCCCCCCATCCCATGCTTTGAAGAGCTGTGGATGTGTTCAGTCTGAATAATGGCATGAGGAGAAATTGGTTTGACTTCTAAGTGACACACATGTGAAAACACAAACTGCACCCAATATGCAGCGCCCAACACAGACTGAACTCCATTTTACAGCACTATTTACTTTAAAATAATAATAATAAATTAATAATTTAAAATAATAATTATTTATTTTAAAATAATAATATTTTAAAATTAGGAATTTAAAAACTCCTAATTCTGAGAGTGGGTTCCCAGCATTTTGACCTGTACTGCCAGAGGAAGGTGCTACTGATAAACAGCCAGGCTGAGTGGCTCTGGCTGTGTAGCTCAGCCAGGCCAAGGACACTTCTCCAGCCCTGGGGCCACTCAGCTGCCCTGCATCCACACAGATGAACTCCATTTGGGGTGGCATCATCCAGCTCTGCCATGGGACTCATCCCTGGCTCCAAAAGTTTCAGCATGTGAGCTGAGACAATTGTGCTATGCACAGGAACATAATTTGTTTTTTTTTCCAGTGGGGTGGCTTAGGTTTTCCTTCACCCTGAATCAGGACCTGTCCAGCAGCCACTGAATGCTCCAGGAGCTGCCCCAGGCTGGCAGGAGCATGGATTAATTGTGGCTTTCTGGGGGCATCAGCACAGCTGGTTGTAATCCAGGCAGGCTGCTACAGTGTTGAGATGAAAAACTAAGGATGGAACCACCAAGGTTATAAGAAGATTTATTGCTCAAATATATCAGATAAGGCATCAGTCTCAAGGCATGAGATTTTGAGGAGCAACAAGTCAGCCATTGCTGAAAGGCAGCCATGAGTTTCTTTGTTACACAGCAATATATAACATTTTGGTACAATAGACAGCTGACACGGATTTGTTTTTACATAATTACCTATCACCTTTGCTAAGTTCTGCTGCACTGTGCCTGCTCCTCAGCCAATAGACTGCTAGGTCACTTACACACTTATGCTTCTTATTATAACTTCTAGATTCTTAACTTTATTAATCACACTATTACAGCTTAAAATCCTTCACCATCTCACCCAAATGCAGTTTCCTATTTACTTGAGGCATAATCTTACTTGCAACTCTAAGTTTAACATAAGTTTAAAATTTCTCTACTTAATGTCTGTGTACCTTTATCATTACATTAACCCAAGCTCCTTCCGAGGCTGTAGATCAAACCCTTCAGTATCTGTGGAAGTTTCTATTTTTCCATTTCCCACAACAGAGCTCCCAGGAACAGGCTTCCTTGGGAGCTGAGGATTTACAGGGAGACTCCCAGACTCAGGGAGGGAACAACTTCCCTGAGCTCTACCTCACCCTGCCAGGCAGGGGATGCTGACCTGGGCTCTGCCACTGTCACACAAAACATCCTCTTCCATGTTCCCTCACTACATTTCCCTTCTGCAAAGAGTTTTGAGCTCCAGAGACAAAAAGGTCATGGAAGAGGAGAACAGAAGGGCTCATGGAGTGATTCCTGGGGCTGTCCTGTGCAGGACCAGGAGCTGGACTCGATGGTCCTTGTGGGTCCCCTCCAACCCAGGGTATTCCATGAATTCTGTGATTCTTTCCTTGCCCAGCGCTAAGGGGCTCAGCCACATGAACAAAGTGAGAGCATACACATGGACAGCACAGAGGCACCTGCTGGGGTTTTGGAATGCAAAGCAGCTCAGTTTAGCTGCCTAAAAACAGCAATTAAAAAAGACAACTATTGTAAACAAAAAGCCATTTCCAGCCTGTTGCAGCATGGGTGCTGCAACACCTGGACACCAAACTTTTTTTTGGCCAGGTTTCATATGCTGTATTCCCCCACTTTATTCTCTCCTAGTAGATCTGTTTGATTTACAAGATTCCCTTCAGCATTTCTGTCCTTTTAATTGGCCTTTTTTTCCCTACATTTGTTTCGCTGTTGATAAAGTCATCAGCCCTAAATAGGCAGCGTGATAACAGACCCTGATAACACAAACATACACGAAACAATCACATGAAAAGCAGGGAATGAATCCATTCACTGGGAAACAGGCCATGGTGGAGGACTGCTGCTTCCTGAAAGCTTTGTAGCCTTTTTTGTTCTGTGCAAGATGTTCTTGCTCCAGTAATCTTTGCACAGCTCTGCCCTATTTCTGCAAGCTGCAGGCACAGCAAGGCTGGCTCAGCCCTCGCCTCCCATTCCCCCCTCCTCACCCCTGGCTCGGGGATTTTGTCTCAGGAATGAAATGACAGCGAGGGATAAATTACTCAGCACCTCTTTTCTCACTGATTTCTTTTGCCCACGTTATGTCTTGCTAATAACCCCTCTGCACACAAACAAACTGGAGCCGAGATGCTGGGGAGGCAGCCACGACATCACATGGCAAAACTCCTGCCCTGATGAGGCGACAGCTTTTCCAGCCAGGGGATTGTGAGTGATGAGTACCAGACCGTGTTCCTGGAGCAGGGATATGAGGAGAAAAGGCTTTGCCTCAGCATCTTCCAAATGAGAGCCTGGAGGGCAATTAGAGAGCGAGCACAGCCTGGCTGCACACAGCTTTGGAAGGGAGAGGTGGCTCCGTGTTGATGGGATGTGGCTGGAGCTTTCTAGAAAAGTTTGACAGCTGTGGGGTGAATGGAGATTAATTCTCTTAACAAAGCCTGCAAATCTTCCCAGTGTCAAGTGAGAAAATTAAGAAAGTTTGGAACAGATGTGGTTTTCCTTACCTCAGTGGTTGTGGGTCCTCAGGGTGGGATTTCTGGGGGTGTTGGACTCGATGATCTTTGTGGGTCCCTTCCAGCTCAGGGTGTTTTGTAATTCTGTGATTCTATACTTTATCTCACCCAAACTCCTGATGTAAACACCTGAGCTGGCCACTCTTTATTCAAAACCAAAGGAAAAAAACAAAAAGATGGGGAAAATGTTTTTTTTCTGCTCCATTTAAATTATGACTCCAGGATCAGACTCCAGGGCTCCTTCTGGCTGTGTCTCCACGAGCAGCATAGGGGAGCCAGGCTTGGAGTGAGACATCCCCATCAGTCCATGGTGCTTTTGGCCTACAGAATCCAATCTATTCAGGAAGAACAGCCAGGAGGTTTTAGTTATTAGACAACTTGTGCAGAGGGTCAGCACTGCAGATGCCTCTGGTGCAAAGCTCCCCTCTGGCTGTGCCAATGGGGCTCTGCCTGCAGCCTCTCTGAGGGAGGCTGCTGCTGCAGGCAGGAGGGTGGAAAGGCTGGTATAACCCACAGAATTTCCCAGTTATATTTTTCATGACTTTGTTTTCATTAACTGGTGGGCAGAAGGTAGATGGGCAGGACATGGAGTAACTAGCAGGAGTGAAATATTAATATACGATCCAGTGTTGTTTGATGTTCACAGAACAAAATAAATTGCATTTTGTACTTATTCTTATTTTAACATCATATCTCAGCTGGACTTTGCTGCATAAAATTCTCCAGTTACAAGACTTACTCTTCCCCCTAGATTTTTCTGTATGTGCTCTGATTTGAAGGTAATTTGCCTCAATTTTTCCAATAAAAAGGTGTACTAGAGAAAGATGTGCATCAGCGCTGTCAGATTCAAGTCATCCTGAATGGGATTAGGGTAGGGGAAGTGAGAGCTCAGGATGGAAGCCTCTACTTGGGACCAGGAAACCATCATCCTCATCTTGATTCAGCTGAGGGGGATTGTGTGAGGCTGAGGGTTTGCTACAGGAATCACTGAGAAGGAACTTGGCTTTCCAAGTCTCCCTATAAACATCTGGAAAAGCACACTCAGGGTCCTCACTCATGTTGGTGTACATCACTCTGGGAAAAATCTGTCACAAACAGAGGTAGCTGGGATACTCCTTTGGGAACAACTCTGAGGCAGAGATCGTTTGGAGACCCAGTGGGATGTTTCAAGGCCAGATTGGATGGGTTTTGGGGCAACCTGGTCTAGTGGGAGGTGTCCCTGGACATGGCAGGGGATTGGAACTGGATGAGCTTTCAGGTCCCTTCCAACACAAACCCCTCCATGACTGTGATTGCTTCCTTAACTGTTTTCCAAGCAACTCTGCACTGAGCAGGTGAATTTCTGGATTCTCCAGCCTACATCAATCCCCATTTCCATTTGCTGGTCGAGAAAGCAGCGCTGCTCCTTCTCCCCCACAGAGGACATTTGTTATTCAGAACAAAAATATTACATTGCCGTGTTTATTTAATCAAGTCAAAATTCATAGGCAGCATCTGTGCAGAAGATAAAATGTTTTGGGACAGTTTAGTCCTTTTCTTATCTGAGTGATTAGGGTTATGTAAAGTCTTTTGTCTCAAACACAGAGATGGAGTTTCATAAGCAATGGACCAAAATAGTGCCAAGTGTCCAACCACCTCTCCTCGATCACACAGGATTAGTACAATTAATCTGTGGGCATTAGTGACCAGCAGGGTTTTGCTTGGAGGATATAATATATATTTATTATTTCATATCAGATTTCCCCCAAGAGCAGAAAATTCAGCTGTGGGCTTTGCTCTTCATCGTTACATTTTTTGCAAATGGCTCTGTGGGATTTGGAAAACTACTGATGGGCTCCTCCTCAGAGGAAAATAAAGCTCAGGGATATTGAATTAAGATGGGAAGTGATTCTCCCCCCCTTACTTCACTCTCATGAGACCCCACCTGTAGAGCTCTGCCCTGCTTTGGGGTCCCCAGCACAAGAAGGATGTGGAGCTCCTGGAGAGAGTCCAGAGGAGGCCATAAAGATGCTCCAAGGGATGGAGACCCTCTGCTCTGGAGCAGGCTGGGAGAGCTGGGGGTGCTCACCTGGCGAAGAGAAGGCTCCAAGGAGACCTTGGAGCCCCTTCCAGGGTGTGAAGGAGCTCCAGGAGAGCTGGAGAGGGACTGGGGACAAGGATGTGCAGTGATCAGACAAGGGCCAGACTGGTACACGGCCACCAGAAAATGCAAGGCAGAGGAAGAACAGCCCAAACACAAAGTGATCTTTCCTCCTTCCTTCCTTTCAAAGGTGTCACTTAGTAATTGTATTAATTTATTCATCACTTCCAGTATTAGAAGAGAAAATTAACTTCTCTGTTTTACTTGTCCTCTTCAAACACTTTCTAAAAGTGGGGGTGGTCCTAAACTGTCTGAATCCACAGCTGATCCAAGTGATGCAAGGAGAGACACTGAGGGGCTGGAGCATGTCCAGGGAAGGAAACAGAGCTGGGGAAGGCTCTGGAGCACCAGGAGCAGCTGAGGGAGGTGGAAAAGGGGCTCAGCCTGGAGCAAAGGAGGCTCAGGGGGAATTTCTGGCTTTGCACAGCTCCTGACAGGAGGGGACAGCCAGGGGGGTGGGTCAATATCTTGTCCCAGGTAACAAGAGGTAAGATAGAAGGAAACAGCCTCAAGCTGAGACAGGTGAGGTTTAGATTGGATATTAGAAACAATTTCTCCACCAAAGTTTAGTGGTGGGCTTGGCAGTGCCAGGTTAACAGTTGGACCTGATCATCTTAGTGCTTTTTTTCCAACCTAAAGGATCCTATAGTAACTTAGGAAAAACCAGTGGGGTTTGCCAGCATTTTTCCTTTTTCTGAGCTTTATGAGCTGAACGGGCAATGCTGTGCTGTCCCCATGCAGGGAGATGGCTGCAGATTACAGGTGTTACATGATCAGCCTGGATGGGAACATGGAAATGAGGGTGGCAGAGCTCTGGGGAGTTAAACTGGGGCTCAGCAGCCCCTGCTTATAAATACTAAACTCTGCCTGTGTGGCACAGAGGGTGAATTGCAGGTCACAGCAAAGATAGGAATCAAAAAGGTTTAAGCTGAGCTTCCAAAGTGCATCTGTTGGGGCTGTCTTTGTTAGGACAAGCCTGTCACCTTCAGCGGTTTTTATTTTTTATCAGGGCGATTTTTGCAACACACCAGCAAGGTAAGGTTCACTTTGTTAACTTCAGACTCCTTTCCACAGCATCCCATCCCAGTAGTAGAGCAAAACCAAAGGTTTTTTCCATGACATCCCTGTTTGCAAAGCCCACTTGAGAATGAGGCAAGCTGTGTCCCGGACTCTGCCTCTCACAGAGGCTGCACTGCAACCATCCACTCTTGGGACAGGGCTTGGAGCACCCCAGTCTAGTGGGAAGTGTCCCTGCCCATGGCAGGGGCTCGGAACAAGATGGATTTAATCTCCCTTCCAACCTGAACCACTCCATGATTCATTCCAGGCACGATTCTCTGCACTCCCCTGAAGATGAGCTACCATGAGCTACATTTCTAAGCCTCTCACAGGTCTGTTATCCCACCTCCATTAAAATCCACGCTGCAACAGCATTTTCAGGCACTGAATTAACAAAGAACATTAGAGGCAGGAAGTGCTGGAGGTTCAGGGCTGCAGCACAACCGAGAGAGGGTTAAAAAGAAACAATTTCAGTGCCTAAACACCGTCTTTCTGCTCGCTATTTTCTGCCTGACAGCCCCCTCTTCTGGGAAGCAAGTGCTGTGCTGGCTGAAGGGCAGGGAGTGGTCCCATCGGTGCTGAGCAGCAGCAGGACAAGAGCAGAGCCTCCCAGGGTGAGTTTAGGCAGAGTGGCATCAGGCAGCCTCTTCTGAGCTATTTTCTGCAGCTGCCTTTGCAGGAGGTGGGAGGTTTCTGCGTGGCCGAGTGCTGGTCATTCACAGCACCCAGTTTTGGGGTACCCACAAGGGGATGGGAGCAGCTTCCAGCACTGGTAAATAGCCTGGCAAACTGCTGCTTGGAGGTGCTGGAGTTAAATCTGCACTGTCCTGGCGAGGACTTCCCTAAATGTACATCCTCAGATATGTCCCAGCCCTTTCATTTGTTTGAAACACAGGTGAGCCATCAACTTTTTGGGAATCATATGTTTTAGAACACTTGTGTTCAGCTGGGTACATCTCACAGGCTGTGAGCTAATAAGGGGCTGAGCAGCTCAGCTGCCCAGGGATGCTGGGCAGGGCTGGGGTACCACCATCAGCATCCATCCAGCAGGGGTCTAGGTCCCACCTCCTCCAAAATCCTCATCCTTTGCTCTCTGCAGCAGCAGGAGCACCTCACTTGTGCCTGGCATTGCTCTGGTCCCCACTTGAACACATTAAACATCGTGCAGCTAGCTCAAGAAATTGTTTTCTATTTTAAATAACAAGTTTTTTAACTACAAACCACACAAAGGGCTTAATGACATCCTGGGCTAAATCTCCCCTTTGAAGCCCAAGCAGTGAAGGCATGATAATTTGCTGTCTAATTAGCTCCCTGGTAATGGTTTCCCACTCCCTGTGAGCTTTCCGTCACTGTTTTCTGTGTTTTTCCTTGAAGGATAGAGCCCTGCTGCATCTACAGGGATATTTATGTACCTTTATCAAGCATGCATAGCTGCAGGGGCTGGGAGATGGATGGAGAGGAGCTGACTTGACTCTTCACACACTGCTAAAAAGGTGGACAGAGGGAGTGTCTGGCAGTGAGCAGCTCTGACACCTGCTTGGAGGCAGAAAGGTCCTTCAAGGCAGCTCAAAACCCACATCATTTCAGGGAGTCCTCAAAAACAGCGACACCCCAAAGCACTGATGGCTTTGGAAAGCCCTTCCTGCCCATCTCCAATGCCTCTGGTGCATCTGCTTCTGGGGAAGTTTGGCTAAAACTGAAGGAATTTGCTCAGAAACATTCCCTAATTGCTGTTGGCCTGCCAGGCTGAAGAAGGCATCAGCTGCCAGCGCAGAGAAAGCTTCCAGTCACATGAATCCCATTGATGGTTTCAAACACCCTTTTTTTAAAAGCTTTTCCTTGGTGAATGTCAGAGCCGCTCATGCCAGGGGCTAACACAGCTAATGCTTCCCAGAGAGGATCTGAAAAGTCCTTGGGATGCAGAAAGGTTGGGATCAGTCCTCAGATTCTGTTAGGGTCTGATAGGAGGGGCAGGCAGGTAAATTACAGAGGTAAGAAAGTACCTCGGGCTGCATCCAAGGCAGGGCAAGGAGGGGAATTCTTCACCTCTACTCTGCCCTTGAGACCCCACCTGCAGTGCTGTGTCCAGCTCTGGGCTCCTAACTTGGGAAGGACGTGGAGCAGCTGGAATGAGTCCAGAGGAGGCCAAAAAGATTCTCCGAGGGTTGGAGCCCCTTCACTGTGGAGAAAAGCTGGAAGAGCTGGGGGTGTTCACCTGAAGAAAAGGCTCTGGGGAAACCTGGGAGCCCCTTCCAATGCCTAAAGGGGTTCCAGGAGTGCTGGAGAGGGGTTTGGGACAAGAGCCTGGAGTGACAGGACGAGGGGGAATGGCTGAGAGTAAAGGTTTAGATGAGCTATTAGGAAGAGATTCTTCTCTGTGAGGATGGTGAGGCGCTGGCTCAGGGTGCCCAGAGAAGCTGTGGCTGCCCCTGGATCCCTGAAGCACACAAGGCCAGGCTGGACAGGGCTTGGAGGAACCTGGGCTAGTGGAAGGTGTTCCTGCAAATGGAAGAAGATTGGAACTTAATGATCTTTAATATCCCTTCACACCCCAACCATCCCAGGATTCCTGTTCTCTAACTCATCCTTAAATTAGTGTTTAAACCCAAGCAAAAACTTGAGAGCACTTCCCAACCCTCTAAAGGGAAGGTTTCTAGCCCAGTGGCATGAGAGCCTGGCAAGACAAGGTGTGAGGCCTCTCCTACCTGGCCCCAGGCCCGGAGAGTTTAAGGCTCCCCAAAACCCAGGTCCAGTGACAGCACAGGGCTTTGAATTCCTCCAGTGTCCAGGGAAATGAAAAGGGTACCTGGCTCTTCTCCCACCTGCTCAGGGCAGTCTGATTTCAGCCCTTGCTGTCAGAAGACATTGAATGAAAAAACAGAAACAACCCTGCCAGCTCTTTGCTGCTCGCTCCCCCAGCCAAGGAAACCAACCATGTCCAGCAGCAGAAGCAAGAACTGGGATGGCATTTTCCACCCCTGCTCCATTCTCCTGTGTGCAAATGCTCCCAGTTCTGCAGAAATACAGGTATTAAACACCTGCAGCCAAAAAAAGAGCACTGAACCCATCTCTTGAGGTGGCTGCTTGAACAACAAGGGAGAAAAGAAGACTGGCACTAAAGAGGAGTGGCACTGTGATCACTCCCTCACAAACAGCCCATGCAACTGGGACCATCTCCCACCAGAGTCCAAGATGATCCAAACTCAGATGAAAGCCTGTGCATGGACTGTAACACCCACAGCCCCAAGCAGGAGGGCAAAAATGAGAGAAAAAAGGGGCATTTCTAAAGAAAGCACAAGGCTGCAGGAACACAGAGAGGCAGGCATACACAATGGTGGTTTTATTCCTAACACCTTCAGTCTGGGCTGCAATTATTTCAGTTTTTAAAGTTAAATCTGGTCAGCAATTGAGGAAAAGAAAAAAATACCCAAATAGTCCCTGTGTGCACAAACAATGCAGCTTTGAATAATACACGGTAAGTTTATTTCATATTAACATAAACAGTAAAAAGTGGACATTTTGACAGGATTTTACTTCAGGTTCTTTTCTTTATTCCTCTATTGTATCCTTTTTGCCAGTCTCTTGTCCCTCAAATTGTGGATACTTTGCCTCAACATCAGCCCAGGTGAGATAACCGTTGGCCAGGTCTCGGATGATGGCAGGAAGTTCAGAGATCTGCATGAGAAGCCACATAAGAAACACAAAGTCACCAAAATCAAGCTGGATATTCGGGGACATGGGTTAATTTTTACATCAGCAATAGAACAGGTACAAGATTAACTCCTGGAAGATCATTTCTGGAGAAAAAGGCATTAATTAGAACACCTTAGATCAATCTGTTAGCTGTTATTATGGTGATCTAGGAGGAAAATGGTCAACCAAAGCATGGTAATGTTGTGCTACAGTATGGGAAGGGAAAAACAAACCAATGTACATATCCAGAAGATGCTGTAAGCCAGGATTCAGCTAGGCCCTACCTACTCTAAGACCAGCATAAAAGAAGCTTAAAGTTGCCTTTTTTTTTGGCTCCTCACTGAACACTGTCATGGTGCAAAGGATCAGCCAGAAAGCTGAAAATCTGCAGAAATTGAAGGAGAGCAAAGTCTCATCTCTGCTGGTTGGCAGTGAGAGGTCACACAGGTAACAGAGAGACAGAAGGGTGCCCTGAGGAACTGGCACTGCCTGTTACAGCCAGCCAAACCCCAGCCAGCTCAGCAGCCCCAGGCACTGCAGGTGCTTCTGTGGAGCTACAACTCAGCCTCACAGGTAAGCACCATCTCCTCCTGCGCCTGGGGTGAAGGCCAGGGAGAAAAGATCATCAGGGAGAAAAGAAAAACCTGAAACCCCCCCCAAGACTGCAGCCCCACAGCTCTGAGCAGAGACAGAGCCCACCACAGGCAGGTTTTTGCTATTCCAGTCTGCACTACGGCCACACTGGCAGAGTGTGCTTAGGGCACACGCAGCTTTGGGGCAGTGGTTCATCAGCTCCTGGTGCTGCACAGGCAACACCAGCTGCAGGGCAAACCCCAGTGCTCTGCCTTCTGGTGCCTGTTGATTACAAGGAGCCCAGCCTTTGAAAGCCAGGCACAACCCAGTCACTGCTTTAACTCAGCAGCCTTCACTTGGGAAAGATCCACTCTGAAGAGCACTGCAATCAGCACAAGGCATGGCTTTCAGGTAAGATCAACATCTCTGCACGCAAGACAAACAAAAGCTTCTGCTCCCTTTATCAGCCGGGCCAGCACTTTCTGTCTGAGCGGTATCTGTTCCCGGGTGTTCCTCACACCAGCTAAATCGCTACCGAGCTGGAGGCAGCACCACAAGGCTCAGCAGCAGATCAGAAGCAGCAGGGGACGCTGTCCCCGAGGCCAGGAGGAGCAGAGCTCACCTCGGCGCGGATCTGGCGCATGGAGTCGCGGTCGCGCAGCGTGGCCGTGTGCGGGCTGCGGTTCACGGTGTCGAAGTCGATGGTGATGCCGAAGGCCACGCCGATCTCGTCCGTGCGCGCGTAGCGCCGGCCGATGGAGCCCGCTGCGTCATCCACCTTGTGGGAGATGCCAGTCCTGGTCAGTGCCTCAGCTGCAGGGAACAGAGCAGGCTCTGACACAGCCCCAGCACAGGCTCCCCGTACCCCCGCGAGGCACCGCCCGTGCTGGCTGCAAGCAGCATCTCAGAGCCCTGGTTTTACTCTGACAGAACATCCAAAGTTCCATCTTTTGCAGGGCCACAGGGTCAAAGGCACCCTGCTCTCTCAGCTCTCCACATTTGACCACAATTCTCACTCCAGGTGCAAACTCACCACAAAGGGACGTTTTTCACCCTTGTCGTCAGTGCCACTGATGACTGCTTTGACTCCAAACCCCAGGCTCAGTGTGCAGGGCACATCCAGTGCAGGGAGACAAAGTCCCAGGCAGAACTGGTGCTGACAGCAAAAGGCACTGTCTGGCATGCAACCCCTGCTCCTACCCTTCATCTGGGTTCGATTTTATGGTCCCCATCTTTCACCATGATGCCCCCTACCAGTGGGCAGTCTGACAGAATGGTTGCAGGCTCAGCAGCTCTGGGACAGACTCAATAAATGAGGTGGCCAATAAAAGCAAAACAAACTTTTAATAACAAACCAAAAACCCACTGGTCTAGCTTTTACTAAGTAGTGGGAAAGATTTCTTTTTACCCAGAAGAAAAAAAACCAATGTCTTTTACACTCCAAGCCAACACAGGGAAGGTCAGGCTGGTGGGCTTTTTGGGTACAGCTGAAGAGTTTGATGGGTACCCAAAGCTTGTGTCCACAACTGTTCCTGTGCACTTGGGAGAGCCACATGATCCCAGTGCTATTTTGAGAGACCTCTCTTCCCAGTGCACAGGCCCCTCAGAGCCAAAGTCATTAACACACTTACATAATTCCTTGACAAAAGGCATGAATTCCTGATTCTGGCTCAGAGGAAGAACGGAGCACTTGAACGGCGCTACAACAGCTGGAAAGCTGAAGTACTGTGGAAAAAAAGGAAAAGCACAAGTAAATACAAGTTTCATGGTCAGATGAGACTCACAGGAGGTGAGAATATGCTCTGACTGAGGCTGGAGGCAGGGTGAGTGTTCCAGGGGAGTCTATGGCCTACTCTAAGATATCAGCAGTGACATCTCACACCACTGGAGCAGGACTGATTTTCTTCAGCCTCTAATCCCCCTTATCTCCTGACAACTAAATGTTACCTCCTACCAGAACAGGTTTACTAGAGCCCTCCTAAAGAAATTTAACCTCATCTGAATTACAGAAAAAATAAGGGTGGAGGTGTCTTACCAGGAGATTTAGTCTTATGCACAGTCTAAACCAAACTTCCCATTTGAGACTCCACACACTTGGAGCATATGCAGCAAAAAGGTTTTCAGAACCCTTCACAGACACCCTCAGAAAATAAAAATGTGCCAGAAGTGAGGGAAAAATAATAATATCTTTCCTGGCAATCAGTAAGATATAAAAGGGATAGAACAATGCATGTGAGATGTACCACAATATAAAGCAGCCCAGGCTACATAGAAAATAAATGGGTACTAGAAGGAAGGTAAATCCAGTATTTCATACTTCAGGAGCAGTTTGGGATTTAAACTCAATTGTGTCCTAGCTCTGGGCTCCTGAACCCTGTTTCCCCAGCCACAAACATCCTGTAGCACCCAGAGATACCAAGAAGCACTTTTATTATGTTCTATTTCTTTTTTATGAACACAGTCCAGCAGCCAGGAACAACAAGCAGGAAGCAGCATCAAGTTTCCAACCAGCTTCTCATGGGCCACGAGCAATGGCACAGAGCACCACATCTGGGCTGGAGGAAGCTCTGTAGGTAACAAACCCTTCCCTCTGGCCCCTGCTCAGCAAAGCTTTAGGCCCAGGTTTTAGGGGTGTCCAGAAGCAGAGAAGGCTGAATTTCACAGGGGACTGAGCAAACACTGTCTATCCTGCTGCACAGAAGTATGATTCCAGGAAAAGCAGCAGAAAGAAAGGAAATTAGACACTGAAGATATGCCTTACTCTGAGCAATGGAATGCTGCCAAGTGTGAATCCAGAAGGAGGAATTTCTCACACCCTTGCCAGCAATCCAGCAAGAGCCTCACGCACACATGGCCCCAGAATGCTCTCATGTAAAAATGACATGTACTCTGGCAAAACCAGCAATTCCACACCCTACCTGGGCTTTCCCATCTCTAGTGGGCATTGTGCAGTGCTGTTTTAGCCCTTCCCTGGATGTCTGGGGAAGGCAGGTGCCTGCAGCAGGCACAGCCCCAGAGGCACTCACCGTTCTCTGCTCGTCTCCTTCCCGGATGCGGAATGTGTGCTCAAACACTGTGTACATGATCCTTCCAATGCCAAACGAGGGCTCAATGACATTTGGGATGATTTCTTCCACTGAAACACAAAGTAACACACATCACCATTAAAAATGTGCTTAGACACAAAAAAAAAGACGTGGTTGCTGATGCTTTCTGCTGAGTAGTTCTGGTTACATGTAGATTGAGTACATGGAAATAAAAGATTAAACATTTCTGCTCTAAACACAAAGAGCTGAAATAGAGATTTGCAGTCACATTATCTCATGTACAGGACATATTTAGGCTGTAGAAGACAATTCAGGGCCCTTTCTCTGGCTTCTTTGAGGAACTAAATCCACACATTTTGGAAAGTTTCCTTCTAGCCCCATTTCCTGTATCAGGACAAAAGCTTTGTGGAGATGCAGTCACTGGCTTTCCAAAAGCCTTCCTACTCTTAAATTTCAAGGAAATTATAATCGGCATTTTTCCTATGCTGTGTTACAATATTAACAGGACAATGCCACCAATAAAGTTCATACTCGAAGTGTATCCTGATGATGATCAAACAACAAAGAATCAAATTTACCATGTAATGTTTTCTGAAATCTCTTCACAGTAACCATGTCCTTTGTTAATAGAAAAGTTTTCCCTTCAGTTTCAACAGTGAATTCCCTGCAAAGGAAAAATAAGTCATTTAAAAGCTAAGGCAATAAAAAAACAAGTTTTATTTCCTTAATTGCATCACTTGGTTGACTCTGAGAGTGGGATGACAGAAGCCAGGGAAAACCCCAGAGATGAAAGAAACATGTAGCATATCCATTAAAAGGAATTTGCATTAATAATAAGATTACTACACATACACTAAAAGCAATCATTTTCATAATCACCCTGAACTTAGCTGTGGTTAACAGCCTGAGGCAAAGCAATTGGGAAATCCTCAAGATGAAACCTATACACCAAAGAGAAAAAGGGAGACAAACAAAGCAGGCACTGGACTATCAATAAAACCAGGGATATTGCTAGTAACTCATCTATTGAACCATTCCAGGGAGTTTCTGGATGCACTAAGTTTCTTCTCTGCAATAATTTCTCTGCCCATTTTGAGTGCTACTGGTTTTTTTCTACACTTTCACGTTTATAGAGATGTGAAAGAAATAAATTTCAGCTCAGGGGAAGAAAGAAAGATGTAAATGTTACCATTCTGTAATGTATTCATTGATCCTACACCATGTACCATTTCAAGCAGGAAATTAAGTTTATTTTTTTGTTACTGCACCATTAGCTTTCTCCTAACACAGACAGCTGTTGGGCTGCTTCAGCCAAATCTGACAACTGTAAAGATTTCTCATATTTTCAGTTCCTGCACGTGTTGTTAGGAAGGCAGGTTAGAGAAAATCATACAAATTCCTGCCACAGTAAATCAAAGGCTGCAACACGTCCTAAAGCAGCTCACTAAACACTGGAGGATACTGAGCTAAGTTTTGCTTCTTATTTTACTATTTTGTTCCATCGGTCACAAAATTGTTTTATCAATTTTCAAGTTTAAAGTCAGTCCTGGTCTGCTCTCAAACCAGAGTGGGGAAGCTGGTAAATAATTCCCATTTCACTAAACTGTTTCTCTCCTGCTATCACCCTACTGAAGCCAGCAGCTCATTCCCACACAGACAAACAAATATTTATGTACATACACCCAGAGATATGCTGATGGGTGACCAGCAGTGCCTGGTGAGAGGGACAGCACTCAAACATCTCAGGTGATCCACACAGCCTGCTGCCATAAGGAAACTGGTTTCAGGTGGCTCAAATAAATGTAGCAGCCCTTTGGAGGCCACATCAGGGTGTCAGAAGAAGGTACCACACACAGAGCCAGCTCACCCTTTCTCGTTGAGCAGCTGCTCCATCTCGCTGATGTAGCACTCGTCACACATGGAAAGATATTCCATCACCACCTTGGCATCCTTCTTGTAAGCTTTGCCAATGGCTCCCTTATTTGCCTCAAACTGAACAACGTTGACTGTTCTGTACAAGGTAGTTAAGGAGCTGGTGAGGACAGAAAGCAGGGCCTGGTTCCTTCATTATGTCAAAGTTAATTGCTACACAACACAAAGAGATCTCCTCCACTACTGGAAGAAGGAACTTCCCTCCAAGAGAGGAAAGGAGTAGCAAATGCTCGGTTCTTTCCAGGTCACTTCCCAAGGTCATGCTGGCCTGTAGCTGTAGGTTTCCCTGTTAAATATACAGCAGCTTGAAAGAGAGCTGTGCAGATCTCCAAGACATCTCCCTGTCCAATCCCTTTGCACTTGAGGAGAAGCTGGGGTATTCTGAAAGGATATAGGTTCTTTGAGATGCTTCTCAGCTATCAGAGGAACTTTGGTGGCACGGGCATGGCAGGAAAGGTCATAGCAGGAGCGATCAGCACAGCCAACAATCTCAATCCAACCCTGAAAAAACAAAACTGGAAGCTTTCACCAACTCACTTTTTTGTCCACTTAACCATCAAATATGTTTATTCACCCTTAAGCCCTCCCTGCTCCCATGACTGTTTTTTCTACATAATTAGCTCTGTTACAATAAGCAGCCCTCCCTCACCAGTTGCTCCCTCATTTGAGTGATTCCATTTGTTTCCAGAGAAAACAATCAGCCATCTACCCAGTGCCTGTGTCCAGGGCCAGCTTTTCCACATGGCTTGGCAGAGCATAGCCCTGTGCCAACAGCTCAGGCTGGGGCCAGAGCACACAGTCCTATCACTCACATGCCACAGGCACACAAGGCATCATGTCCCCAGGGCTCCACTTGGCCATGGGACACACAGAAGGGAATCAATCACACTGGAATGGCCAAAAGCCTGGCTTAGGAGCTGCTACAACACAGATCACATGCAAAGGAAGCTCTTAATTCAGTATTTCAGTATGTATGGCAAGGAGGAATCTCAGAACACTGTTCACACCAGACTGGTGAAGCAGCAAACACAATCTCCCTCTGGATTTCCTAACAGACAATTCCCTGTTAGACAAGGCTCAGCAGCTGCTTCCCACTCACTGCCACATCAGTGTGAGATGTACAGGCAGCCAGATGTTGTGTGGGTTTCCAAGATGGAGTGATATAGCATTGTGTCAGAAAAGGTGTGTAAGCAAAAAAGAATCCTTGTACTTGACAGCCAGGGTGTTCTGAGGTATTTTGGAGGATTTTTACAGAAATTAAGCCATTAGGGTGTTACAGCTACTTCTCAGAAAACAAAATACAGGTTTATGTGGTTGCTCAACCTGGAGAAGGGAAGGCTCTTCCAGTGCCTAGAGGGGCTCCAAGAGCTGGAGAGGGACTTGGGACAAGGACATGGAGTGACAGCACAAGGGGGAATGGCTTTAAACTGAAAGATGGCAGGTTTAGATTAGATATTAATAAGAAATTCTCCCCTGTGAGGGTGGTGAGGCCCTGGCACAGGGTGCCCAGAGAAGCTGTGGCTGCTCCATCCCTGGAGGTGTTCAAGGCCAGACTGGATGGGGTTTGGATCAACCTGGGAGAGCAGAAGGTGTCCCTGCCCATGGGAGGTGGGTTGGATTTTTAAAATCCCTTAACCCACACTATTGTATGCAGTAAATTTACAGAACGGATTTTAAGCTACTCAGATGACTTCCCTTCTTACAACTGCACGCTGCAAGCTGATACAAACATTTTTGGTCAGAGTTAAATAACAAACCAAAGCATGGTCCAGCTCCCCAGGTGTTCTTTTCATGCCCCTGGGATTACTATGCTCACTTCTAGGTTAGGCTGTTGGACACTCAGCTCTCTGAGTGTTATCCTGGTTATCATGACAAGGCTTGCAAAGTTGAATAATCTTATTTACATGGTGTGGCCCACACATGTCCAGTTTTAGGGTGGCTGGAAAGAGAGGCTATGAACTTGTGGAAGTCAGCTATGGACATTCAGAGGACATTCCTTCAGTTACTTTTCCAGGACTTTTCTATAAGAAGACAAATCACTCATCTGAGCTTCAGGAGGTTTGTTTTTTTTGCCTAATCTTAAATTTGGCAGAATTTTACTGCTGCTATTCCTCTAAGGTGCTGTAACAAAACATCACTAGTGGTAAGTTTAAATCTAACCAACAATATATGAGGGAAAAAAAGGCATTCGACAAGGTTTGAATGAAAAAGCTCTTAATGACTCAGCAGGAAGATAATAACAAATCCCTGAGGAATTCTTCTTCCAGCACCAGCTGTCTGAACTGACAGGAGTGAACTCATTTCTCACAGCATGGAAGAGGGAAAGGAAGAGCAAGCATTCAAGCAGGAAGCAATCTGCCCTGGAAGAACACCTGCAGCAAACAAATCTTTCCCCACTACTGTTACAGAGGTTACAGTCTTTGGAAAGCACCAGGACTCGGTTTCCTTTAACTCCAAATTAAAGGGACCAGTGAAATGTCCCCAGGCTACTTCAGGCTCCAGCAAAGGAGCCTGGACTTACCAAAGCAGCATGAACAGTTCATAAACTTTGTGCAGGGAGCTGACCTACCCCTTGGTGCTGGATTCAGAATATTTCAACTGCACTGGGTGTGTTCAGACCAACAAGGAGCCAGACAGACACATCAGACTCACAGCCCTAACTCTAAACAGAAATAAACCAGATCTGACAGGGGTTCCCCTTGCTGTTTCCGTTTTTCCTGCTTACATAGGAGGTTTTGGACTCTGCATCCCAGCAGTCACAGGCATAATGAGCCATCTCATTCTCCATGTGCTGTCGGAAGCGCAGCTTCTCCGGGGACACGCCGACCTTTGTGAGGAAGAGGTAGATTCTGCCGATGAAGTAACCAAGAACTGAGTTATTGATCACACCCTGCAGAGAGAAAAAGCAGGAAGAAAATAGCACATGAATTTCTAAGGAAGCAAAGTTATGATTTCTTGAACTTCTGCAGGCAACCTGACATGTTACAGATAGAACTTGTGGCTAAATTCTGTCTCCACTGAAGCTGTTACATCTCTTCAAATTCACCTTGTGCCACTGGCACCATCTCCATCTGACCAGAACAGTGAGTTACTGTCACTCCAGGACTCATCACCCACTGGCTCTGAGGATCACCTACTTGTAAATACCCTACTGTATGCAGCAGTGCAGTCACTGGCATTACAACAGCTGCACCCTACAGTTCACAGCTGCAATACAATAGAGGGGTGGTGTTCTTTTTTTTTTGGCTCTTGTTTTTTGGGATTTTTTTTTGCTTTGTTTATGTTTTTTAAAGGCAGTGTTTTCGTGATTTTTTCGAGATTTTTTCATTTGGGGGTTGGAGAAAATGAGGTAGAGGAGGCTGGTAAATCAACCCATTCATAATTAGATGAATCAGGTAGTGATTCATCTAATTATGCAAGCCAAATACTCATGGGGGTCAGTGGCTGAATATGAGATTCTCAGATACTGCTATCATTAATATTCCTTACTGTCCCTCTTCACTAGCTAAGCGTGAAGTTTAGCTTCCAACCCCCATCCCAGCACCACCTGCACTCTTCTGGTAGCAAGGGCCAGGCCTAGATCTCCATGTCTCACTGATTCACTGAAGAGAATCCACTCATAA
Organism: Anthoscopus minutus; assembly: GCA_013399455.1. Taxonomy (NCBI): domain Eukaryota; kingdom Metazoa; phylum Chordata; class Aves; order Passeriformes; family Paridae; genus Anthoscopus; species Anthoscopus minutus. Next base: position 235,557 of record VWYI01023198.1, read on the forward strand.
ATCTGGCAGCAAACCCCAGCTGGCACCAACATAACACAAACTTTGTGTAAACCCAGTGCAGAGAGCTGATCCATGCCCTTAGTCCTGGCTTCAGAATATTTCAACTACACTACGTGTGTTCAGACCAACACAGGACTGGGCAGAGACATGACTCAGAGCCCCAGTTTTAAAAAGGCAGTTTGTACCTCAGCCTAGAGAGCAGTGCTGCAAGGAGCAAGCTTGGTGCCTGCAGGAGGAAGGTTACCTGCTGCACAGCGTCTCCCAGCCGCATGACGTGCGCAGACTGCCCGCTGACCTGCGCCTTGGCCGAGTACAGGAGGATGTTGAGATCTGCCACGTTCTGAAACTTGGGGTGGTTTTTCTCACTAGGGTCCACAAAGTGCTCAATTTCTGCCATGGTAAATTCCCTGGTGAAAACAAACAAATACACATTAAATATTTTATGCATTAGACCCTAATAAGCCGTTGTGCTTCTAACAGCAAGCCAGGAATTTAAAATCATATGAAGATCCAGCCAAGACAATAGGCAGACTGGAACATGAAGCAGTCTCATCACCAGATTTAATTTCATCTTCAAATTCCTAACAAAACTTTCTACAAATTCATCTCAGAGCTCTTCAAGCCATGGTTATCACTACTGTGAACCAGAGCAGAGAACATCACCTTTGGAAGTACTTCCAGAAGCTCTCTACAGTTTTTCCAGACTGCTGCGATGCCCATATTAAAAGCACTTGCTCCTTACAGGGTCTGCTGATTAAATCAGTTGCTTTAACTCATGTCAGAGGTGCCAAAAATAACCAGGTGAGGTGGTAATTTCCTGAAGATAATGATACTGCTGCACACAGCAACGGCATGAATTCTGTTTTAAGAACTTGTCTTTAATATATCTTTACTCAGAGATTGATTCTGAGCCTTCTTGCTTGAAATCACTTTCCATTGAATTAGCTCATTATCAAGAACCTTTAAAAAAGCTCTAGGTAATCATTAACTGTAAATCACAGCCATCAGGGTGTAATTTGCTGTGATTGCATAATAACAGTCTCCAATAAATGTGCCACAAGCACATCATTTATGTTTGACTGAAATGATTTCTATGAGAGAAGTTCTCATTTCCAGATGAGCAGAACAGAACAGGAGGAATGACAAAAGTCCTGAGTTCCCTCTGTGCTAAGGATGCCACGGCTTCTCAGTCATATTTATGCCACCACAAAATAATCATTTACCAAGTTTACACATGTACTGCCTGTGCATAGGAGTACTTGTTCCAAATTATATGGAAAATATTTCCAATTAGGATATATCAGTTTAAATACAGAGATTATCCCTAGTGAAAAGCAACAATCACTCTTATCCAAAGATAGAACTGAAAGTAATTTCCAATAACCCTGAGCTTTCAACCTTGACTGATCTTGCAACACAAACACTGGTCTTGAGTCAGTTTATCTCCCAATTTCCTCTCTGGAGCAAGTTGTAGAACTGCAGAATCTGCAGGACTGAGACAAGGAAATATTGCTGCAAGGTCAATCACATTTTGATTTCAGTTTCAAAGCAAATTGCACTAACATAATTGAACAAGCAAAATCCTGCAGAGAATACAACTACCTGTAAAGCCCAAGACCTACCAGGCACATAATCAGGATTCCTCTGGGACAAAGCACTGAAGTAAAACAACCCTGCACAAACCCTGCAACAAAAAGAAGATGCTCCCTTCTCCCAGGTACCCTCCTGCTGAAAGAGGAAGTTGGCAGTACCTCACTCTGATAAGGCCGGAGCGGGGTGAGATTTCATTCCTGAAGGAATTTCCAATCTGGGCAGCAGCAAAAGGCAATTTGCCTTGGTTGAACTCCAGCAGACGTTTGAAGTTGAGGAATATTCCCTGTGCAGTTTCTGGCCTTAGATAGCTGAGATGGGGGAAAGGAAAAATTAGGAAGATTTAAGGGTGGGGAAATCAGGGAGAAAGTCACAGTTGCCACAAAACTTACAGGTGAAATTTTTTTTCTTGAGGCTTTTAATTCCAGACAAAAAAAACAATTAAGCAATAGACTGAAGGAGGAAAAACTTCACCTCCTTCCTCAAACAGGTATCTTGAAGCTGTTTTCCTACAGCCATGAAGTCACTGACAAGTGGAGACCAGCATTAACTGGCTTTATGGACACTACTCCAACCAGCAATGGCACAGCTGGGATCTGGATTCTGGGTGCTTTAAGCATTTCCATGATTCTTCAACAGCCTCTTGTTTCTCCTGCCTCTCCCCAAGACTTCAAGGAATGCTAACCTGATACAGGAGGCTGGGACTGAGAGGCAGGGGAAGGCTACTCCAGAGATTTCATTTTTATTCCAAGTAATCTCTAAAGCAAAGAGTGTGAGCAGAATAAATTAGCACCTACCCAGGCATGTTTCCTCCAGGCCCAATGGAGGTCTTGAACATCAGATTGAAAGAAACAGGAGGGGACAGGTCATTCCCAGTGACAGGAGACTTCACATTGTAGTTCACAAAGAGATCTGCAAGCTCTTGCTGGCCATAATTGTCCAACTAATATCAAAACACAGGAGAATTGTTTTAATTACTAGACAAGAAAACATGAGGAATGAATGTCCTCTTTATCTTATACTGAGTGTGATCCACAGCTCTGAATCACCTGCCCAAAATATTCCCTTCTAACCTAAATTTTCAAGCAAGCTGAAGTTTGAACTAGTGATAGAAGAATACACTTTGCACATTTGCAAACCCATTTTAGTAACAGGTCCAGGATTTAGTCATACCACAGGAAGTCTGAGCTTAAAAGTGGGTGTAAAGCACAAGAAAAGTCATTGGAACTGCACCACCATGCACCAGAACAGATTATTTTGAACAGATTCAGTAAAACATGGGGAGGTCTGTGTTGGGAGCAAAAAAAATCCAGCAAAGAGAGAGAAGAAAGCTAAAATTTCTGCAAGGCTTTGTTTGCATTCATTTCTCTTCTGCTACTTGAAACACAATAGTCAAGCTATGCATTAGATGCCCTTTCAGAGCTGCATTTCTAGTTGTCATGATCTTTCATGTATCAGGAAAAATTCCAAAAACAAGATATACTCTATTAATAGAGAGATTTCCCTAAAGGATGTTGAAATTTCAGTGTTGTAGTATGGAAAACCTAATGACAGCTGCTCAGTCATGCAAAATATTGAAAAAAAAGTTTCTCTTTCTGGAAGGAAACAGTTGTTCAATGCATGGCTTTGGAAGCATTTATCCTAGAAGTCATGAGAACAAACATTAAAAACAAAGAAAAACAAAAAAAATAAAGGCAAATGTTTGTACAGTTGTTCAGGAATGTCAGACTGAGCACCAACTATTCCCATGGTAAACAGGAAAAATCTTTGTAGGGTGCCTGAGACAGAGGAACAAATTTCCAGTGCTTCAAAGCTGAGACAATTTCAGAAGAAAGCAAATCAGTGCTGAGCTGACTCAAAAAAACCCTGACAAAACTTGTGATCCATCTCTGTTTCTTTGTATGACAATCCCACAGAAGGGATTGACAAATGTAAAAGCTTTTTGCCAGGGTATGAAGTGAAACAGAGCAGATCAATTCCAAGACTGAGATTCAGCCCTATCAACCCAACACTCAAGAGATTCATCAATATAACAGCAGTAACTCTGCAAAAAAGAGCGGGAGATGTGATTCACCAGCAAGCTCAGGGTATTTATTAACAATTAAATTTTCAGTGTTTGAGAGGATCTCTGGTGTAATGACTTCTGAGCATCTTCAGGAACAGAAAAGAGCCACTGCCTCTGGACTCCATCATACACCCCTCTCCCTGAAGCAGCCACCTCCCCATGCAGCACCCACCTGTGTTAGAACATTTTCCATTTCTGCCTTTTTCTCTGCTGTGCACTTCTTGTCAGACATCAGTTTCTGCAGGTGAGCTGTAAGAAAAGTTGGTCATGAGTCTACATTGCAACTCCATCACTGGCCTCAGTACAAAACAGCTCAGGAGGCTCTCTCAGCATGAGTTAAGTTCACAACTTGTCCTGTGTCCACTGGGGTAATTCCAGTCATGTCCTCAGGTCAGTGGTGACCTACAGTTCACTGTACTGGTGTGCCACAGGGAAAACAACACATTCTTATCTAGTTCCTTTCCAATATTATTCCTCTAAACTCAAGCAGTGGCTTTGTGGCTTTGTAGTCCTTTTCTTGCTTTCTATTTAACAGACTAGAAATCACATGTCTGATCCCAAGCAGGAAGGCTGATTTTATTCACAGAGGCAGGTACAGAGCTGGTACAGTGGGGCTGGACTGCATTCCATGTAACAGCACAACATCCTCCCTGACACACAAAGGCACAGTGATGCCAACACTTCCCATTCCTGTCTGAAAGAAGAAATTTGACTTCTTAGTCAGGAACAGCTCAGTTTGGCAGTAACAGCAGGTGGCTGTTCACAGGGAGGAGCTGCAGAACACAGGAACATGCTTGTTGATGAGGCTGCTCAGCAAAGAGGGCAGAGGTTGGAATGGGTTTCCTTTGAGGGTTTTTTATTTCACAGAGGTTCTTAATTAATATCATGAAAACTGCTTTAATGCCAATACAGATTGTTCCACATACTTAAATTTCAAGGAAAAGGCTCAAAAACCAGAGAGCACAACTCACTTAAGCAGAGTGGAACAATCCTTCCATTCACAGTGGAGCTGTACATGAGAAAGTTTTCAAACAGGCTTCTTATTTCTGAGATTCCTTCGTGTGACTTTCTTGGTTTGCTTTTCCAAATAAATTTTAATAACCAGGAAGAAGTATGAGGACTTTGCAAATCAAAGAAATGCCTGAGGTCTATTTCTAAGCTACACATGAAAGTCACCCACTGCCACGTAATCAACCTCTCAGAGGAAAAACATACTCTGACCCCTCACAGCATTGATAAATTGTTTCTCAGTACTTAAAAAATCAACTGAAATTCATGAAAAGTAAGACCAGAATGCAGTGGACTACAGGAATCTTGTTATATAGGGAATCCTTGGCTTAGACAACACAGTAAACTTTCACAGCCTGATGACACTGGATTTTATAAAAAGGGACACAATTGTGTTTTCACCAGAGATCCTGAACCTCGTTTAAGACACTAACAGAACCTGTGGGATTTTTGGTATGGTATGATTAATTAGCTGCAAACACAAATATGAAACACTGGCTACATCAGCAGGCTTTCCTTGAGAAATATTCTCTTCTCCAGCACTTGTACCACTGCAAGAAATCCCCAGGCCCACCTAGCTTGGAACAAAATCCAACCTTTTAAGAGATGATCAGCACGAAAACATTCCCCATTTTTCACATCTTTCACCATGAAGTCAGCAAACTTGTCTACATGGCCAGAAGTCCTAGAAGAGATGACACAAAACAAGGAATGTGATAGCTGCCACCAGACAGCCCCAGGTCAGTGTGATCCCAGTGGACAGACCTTTCTCAAACTGAAATCCTTCAAAAACCACAGGCTCACTCCTGCTTCAGATTACCAAGTCATGTTCAGCAGCATTACCCCTCCAAAAATACAATCTGTGGGAAGCATCAATACATCTAAATCCTAAAATGTGTCACAAAGATGACACATGCCTTCAGGAACTGCATCATGATCAAAACTAGACACAGCTGCAGCAGTGAGGAGTTACCAGTAATTCAAGTGGAGATATTCCCAGTATTTTATATCTCAGCTGCATGAAAGCTCCTGCCCTTTTTCTCATCTTCTTAATCTTTTAGAAAAAGGAAGAATGACTAAAAGGAATTATTAATTTCTTTTGTTAAAAGGAATAATTGCTTACCTAATGGGACTGCTAGGAGGCTTTGAACTCTCGAACATGAGTGCCACTGCTTTCCCTGACTTATGAAACAACAGCTTCTCACACTGACCTGTGCACTGCTACCTAATTATGGTATGAAATTGGGTGACCCAGACTCAAGATCCCTGTGGAGAATTTTACAGAACACTGTTAAAAGTACCTATGGCCAGAAATCACATGCTGCAGGTAAAAAAAAACCATAATATAAAAAAGACCCATATTTACTTTAGAACTGGCTCAGGTGTGAGCATGGTGCAGTCAATCTCCAGGATTTGCTCTTCCTGAATAAAGTGATGTCTCCATGCTTGGATGATGTTGTTCTTCAAAGCACACCCAACAGGCCCGAAGTCATACAGACCACTGACCCCTAAGAAGAGGAAAAGGTAAAAAAGTGTGAGATTGTACAAAGCTGCACTGTTTGGAGGAGATGTCTTCCCTTCTCAGCATTTCCATCAGTTGGTTTCATTTTATGAGCATGAAGCACTGTTCAGCTACAGAGCACTGAAGCATTAGGTAGTGACAGAATCTAAAACAGATAAAGTCCTGCAACCAGCAGGAAAAACCACATTCCCTCCACCAATGGATTTTGTTTTGTGTAAAGTTTGGTGGGAGCAGTCTGTGTGAAGAGGAATTTGAATACAGAAGAACTGATCATGCACAAGCTGAAGCAGTGTTATTGTCAGTAACAAATATCTTCAAATCACCAATGTAGCTGCAAAGATTTTTAAAAAAGCCAACAGCTCAGATTGTTTAATTTAGTATATCTAAGGTAGAAGAGCAGTAACCAGAGATGCTCAGATCAGCCATGTGAAGAGGTTTAACAGCCACATTTATTCACCTGTGCTATAAAGTTCATTGGCAAAGTTCACTGAGGGAACAGGCTCTAAATTTCACAGTGAGTTTCAGCATTATTAGTCCCCTCGTGGGCCAGTCACTTAATAGCTGGACTCCATGACCCTTGTGGGTCCTTTCCAGCTCAGAATATTCTGTGATTAATTTGCCAAGAGCTCAGGTAGAGATGAATAAGCTGATGATCTCCTTAAGCTCGAAACACCCTACTCTCAGCAAAGAAGCCATCTTCTACCAATGTAATGCTCAGGACACGCATCCCAAAGTCCACTCATTTCCATTCAGAGAGCACAAGACAAAGACTGAGCCCCATCACAACCCAAATACTTCAAGAAGTGAGAATTTTTGAAAGGCTTACACACTCAAGCAGTAAAAAAAAAAATCTTTTATGCCATATTAATATAACATTGCTAGAGTGCAGCATTTCACCCAGCTAGAAAGACCAAAACATTAGCCTAAAAGGATTAAAGTGTACATTTGTTCAAAGCCATACCTCCATATATAGAAAAGGCTTGGTCATAGAAAAACCTCCTTTTGAGAGTGTCTTCCATCTTAACTCTGTCCACGATGTCATCTTTGGGCTGTAAGGCCAGCTCCTGTAAGTCAGGCAAAACAAAACCAGTTAATAGCTCCTGATTCTGGCAGGAGGAGAAATCCTCTTCACTCACCACTGAGTCAAAAGTCTGCAAAGACCACTTTGAAGAAGAGGTATCCTGTCAAGATCCTCATTTTCCAAAGAAGAATCCTACCACTGAGATTCAAGTGCTCAATTAGGAACATCCTTGTCTGAATCCAGCATTTCAGACACTTGAGGTGGACTCAAGACCCAACCTTCCCTGAGTGAGTTATCCTCCACTTTCTTCACAATCACTGCACTAAAATGCCAATTTCCAAAGCACTTCTGACCTTCTTCCCTCTCCTGACTATGAAAAGAGCATCATGAGACCATCTCAGACTGTACATATCTAACTCTTGGCATATATAAACCTTTCAGTAAGGTGTTCCTCACATGAAAGAACTTTGACTCTGAAGTTTACAAGCACCACAATCCTCATGCTCTGCCAAAGGGATAATTTTAGATAATTTTAGGTACTTGTGCAAGGAAAATCTATTTGTAAAATTTAGGTCTGCACTCAGAAAACTTGGGAGTGCCTTAATGCCCTGATAAGATACTGTGAAAATGTTTAAGAACAGACTCGCTATTTTATCTGAAAACTTGTGGCTTTTGCAATCTAATCCATTAGTGAGGTCAACAGACTTCAAAGATTTCCTTCAAGGAAGCTGTTTTGATAATTAAGGCAGAGTTAAGTCCAGAAATTCAATAAATTCAGATCCTCCTAAGTGTCTCAGACTATCATTTGGAAAGCCTTTGAGTAACAAAAAGTATTGTGTATCCATTTATTCCAAACCTCCCCTTTTCCATCATTTATAACAACAAATAAACATGGTCTAATTCTAAAAGCACTGTACTCTGTGTACTCAACTGCTCCACCCTGGTCAAAGCTTCAAATTCAGAGCTGCTCTGACATCTTCAAGTAGGAACCACAGGGCTTGAAAACCACCATTGCTGCCTTCTCCAAATGTGGAAGGGACTGTGACCCTTGCTGGGAACAGCACCAGGAGAGAAACACTCCCAGTACTGGAGTGCTGCACTCCCAAGGGCAGATGCTGTGTTTGCAAGGTCACCCTTGCACTGACACCCACACAAATTGTGTAAGTGCAAAGAAACCTTCCCACTGCATCCTACGGGCACCCTCCAACACAGAGGTGGGGCTCACAGGGATGCCAGAACTCCAAACCTGCCTGCTGACATCTACAGGGACACTAGGACTCCTCACCTGCCTGGTGACACCCACAAGGACACCAGGACCCTTCACCTGCCTGGTGACACCCACAGGGACACCAGGACTCCTCACCTGCCTGGTGACACCCACAGGGACACCACGGCCCTTCACCTGCCTGGTGACACCCACAGGGACACCAGCACCCCTCATGTGCCTGGTGACACCCACAGGGACACCAGGACCTCTCACCTGCCTGGTGACACCCACAGGGACACCAGGACCCTTCACCTGCCTGGTGATATTCCCCCAAGCTTTTGAGGGTTGGTACACAAAACGTGGAAAACACCGGGACAGTATTTCCTCCAGGATGACCTAGTTATCTATGCAGGTTTCATGCAGTGGTTTCAAAGCCCAGTCCCTATGCTGAATACTCAGTAAAAATGATATTTTCTTGGGCTCAGTGTTTGTAAACAGGCAGCCACAAGACCAGACCTGGTAGAGAGCAGCACCTGTTCATCCCACATGACTCTGTAGGACAAACAGGGTCACTGGGTTTCAGTTCAGGTGAACTCTCAGTCTCACAGCGAGGCAGCTGTAGGAAGTGCTGTAAATGTATTTACTCATTAATTCATTTATTTTTAAGAATATCACCCAGGCACAACCACAATAATGTTTATCTGAAACAGAAATTAGAAAGAACCTGAGTGAATCTGCACAACTAACTGTTTTTAAGCTTCAAGAGTTTATTTTTGTTGTTTCAGTCTGGGAAGGGGAGGGAAGCTCACAGGATAAGAAAGTGTATTTTACTTCTTTATTGATGTAAAGACAACAAACTTCAAGTTCCATCATTTAATTTGCACAGGCTTTTCAGAGAATGGCTGCATTTAAAAGGAGACACAATTTCACCTCTAAGGCTGAGAAGAACTACAGGTTATTTGAAACACTTACAAAAGCTTTGTTACTGTAGCAAAATGGGTGGTAAATAAATAAACACTTTCTATGACAGTTCAGGGAATTTCAAAGCACAAAGAATCTGAAAACTCACCACAGTGAACAGCATGTGCTCTCACTCTGCACACAAAAAATCTATATAGCAAACAAAGATTAGTGAATATACACTCAATTTCAGCTTTGATTACTGGGCAACCTGAGCTCATTTGTATTTGTTTCCACATTGATTCAATGCTAACAGAAATTAGTATAACAGGTAAAGAATAAAATTGCCACCAACTGGAAACCTGTAAAAACTATTTCAGAAGTGATTCAGTCTAGAACTTTTTAGACCACACCTGCAATAAAGAATTAAGAAAAGATTTCAAGTCTTTTCAGACAAAACTCTGGGGCTCAGAATTTAATCTCCAGGCTCACCTTTGCTTCCAGGACCCTCTTCCGAGCTTTGAGCTCTGCTACTGCTCTGTCTATGTCAACCTGGGGAGCCTTCTCTTCCTTCAGCTTCCTCACTAGCTCTCCCTAGGGGAAAAAGAACATTATAGATTCATTCTTTGCCACAGATGAGACCTCTCCTTCTTCCAGCTCCCCCAGCAATCCAAAAGGAGATTTTTGTCCAATGTGCACACAGGTCTCCAGAGGCTGCAAGTGAAACACACTTTTAAGAGTTAGCAGAATAGACCTCATTAGGGAAATTCAAGCACCCAACACCACTGTTAAATCACAGACCTGCTATTCAATCTCTATGTGTAATTATGTTCCTCTAAGTACATCACATTTCCACAAATTCCTGGTTTCTGTCTTTGAGGATGCAATTAGTAGATTCTCAGATGGTGAACACAGGCTTTGTGCTCTCCATCTCCTTCCACAAGGCTTCTCTTCCTTCCACCTCTTCTCTTTTCTTCCAAGCTTATTTCAGACTTCTTTTCCTCTGTTCTACCTGATAAAAACTGGCCAGCAAGGACACAAATTTACAGAGGTCTCACAGAAGACAGACATTTGCAGCTCAATGTCTAAGCACAGAAAACGCTGCATTTTGAGTGAAAACTGTTATTTTTAAAATCTGTTCAGTGACTTTGAGATAGAAAAAAGTCAACAAAAAAAATAAAAATATTCTTTAAAAAAACCCCCAAAGCCCAAATACTTCAGAGTAGCAAAACCCTACAGTGGGCTTACAGGAGGTCTTGACCTGAGCCAAACTACCCCCACCTTGTTACAATTCCACAAAGGTCTCTCTGCCCCGTGGGGATGATTCTTCCCTTTCAGCTCAGGGAAGTGCTCAATCCTTACACACCCAAAAGGGTTCTTTTATGAACATGATCCTGAGGTGTCAAGCCCAGCTTGCTCCTGCAGATAAATCAACTAAAAGTCTTCCTTCAAGTCCACTCTTCTTCACCAAAACTGAGATCTAGCTTGAATTACAGAAAAAGACAAAGGTGCTGGAGGAAAAAGCACAGAGATGCTATGGGATGTTCTAAAAATGGGATGCTCCAAGTTCAGCATTTTTTTTGCACCTTGCATTTCCTGAGGGGGAAAAAAAATAGTAAAATGCCCCCACAATCCACAGAGATTACAACATTTCCACAATATCAACTTTTCTCCCTAAGTTCTGAATTTTCCTGACATAAACACTACAGGTAACTGAGAAAGCAAAGAGAAGAGTCTACACAGATTGCCATTCTCTAATCAGATTAGAAAAGATAAAAGTGCTCCAGAGACTGAGGGGTTCAAAGGCTCGCTTTATTAATAAAAGGAAGTCTCCAAGGGCTGTATTAAAACACACACAAGGAGAAGAAGGAAAAATAAGAATCCTGTCAGAATTAACCCCATCAGCTAGATGAACAGAACAAATCTGCTGTTTCCTTCCTGTTAACTACTTAAACCAAACCATGGAAGTTTCACTCTGGGGCTGAGGACTGCGACTGCCATTCCTGGGTAACGTGGCAGAGGGAGGGATCTGATCTGGTGTTTTTTTCTTTTCAAGCAGTAAGTCCAAATTGCCTTTGTTGAGCCAGGGGGGTCGGCAGTAGAAAAACATCAAGGCAGCAGCAAAGCAGCTCCTGCTGACTCAACAGAGCCCTCACCCTGCTCACTGCTGAGCATCCAAAAGCAGCACACAGCAACTCTTTGTCTTGACCTATAAGTAAGAGTGCTCAGACATACGCAAGGAGAGGGGGGAAAAAAAAAACCAAAACAACCCTAACACAACTGAAACAAATAATTACGCCCGCTGACAGGACTCAATCTAATTACAGCTCCGATCTCCAGCCCTGCCCAAGAGGAGGAGTGCACAGCAGCACTTGATGTGGCAAATTTTGCTGCAGCTTTGTCCCACAGACCAGCAAAGCAGGGAAGGATCCACCCCTGGAACACGGCAGCTTATTGCATCAGGCACTGCTGCAGGAAGATAGGCTGCTCCCTCTCCATAGGCTGAGTCCCTTAGGTTTAATTAAACCACTTCTCCTGGAGCTGCCAGACGCAGACTCCTGCATCCAGAAGCATCAACCACCCTGATCTTTGTTATCCCCTCCCTTTCCTCCTGTGAGAATATCTCTGGGAATTACTACAGCCAGTTGTACAACACAATATGTGTGGCCTCAGCTGGACAATTTTTTTTCTTCCCTTAGTGCCCCACATCCCAGATTCAACCCCTGAAAAGAAGGGGTGCGTTGGTACTCACAGGCAAATGACAGCACCCAGGATTTTAAGCTAAACAAATTGGCTGGTTCTAGGGATCATTGCTTTATTTACAAGCAGCGCTCTTGCCAAGGCATTATGCTGTACAGTGATTCATAATAAAAACTCACTGAAGTGCTGGCATAATTAGAGGGCCATAAATCCACTCATTTAATGGGGAAACACACGCACAAATCTGCAAATACAAGGGACACACGCATAGCTAAGGAGAGTAATATGGATTACTGAAAGGAGGTACATGGGGGACACATAGGCACAGGTCTGGCAGGTGGTGAAGAGAGGAAAAGGAACTGCACAAGATCCATTACTGTACACAGCCAGAGCGCCAAGATTTACTTGGGAAAAGACAACCAAATCCTTCTCAGGTAAGAAGAACGATAAAGGTAAAAGGAGAGAGATGAGAAGAGAATTCGATACAGTCCAAGCCAAAAGGACACATCACCCACCTAGATTAATCAGAATGATGAAATGGAAAATATGCAAACGAATTACCATCCTTACTGCATCAGGCAAATATGCAACTCCAAAAAACGTCATTTACCATCGGAACTCGGCACAAACTCAGCTCGAAGGGGACATCACCGCGTGACCCCGAAGGGACGAGGGGGCTGTTTTACACGGGAGACACGAGCAGGGGCCCCAAGGCAGGGCACAGGGAGCGGCAGCCCGGGCACAGCCAGCCCGGGAGGGGACACCCAGGTAGGCTGGCGCACAGATCCAGCCGTGCCAGGCAGCTCCAGAGGGCAAACAGCCACGGGGAGAAGCCCACACGCGACACCTGCGCCCGAGGGGCCGCCCCGCAGCCGCGGAGCGGCGCTGGGCAGGGACCCCGGGGACACTCACGGGGACACCCGGGGCGCCCCTCCAGGCCGCGCAGCGCCCGGAGCCGCCGCAGCGCCCGCGGGGATGCAGCAAGACCCCTCCTCAGGGCGGGCAACCCCCGAGGGGGCCCGGGGCACCTCCCACAGCCCGCCCGCCCGCCCCCCGGGA
>VWYI01023198.1:248965-273609 GCA_013399455.1 Anthoscopus minutus
AGGGCACCCCCAAAGTGACACCCGCGGGCAGCCCCTCCGGCACACACAAGAGTTTGCGTATTGTGAGAAGTGCTACGCCCTCCTGAGTTGTGCGTGGGGCAGGATGACACCTGCCCTGCTCCCCCAAGTGACACATGTCACACCAAAAGTGTGGCTGTCCTTGGGGTTGGGGACACCTCACTGTCCCTGAGCACGCCCCCAGCCCCGCAGCAAGGTTTGTGTGTGGTGGGAGTACTGCACCTCCCGTGGGGTGCATGGTAGGGTGGTACCTGCTCCCGATCAGGTAACACATGACACCCCCAGAAGCGTCGCTGTCCCTGGGTGAGGGACACCTCATTGTCCCTGAGCATCCCCAGGCCCACACCAGGGCTCATGCTGTGTCCCCCTGCAGTGTGTGTGAGGCAGGGTGGTTCCTGTCCCCACCCAGGCGACATGTCACCCCCAAAGGTGTGGCTGTCCTCGGGGCTGGGGACACCCCACTGTCCCTGAGCATCCCCGCAGCCCCACGCGGGGACTCCGCACCAACTACCCGCACCCTCTGTGCTCAGTGTCCCCTTGTCCCGGAGCCACCGCACATGGAGCTGCCTCCAGCCTTGGGGCAGGGGCTCGCAGGAGCAAAGGGGGGTGGCGGGGTCTGGGGGCAGCGTGTTGTTTTTTCAGTCAGCTGCAGTACTTGAGCTCCAAAGGCTTTGTAGCTTTTGGGCTCGGCGCTGTTTTGCTTTGCGCTGATCCACGGCCGTGCCTCGCTGCCCGGAGGCTGAGCAGGGTGGGTTTAGGGCAGCGGGCAGGAGGCCAAGTCCTGCTTTCCCCAGTGTGGGGGGTCCTCCCTGGGAGCCAGGCCAAGCAAGCCCAGGTCAGGCAGAGGAGCTGTGACACAGGAGATCTCATTCCCGGGAGTTAAACTCTCCGTGGAAGAGAATCCAAACACTGGTTACATAAAACAAAATTTAAGCCAAATTAATAATAATAATAATAATAATAATGCATTTCCCACACACCTTTTCCCCCACTGCCCTCCTCCTCCTCACCCTCTCTCCTTCTCCCCCTCCCACTCCCGGAGCCGGGAGCATTGGCGCTGATGCAATGTTGGCATAATTGGAGTATTCAGGCTGCTATTTTGTACCTGTCTGTTTATTTGAAAGACAGCTTCAACCTCCTAATGAACGCGTCTGAATATTTATCTGCTGCTCCTGAATGGTGCATTTGTGTTTCAAATGCTTAACTGTTATTTTTATTTAGCTGCAAATTGCTGTTTTTATTTCGCTGGTGTACCTGCTTGGAAATTGCTCTAGCATGAGGTTAATGCCGAGCTGTTTTCTATTTCTGAATTCTTTTTTAATTAATCTTGTGCTGATAAAAGTCTAAGCACTGGCTCTGCAGTCCCCTTCTAGCTTGTCATGGAGCTAAGGTGTTAAGATTGTGGAATCAGCCTTGGAAGGAACTGGCTTATGTGGAGGAATGAGGAATCCCAGCCAGCTGGGATGGTAGAGGAAACATGAGCAGAACCCTGGGAGATGGGAGACCCCAGTGACCAGAGGCAGCTCTGTTCACCTATGCTACACTTGAAGGTACCTGTACCAAGTAACAACATTTCTCAAAAATCGCTTCTTTTCCTCCTCCTAAAAGGTTTCCTCCCCTCCTCAGCAGCAGAAGCTTGGTCCCCAGGGCAGCACACTGCAGGATGGAGATGGGCCAGACTGGTGCCTTGAGCCTTTTCCCCTGGATAAAATCCTGCCTTGCACAGGGTGCTGACCCCAGCAACGCCTCTCCCTGGAAAAACAGCATGCCTGGGACCAGTTCCCAGCACTGTCACCAGCTGGTAAGGGTTAACCTCAACACAAGGGCCAAAAAGAACTCTTCCCTGCCCATTCCCAACTAACTGTGGGATGCAGCACCTCACACAACACTCTTAAGAAATATCTGGCTGAGAGCACCTATGGAGCAAGACTTGTCCTTGTGAATAAATCCTTCGTGATGTATTTGCCCATGCTCTGAGCTAGCACAAGGTTTGGGCTGTACAGTCAACTTGAACTTCTGAAGTTGTGTTGGGTTTTTCTTTTTAATATAAAAGAACAAAGCAATAAAAGAAGGGGAAAAAAAGAGAAGGAAAAGGAGGGTGAACATATTTCTGGAGCAAGGTTAGAGGCGGGTGAGTGGGGAAAACACAAGGAAACCCCAAATGCCCCTTTTGTCATGATACTGCTGAAGAGGGTAAGTGTTGATTTGGAGTCCTGGGATCCAAGGCACACTGCTGGATCCTTGTTAGGTTGTGCAGGATGGAAGGAAAATCAGGCAGGGTTTTGTACCCAGTCATAGCTGACATGAGAGACCATGAGCAAACTGGACCTCCAGAACTGGGTCACATCTGGGGTTGGTTGTACCTCATCTCCAGGCTGATTTGAGTGAGAAGGGCTTTGCATCCTCTGCCAATGGATGGCCTGTGGGCACAAACCCACAATGTGCCTGTGCCATCTTCCCCATGCTCTTGGGTCCCAGGGTGCTGCCAGGCTGCTCTGACCCACTCCATCAGAGATTTCTCTGTGTCTGGTCTGGTTTGCCAAGAGCACCCATTGCTGGCATCATCTTTCACACTCCTCAGGTGGCTGAAGCACTGCAGCTCCTGGGCACACCATCACCACTGGCTGCTATCTTCCAACTGCCCAGGCCCCTGCTTTCCCTCTCCTTTTAAATCTGATTCCAGCTCTGTGCATCTTTGCACCTGATAAGCATCCTGGTGGGGGCTGTTTGAATATGTCCATGTTATTTTTATGCTCTGTACCCCTCAAAAGGACCCCAAGGGGCAGGATGGGATCTAGAAGTGCATGACTCCATCCCCTTCTGGGGTGGCCTTTGAAAAGCCATCTCCATTTCCTTCCCTGGGTATGAAATGGGACAGTCACCTCCAAAGTAAAAGAGGGCTTCCAGCACAACAAGGGAGATTTTCCTGCAGGATGGAATATACAGGAAGATGCAAAGGAAGGGGGGCGGGGGGTTCAGTCCTCACCCCTCCCTTTCAGCTGGCAAACTTCTGAGTGCAGAAACACAGAGGCGTCGGCATCCCTGAAAGATCTGGGGGCGTTAAAGACATACGAGAAGGAAGAGAAGAAATGTGGCTGTGTCCCTCCCGCCGTTCTCCGTGGGGACCAGCAGCAGTGGGGGAGCAACGAGACCACAAAATGGGAGGCAGAAGGGAGCCTGCAGTGAATGTGAAGGGATGGAGGCGAGAGCCCCGCTCCTGCCACAGGGTGTTTCTTTTAATGGAGGGAAAGGAGAAGAAACTCTTCGCAGAGTCGTAAGGAGGAAGAGAGGTGCAGCAAGGGGAAGGGGAGAGAGCCACAGGCAGGAGTCCACGGCTGCTGGGATCGGCGCGGCTCCTCAGTTCGCAAACACATGCACGCTCCACCGCACTCACGTCTCGGCGCATTTTCCAGGCAGATGCTCCAGCCTCGCTGTCAGAATCCCCTCGGAACCCCCCAAAACCCGAAGGCGACTGCCCCGCAGGCAGAGGGACGGCGGTGGGCGGTGGGTGGGGTGGTCAGGGCTGTGTTCGGGGGTTCCCTCGGCCGGGACAGGGAGGGAACAGGATCCCGGTGCCACTAGATGGCAGCGGCCCCGCTGCGATCCCGCTCCCGCTCCCGCCGCACGCCGGCCCCGGCGCGGGGCCTCCCGGCTCCCCAGCATCCCCGCTGCGCCCTGCGACCAGCGCCCGGGACAGGCTTTCCGTGCCGGCATCCCTTGGAAAACCGAGGGGTGCCCCAGCCAAAGGTTCTTTCGCAATGCGGGGCGACGGCGGAGACAGTCCTCAGAGGCTCCGACGCCTTCCCGAGACAAAATGCTGCCTTTCCCTTTCCTCCCGCCTGCGCTTTTGGGTTCTTTCTGTTTTTCTTTCCTTTTTTATTTTCCCGTATCCCTCTCCAAAGGGCTGCCTGCTTTTCCCTCGCGTTCGGGTTGCAAAATCAGACAGATGCACCCTCTGAACGCAGGCTGAGCTGCAGCAATGTGCATACAAGGCTCAAGCTGATTTCCCTGCACTGGGGGATTTTTAGGCTGGCAGTAAACTAAGCAGGGCCTGAGGCAGTCTGATAAATAGCTTCACCTGGCTTTCCTCTACAGGACTGCATTTTTCCATCCCTTGAAACAGTGTGGCTGCATCCAGCCTGCTCCTAGAGCACAGCCCCCAGCTCCTGCCTTCCCCCAAGGAAAAATGGTGAGAGAAATACCTGGCCCTCCTCCAAACCCATGGCACAGAGCATGCAGATAACCACGGGATAAATCCCTATGCCCTGTTGTCATCTCTGAGGGTCAAGTTGGCTGCAACAAGCACCTCTGCTCCTTTTGATGTGTCCCTCCTCCTATGAACCATTCCAAGAGTGGTTCTACTCTGTCCCTGGGCTACCTTCAGGGAAGGATGTTCTGAGGGTCCATCTGCCTGTGCAGTTTCCATGTGTTTTACTGTCATCATCCCTGTGCTGGATACAAAGAATTGGAATATTTGGCTTCCATATGTGGGAGACACTCTGGATGTTACTGAAACTCGCCCCCTCCTGGGACAGGGCTTTTTTTAGACTGAAATAGGAAGCACAAACCTCACCCTGAGCTTCCTCTAGGGTTTGGTTCTTCCTAGAGGTTTCTCCTTACTGGAAATTTCTTTTCTGTACCTCTGGCTAAGATCCAGCCAAATGCTTAAGCCCAAGCTTAGTTTCAAACCTGCTTTGCCACAGTGTCTTCTTGAGCAGGTTGGATTGTCTTGTTCCTCCTCACGTTGTTCCTCCTCTCCATGCTCCTGCTTTGAGATGACAGCAGTGGGAAGCACGAGTATCAGCTTGCTTTGCTTGTGTACCAGCCACTAAACTAACCCTGCATGTGTGCAGGAAGAGAGTTATCAAACCTGTGAGGGCATGGGAATGCTGCATGTGAGGATTTGGAGGTCCCAGGCATGAGTACCTGCAGCCTGGATGTCTACAGCTCAGCCCATCCTCATCCTCTCTGCTCTTCTCACCAGAGGATGGTCAGGTAATGCTTAAATTGCCAGTAGTGCCAGTGAATATTTGATACTGGCTGAAATGGCCAAGGAAAATCACTGCTGCTGTCACCAACAGGGACTCAGAAATTTGCTTCAATATAAATTACAAGCCACAGCCACCTCTCTCCAGGGACTGGGACCACCAAAAAAGTCTGATCCATTTGGTCATATCCTCCCAACAGCTTGGACCCTGATGATCTCCCAGGTCTGGCTGTGTAAGAGCTCTGATTGAAATTCATTATGATTTCTCGACCCTTCCCCTGCCATGAATTTAAATTCCTCAGACCCTAATGCAAGGAATTGAAGTGCATATTGATTAAGGGCCTTTTATGGATGTCTGGCAGAGCATATTAAAAATTATTTAAAACCTGCATTCCAGTATTAATGACTCTTGTCTCTGGCACTTTGCAGCAATTCAGTCCTGACTTTTAATTGAAAATCTTTAGTTAAGACAAATTCTTACAGCCAGGGAAGATGAAGTGCTCCTCCAGGTATGTGCTATGGAGGGGTTTTCAACGTCAGCATTCCCAAGGGGCTGTGAAATTCTAGAGAGGAGTCTCTGTCCTTTGAGTGGGTGGGTGTAGGTTGTTCTCTGAGGAGCCAGGTCTTTGGGCTTCCTCTCCAGGTGCTGCAGAACAGGTGTTTCAGTGCTCCATCACTCAATGCAGTGACACAGGTAAGATTAATAACCTCCTTCAAAAGGGCAGTCACTGCATCCATGTGCAGAAAAATGTGGCACCTCAGGGCTGGTGGTGATCTTACATCCTACTTCCAACAGCACCAGTGAATATCCACAAGCCAAACAAATCCGAGCCAGTTACTGCTGTCACCTCATTCTTCCTCAGTCATATTTTCTTCTGCCTCTGATCCCATGGGGCTTCTTCCCAGCCATGAAGCTCAGGTCTGAAAGGGCACCTTAGCTTGAAAACACCCCTAAAGAGCATGTGGCATTTTGTAGAGGAGTAGCAAGAGATGTCACCTTGGGACTGTCAGCACCTTGGTGGAGACAGCACTTAATTTAATATTTGCTGGCTCTATAGTGGCTGACAAAGGTTTGGTGTAGGAAACCAAGATCTTGCATGTTATAAAGCCTTGTGTCAATGATATCTTCCTGCTCCCTGCCTGGAACCCTCAACATGACAGGGCTTTGTCTTTACATTCCCTTTGTCTCCAAGGAGAAACAAACCTTAAACAAATGCATCTCTGAATGTGCCTCCTCTGAAAGGAAATCAATATTTCCCATCCAGTCTCTGGTGGGACAGGATGTTGGACAGCAATCAGTGCCTTCACCCCCCTGCATGGGCCTGGAGCCAGGGGAACTCCAAGACCACAGGGATTTCCAGATCACATCAGCACAGGATAGAAGAGTCTTCCCTGTGCATCAGAGGGAACCTCTGACCACAACAGCAAGGAATCAGTACTGGCCACGACCTGCTATGACTCTGGTTTAAAAAGACCTTCCTCCATCTGCTGATTGCATGCTAAATGATTGTTTGATTTTTTTTTTAATGACTGCATGTAAAACATGAACCAGCTGGGACCTCAAGTGCTTCGCTCCACCATGAGTGGCTTTCCTGTAAGTCTCATCAAAGCCACCTGTCACCAGACACTACCCCAGGGACTGAATTGTCCATTCAGCCCATGACATGCACAGTACAGCTGTGCTTCTTATGCATGGAGGAGTTGGAACTGGATGATCTTTATGGTCCCTCCCAAACAAAACCACTCTGTGACTGTGATTTACATCCTGAGAGGAGTCACAACCACCAGCACCATTCAGGTGGTGAATAACCATTATCCCAAGGAAAATGATATAAAAAGAAAATACTTTGCCATATACTGCAATTTTTTTCCCTTAAATATTCATTCTGTTCCTTCTCTGGTTTTAGTTTCTCGATGCTTTCCTTGTCCCACCCATCCTGAAGAGACAGAAATAAGCAGAGTTGTACTTCCCAATCCAAGCAAGGTCCATACCTCCTTTCCTGCCAGGTGGTAAAATTGTTGCTCCATAACTGACTGTGCCATTGTAGTGTTTTACAGGGTAATGGAGTCCGCTTATGTTTCCAAGGATTTTTATTATTCTTGTTGGTGATTTTTCCTTGTGAGTCACACAGTTATTGGCTTGATTCTCTGGGTCAAGTGCTTGGCTGGCAACCATGGCATTCATCAGACTGCAAGCAAAGCAAGTATTTGCCCCTGTGATGTCCAGGAGTTAAAAAACATGAGTTAAACCTTCAAAACCCGAGCTGAGGCATCCTCCAGGCCCAATATCCATATGTCAGCCTATTTTTTTTAGATTTTTAACCAACAATAAGAGCTATAAACTCCAAGAGTAGGCAGGAGTGCATCACCTATGCCTTGACCATCTTAAGGAGTGTGTTTGGTGCTGTAGTTGGGTGTATGAAGTGGACCTTGCCAAAGAGCACCCAGACTTTCCAAATGATGGTGCTTTGTGTACATGGAGAGAACTGAACGCAGCCCTTCTGAAGGAGTCCATCAAGTAACCAACACATCCTTCTGCTCCCCAGTCTCCAGTGCTCACAGATGACAATGGCATTACCAAAGAACTTCCAGCAAGCAGTGATTTATGATTAAAATGGTGGTTATTTATAATAAATTGAGCACTGGGATGGAAAAGCCCAGTTAACTCTCCTAATTGTGAGAGTATGGGGTAGCTGTGTGCTCAGGGACACCCTCCCCTCGCTGTTGTACCACAGCACTGTACATCACCTTCCAAAATCATGATGAAGTGACTTTGGTTTTGCTTTGAGGTAAGGGTTTTGTTGTTCAAGGAGAAAGCAAGACTCTGGCCTCTTCCTGTGAAGACCCAAGGGCCTATGGCTGTAGAGGCTTGAAGCCCTGTGACTGGAATTCCTATACCCCAGTCATGGAAAGGAGGCAGCAAGTAGTGCCTCCCGAGACTGGGGTGAGGGAAGGGCTCTTCCCCACGGGTCTTTGCAGATACATGTAAATATATTGATGAGTTGTTCCCCTATTCTTGGGGTTTCCTGTGGTGAAGATGGCCCCGAGATGCTGAGATGTGTAAAAAGTCTCTACTCTCCAACTCGGCTGTTCAAGAACGAGTCTGAAGTCTTCAGTTTTCAGTTTCAAGGTTGTTTATTTTTGGTTATCAGAAAAAATTTTCAGCCTGGCCTGTGGAGGTCTGTTCAGCAGAGCAGACCAAGGCACTCTGCCCTCCCATGGGGCATGTGCTGTATTTTATACTATAAACTACGTATACTTTATTTACAGTTACTTTCCAATAGCTATCACCTATGTTAGACTGTGTCCCTTTACCTTACACCAATACCAAAGTGCCACCATCACCCAAGAGATGGAGGCTGGGAAGAAGGAAGGAGGACAGGACAATGCCCAGTTCCCTCCATCTTGCCTCCCAGCTCACCATAATAAGAATTCTAACTCTACACTTTTGTGGCTTTTACTTCTTCATACAGTGATGGTAATTTGTTCCATGGCTCAAGCTCAAAGTCACACAAATTTCTGATTGCATGCCAGGGTCTCTGACCCCCCTGCCAGGGCTCTAAACCCCCCTGGGCTGGGCTCAGATCACCCAGGACTGTCAGAGGGATGTCCTGGGTTCCCACACCCTATTGGCTTATCAAGTTCATGTAATCCCTGTTCAGCCCCTATTTACCCCTTATGGATTTTCCCTAGAATGTTCTCCCTTCCCTGGACCCTTACTGGCCCTCTTTTGGTGCATTGCCCCACCCCTGTTTTCCTGTTGGTTGTTCCTATCCCTAACCCTGACTCTGCATCACTTTTACCCATTCCCATTGGACCCTGACCTTTTGGTCCACCCCACCCCTCCTTTATCCATATATACCCCTGGACCCTCCACCCAGTTTTGTCTTTGTCCCCAGACCCCTTTGGCACGTGGCTGTGGTAAACCCTGTGGGAACTCCATGCAAAAACTGTTCTTGGCTTTCGCACGTCGGTTTTCTCCTGCTACCCATGGCTTCTGTGTGAGACTGGGTTTACCAACACGAACGCCTTCTCCTGGAGATGCTTTTGGGAAGGTAGCAGCATCTACCATCCACCCATGCTGCTACATCTTCCCATACTCCATTTTTAGGTTGCTTGGTTGGTTGGTTTGTTTTTTGGTTTTTTTTTCATTTGAATGGAAGGCTGGAGTTGCTTTTCTACGTGCAAAATGAGGATGCTGGTGGAAAGCTTTGCAGAGATGGTACATTTTATGTCCAAGCAGTCCCAGATCTCAAAAACTTGGTCAAAAGTGCTTCTTTCCTTATCCCTCAAGTGCTCAGCAGCCCAAGGTGGTAGCTGGGATGGAAATGGCCTGCGGGTGAATGACCACTTGGAGGATGCCACAGCTAAAGCTGAAGAAAACCCACACAACACCATGTGATTCTTTCATCCTGGGGATTCTGAGGGTTTTTTTCAAAGTCTGATGTGTTTCCTGTGTAGAGACACAGCTGCATTGCTGTAATATGAGGCTTCCTCAAAAGTGAGACCTACACACAGAAGGATCTCACCTTCCCCCATGAAAATACTCAACCCAGACACTCCTCACCACTTAGGGCAGCTCAGAAGACAGAAGTGAAATGTTGTAACTTGAACTCATCTCTAATTAGCTGGAATTTGTTCACACTGAATCAAACAGAGTGAAAAGTCCTACAAGCATAGTCTATAATTCATGACTCTGTTGATTTCTCTCCTAGGCTACAGTGACATCAGTAAATAACAAAAGACTGTATCCTGTCAAAAAAATAAAGGGGAAGATTTCTGAGGAACTAGGAAAATGCTCTCCAAGGGACATGAAAACTGTAGCAGCCTGCCATCACCATGTAAGAAAAATAGAGTGAAAGCACATGAGATTTAACTCATTAAAAATGTGGATTTAATGCAGATTTGTGTCTTTATATTGTAGCATCTGCAGTTTCCAATGAGTGTGACCACATCCTCCTTGGATTCAGCAAGCCTTTAAAGAGTGAACCACAAAGGAAGCACAGAAATTACTTATTTAGGGACAAAGAAAAGCTTTTGTTTTCTGTTATTTTACACAATGCCATTCTGACAGAATCCTGCTTATTCTGGGACCTGTGTTATGGAAGGAGATCCTCCTTGTCCCAAAGGACATATCCCAGTCTTCCATCTTTAGGACATATTCCATTCCCCTGCCCTTAAGACGAGGTAATAATATTTCCCCAACACAACAATATTGTGGTTTTATACTTCTACAGCATCTGAATAATGTGGCAGAAAAAGAAGACCAGACCTCACCTGCTTCTTTTTCTCTTCAAGCTAGTGACAGACCATATCAGGGCATCCTTGATTTTCCATCTCTCAGTCTCCAGCAGCACCTGTCAGCAGCCCATCTGTTGGAGAGAAAACCCATTTGGCTCTGCTCTGTAGTTATTTAAGGAGGGGGACGACAAATGCTTACATCATTCAGGGGCCTGAGTCCTGGGGGAAACCATCAGGTTTTGATTCTTAACACACACCAAACTTGAGCACTGCCTGGTGGCACAGTAGGGGTAGGAATGTGCTCCCATGCTCCCATGGCTGTGTTTTCTCCCCACAGCTGCACTTCCCACATTCCCTGTTCAGCAGTGCCCTGTAGGGACAGTGGCCTTTCCCCTGGAGACAGGGGTAGAGATGAACACCAAGTTTTTGTACTGGGCCAGACAGTTAAGAGGAAGCATCACCAGCAGGATCAGCAGCTTTTTTCCTAGAGGATGATGAATCAAAGCCAGCGAGCTCCTGGCTGCTGCCCTGGTGTCCAGTCCAGGAAAAGAGAGAGAATTGGTGGCAGCTGGGTTGGGCCATGAATGAGGGAAGATCTCTGAAGGAGGGAGAGCTTTGCAAGCAGGAAAGTGAAGCTCAGAGGGATGTGCTGAACTCGCTCTAGACTGGGTGGGGCAGAAAACCAAAACATGAATCAGCTCCCGAGCACTGGAAAGAGGCTGGTCTTGGCCATTTGGAGCTGGCTGCCACTGACTTTTCTCATTGCCAGTCTGCTCAGCACAAGCTGGACAGGATGTGCCTGGCAAAGAGCCAGCTGAAGGGGATGAAATCACCATGCTGAGGCTGCCTGAAACTTCCTACACCCCTTTTTGGAGTGGGAGCACCATTGACCATTTCTCAGGTATCATTTCTCATTGATGATTTCCCATTTCCCAGCCATCCACCCTCCTGGGAAGGGTAGGGCAGCTGAAGTGTGTGCTTGGTTAGTTAAGGAAGATGGACCATTGTCCATTTGATAGTTGCTTTTTCCCTGAAGGATATAAGAACATAAAGGGTTGGAGCAATGCACCAGAGCTCAGGAGAACCAAAACCACCACAGGCTTCCATGGCTCTCTCCCTGTTCTGCAGGAACCAGGAAACAGGACAACCTGCTCAATCATGGGATGGGGAGATACCAGATGGAGGTGGAGCAGTGGAGAGGTGGCCTGGAGAGACAGAGAGCTGAACCCATGAAAGCCAGGAAGCTCTGCCTGGCTCTCAGTGGGAACCTGAACAACATCAAGGAACAAGATCTTCCTGCAAGTCCTGTCCTGTTTCTCCACAGGGGCTGACCTGGGCCCTTTGCTCAAACCTACCAGCTCTGCCTCATTTTTCTTTGTGTAGGTGAGTTGAGTTGCTCAGGAGTCCAATATGTGGGATGTTCTTCCAGGGAGTTTCATAGGAAGGAGCTCAAGCAGGGCAGTCCCACCCTGATTATGAGCAGGGAGCTGTAGGTTACAAAGAGTGGGGAAATATGGCCATAGGTCAGGAAAGGCTGGGTGAGCATCCAGCAGAAAAGGGCAAACTCAAGACAGTTTTTGCATGGAATGCCATAGTTATTTTGAGATTTGGAGCACAGAGAGCAGAAAAATGAGTAAAGAACTTGGGGAAGATGAGCCTGGGCCAGTTGTAGGGCATCCCAGCAGGAAGGTTAGACAAGCAGCAGAGAGATCTTATGGTAGGTAATCTTTTAAACAGTGCAAAATCTTTAGAAACAATAAAACAGTCACTTTATATCAGGTTAAGTATCTGGTTCTTGTAGCCCTGATGTTTACGTATGGCCCTAAAACTCAAATTACTGCACTGTCTGATGCTGATGGCTTTAGGTGTCTTGAAAATCTTCTTGTATCTTCTACAGTATAATTGGTCTAAAACATGTTTTCCTTGTTTTTCTGGTGCCAGCACCAGTCAGAGCTCCAAGTTTTGTAACCTGCTTGTTTACACTGCTTCAAGAAAATCAGAGTCAAGCCTCTGGATGTTGTGGTGCCTTTCACGACATTCTTCCTTCAGACTTTTTTTTTTTCTGCCTTTTCCACCCCATCCCTGACAGGGGAAGCACTGTTCTTTCTGTGCTCCTTGGTTCTGTGTTCAAAGCAGTCACAGAAAAAGTGACAATTAGGAAAGAAAGAACCTTCAGTATCTGCTTTGGCAGGCACAACACATCCCACTGCTGAGCTGCAGCAAGGCAAAGCAGCTGCCTGCCTGGGTCAGATGGAGATTTTGCTGCCTTGTATTGTGGGATCTCCCCAGAGAGCCTGGTGCTCTGCCATGCTGCAGAGGCAGGGACAAACCAGCTTTAAAGTCAAGCAATGCATGTTTATAGCAGTCCTGCAAGGAGCAGGGAGTTGGGCTTGTTGATGCTGGTTATTTTTCACTTTTAGGGTGGTAAGGCCGTGGTAAAGGGTGCCCAGAGAAGCTGTGGATGCCCCAGGATCCCTGGAAGTGGCCAAGGCCAGGTTGGACAGAGCTTGGAGCAACCTGGGATAGTGGAAGGTGTCCTTGGCCATGGCAGGGAGTTGGAACACAAAGATCTTTGAGGTCCTTCTAACCTAAACCATTCTAGGATTCTTCTGGGACCTTCCAGCCTGAGATATTCTATGATTTCAGGATGCTCAACTGCAATTCAGAAAACAGTGGTGATCAGAAGCAAACAAGAAGGTTAGATAAGTTAATATTTGGGAGATCAAGTAACCTGGGGTAGGGTAACAGACATCAACTTCATCCTTCCTGTATTATTGTGCTCTACCAAAATGATTTAAAGGTTGCTAAGCAAAGACAGTGGTTTTCCCCAAAACTGAAGGAGCATAACAGAAGCAAATGAATTCACTGCAGTAGAACTGAACTTATATAAAATCTAAATATATATATATATAATTATTGCTACTGAAGATTTCTGTTTCTTAAAGCATTCCAGGCAGCTGAAAAAATCTAATGAAAGCCAAGATCCTTATTTCATGTTATCTAGTCTTCTGGATCAGCCAGGGTGGACCTGCAACCCCTTCTCCAGGTCTTACCTGGCCCTGGTTCAGTGTCCAAGGCTGTTGCTAAATTCTTCATGAAGCCCCATTTTCCTTCCTTTTTCAATCCAGAGAAAGCAAACTGAAATATCCACCCCAGATGACAAAAAAAAAATCTTATTAAAGCACGACTTTAAAATCTTATTAAAGCACGACTTTATGAAGGGCAAGGCAGACAAAGAGAGTGGGAAGAAAGAGAAGGTAATTTCCTAAACCATTAAGCAAGCCTCATTTTCCCACACCATCACTTCTCCCTCCTTATTTTTATGAGGCAGCAACCAGCCCCTTCCTGCCAAAACATCACCTCTGTGTTTTGTGGGTGAACAGGGGAGGGTTCTGGGTCTGAAGGTCCCTCTGGAGCTCTTGGCTAGTCCTTTCTGTCCCTGCTGGTCACCTCTCTCATTTTCTCAAGACACTCTGGTGCCTCCACAGCACCACAAGTCAAGAGAGGACCTAAAATCAGCATTTTCATTTTCATGCCACGAAAGGGTGAATTTCCCAAATAGGCTTTTGGGACTATGGTAGAGTGACCAAGGAAGTTTGGAAGTGACTCAACAAACAGTACATGCCAAAGGACAAGAAATAAGGACTTGAAATTTTCCTGTTACTTCTCACAAGGACACAAAAAGGAGACTGAGGTGTATAGCAGAAAACTCTCAGTAGAACAGGAACCATTGGCACTTACTGGAGGTTTCACCTGCCTCCTCCAGGTAGCACTGGAGACATGGAATAATGGCTGGTGCTGCCAGCTCCCTGCAGTTCATCCCTCCAGATTTCCCAGTATTTGTTCCCCTGTTCTGGGAAGAGTCAAGAGCTGCAAGAGGCCCAACTCACAGGGATGTTTAGAGAAAGGAAAGACCATTGTGTGAAAGACTTTGGTATTTCAGGGTTTGTTTTCATTCTGACACAGAACAAATCATCACCATGTCAAAACCCTCTGCAGGGCAAAACAGAACAAAAACAAAAAACCAAACCAAACCACACCAAACCAAACAAACCAAAAAATATGAAGCAGCAGCATTTTGGACATGTTCTGTGGAAGTGTTTCTCTTTGTTTTTGGGCTTTTCAATCTCAAAATCTACTGTTGTAGCTATTTCAGGAAAAATTTAAGAAGGAGGGGAAAAAGAAAGAAATAATGTAAAATAAAAGCCACACCAGAGCAGAGAAGCCTTTCCTGTGCCGAGGTCTGACCCTGCCTCAGTGGGTTTTTTCTGCAGTGCCACCAGGATCAAAGCACCTCCCCTCTTTCTACCCTAGGTGGAACCTCCAAGTTTTAAGCAGGAGAACTGGGGAACGGGCAGTGCAGCACCCCTGTGTGACATCAGCAGAGCTGTTTTGCACCAGCTTTCCTTGAGCAGAAGGACTTGGGCCAAGCAGTCCAGAAATTTTAGAAAGATGGGACGTAAGGTTCGGTTCCCAGCAACAGAACTGGGGGGAAAGCCACTGCTCTGGGCGAGATTTTGGGCCAAAGCACTTTCACTCCAAGGGCTCCAAGCCCAGCCTTCCCTCCCTGGCCTTGGGTGGGTTCATGTCACTCCTCACGCTTTCAGCCCCTGGGACGGGGGATGCTTGTGGGTGGCTGGGTGAGTTTCCCGGGTGCCGATGCCTTCCCTGGCGGCAGAGAGCAGCTCGCCACCGGCTCTCTCGCCGCGCTTGGCAGCGCGCCCGGCCGCCTTTCACTGCCGCCTTTTCATTCGCCTTAATTCACTGCGTTTCCTTTCTTGCTCCTTGCGAGGAACAGAGGGAGAGCTTGTTCCAGCAGACGGGGCCCATCCGCCCCACCCGGCTGCGCTGGAGCGAGGGCTGGAAAAGCGGGATGCGGGGAAGGGGGGATCTCCCACCCCTGCGGGGCCCCCGCGCCGCCTGCGCGCCGCTTCCCAGCAAATACGGTAAGCGCTCAGCCTAAAAATGTAAGTCTGATCTCATGACACAGGGTGGCCCTGCATTCCTCACCTCTGACATAACCCGCTGGGAGTGTGCTCCGCACAAAAACACAAACAAGATGTCCTGGCGGGCTGGCGGCGGGGGCCGGGCAGCTGGCAGATGTTCCGCAGAGCCCCCCGGGTACCACAGCTCCGGCACAGGCTGTACCCTGGCGGGGAGGGCACGGCCACAGCCCGGGCTGCCAGCACAGAGCCGGCCGCTGGTGGCTGGATGGGTGCCCGGCCTCTCCCCCGGCCCTCGGGAAGGAGCCGTGCTGTGGTTCGGTATCACCCAGGGAAGCAGCTGGATCTTCTCCCAGAATCTCCCCTGCGATTTTGCTTGACCGACGCCCGAGGGCATTTGTAAGGACTTTGAGGTGCTTTTGCAGGAGGCTGGTGGTTTTTGGGGGGTTTTTTTGCCTTTTTTTTTGTTTCTTTCCGAGTGTCCCTGGGCAGGCTCTGCTCTGGCTCTGCCATGGCCATGGTCTCCTGTGTCCATGAGCCTCCTCCCGCAGCAGCTCCACAGCGATTCCAAGGCCCTGTTTGCTCTGTCGTGCCCCACGGAGCTTGGTGCCCAAAGCCTCGGGTGCTGCGAGGCGATTCTCCCCTGCACCCAGACACAGCCCTAGGAAGGGATGCTTTGCCGAGGATCACCTGGAGAATCCAAGTCCCGCTGGCATAAACACGAGGCTGACTTTGCTCCCAGCCAAACCCTCCTTCAAAGCACAGCCTTGTCTAGAGCAGGAGCAGACCCTGCTCTCCCCTCCAGCCAGGCCATGCTGCACCACTTGTTTACTTTCTTCTGCAAATGCCCTAAACCTTGACAACGACCTATTTTCCCTTCTGTTACGCAAAGCTCCTTTCCTAGAAAGAGGCTTTGTAAGGCTCGGTCCAACCAGCCCAGCTCTCCTCCATGTGTGTAAAAGCAAACTGTAAGAGCCTGGCAGGTTCAGCTCAGCTCCAGCACATCCAAAACCCACACAGGGATGAGTCAGGAGACTCGGGCAGATGTTACCTGAAACCATCCTGGGAGACAGCCGGCCCCCGTTCGGGGGGAATCAGATAAGCAGTAAGGCAGCCTTCAAGTCCACTCCTCAAACTTTGCTTTTAATTAGTGATTTTCATCCATCTCCTCCTTCTCTCCAGCATTCAACAAAGCTGGGAGACAGCATTTTTTCCAGACATTTCTGTTTCTCTCCTTACCTTTAACTGGCAGGGAAAACATCTGATTTTTTTTTTATTTCACATTTTCAAAAAGAAAATTTTAAAAAAATCATCTCCTTCCTCCACAATACTTCCAAGTTTTCAAGATTGCGACGTCTCTGGCAGAGGATACTTTGCAAGAGAACACAAGACAAACAGTGGTAATGAGAAACAATAGTAGCAAGAGAAAAAAAAATGTTTCAAATTTGCTCCTTCAGAGCACACAAGGCTTGATCCCAGAGCGGAAGAGAGCCTTTCCTCATTGGGTCCAAGGCTCTTTTCAGACACTCCTTTATCCTGGGCCTCTGATCCTTTCTTTTTTCTCAAGGAGGTGCTCTGGCCATGCTCAAGCTGTTGGCAGCATGGAGTTGTCCCCTCCTCCCCTCACTGGTGAACACAAACAGCTCCTTCCACGATTCCTTCTACATCTCTAATCCACAGCCCAGCTTTTTAATCTAACACAAAGTCAGGGATGGTTTATTTTAACATGCCAGGCTGTAACCTGAGCTAGAGATACAAATTGAGCCTAACAAGTTTTCCTTGGCCAGCTAAGAGCACAGGTTAGAGATTAATCCAATAGCAGCAGATGGTCTGGGCTGGACGCTTACTGCTTCCCACAGCTGCTCTTTCCTGGCCCCTCAGTACCTGCAGCTTGGCTTGGCTTCTCTCCCTGCTCTTGCCTGGACAGGGATGAGCTGCTTTACACAAAAACAAAAGCAGAATTTGAAGCCTGATGTGCTGGAGGCAGGGGCTGGCTGCGGGTGGCTCACAACACCAACATCCACACGTGCACACTTGTGTTTTCCATCACTTGGAACCATCAGACTTCAAATCACCACCAGTGACTCCTTGTGCCTCTGTTGTCTTGTCCATACAGGACAAGGATAATGGGCAGGGCTCAGTTGAAGCCAGAGGAGCTCTGCTGTGGGTCTCATTCCCTGTTCAAACCAGTGTGAGATGACACAGTGAGTGCAGGTACTGGGGTAGGTAACAGAACCCTGCTCCTTGGGAAGCCACTCATTAGAGGAGTGAGTGACCCCACACATGACCTGGCCTTCCCTGGTTGTAAGAATTCAGGCTGAATCCTTGGATGGGTTCTTGTGTCCCAGAAACAGTAAATTTCCCTTTCTCTCTCCCTCCCCTCTATACCTGGCTGCCTGTTGGCACAAACCTTGTCAGCTTCAACTCTTTGGGAATGCAAAGGTAGCATCAAACAAAGCTGGAAATTATCCCTTGGTTCACAAACAGTGACCAGAAAGTGACAGAGAAACTGTCTGATCACATCTGCCTGTCTTCCTGCCAAAAATGCCAGGGACTACTTAATCCTCAGGTACTGATGAATACTTTGGGTATGTTACCAATAACAGTCTATGCTAAACCCCCAACTTTCCATGCTTTTAGACCAAGAAGAGGCAGCTTCCTTGAAGAAAGTCAGCAGGAGTAAAAGGCATAATGTTAATTTACCTGGAGAGGTATGGATCAGGTGAGGAGGAGGGGGACATTCCTTCCCACTGAGACTTGATTGGACATCTCTGGCCACAGAGGAGCCATAAGGAAAGCTCTCCCTGGTCTGAGGGTACTTAAGGGACTGGTGGATATAAATGCACTGAGGGGCTGTACACACCCCCCTTTCCACCTCTGGGATTAAAGAAAGCAATGGAATTAAAGGAAACAATGATTTTACTGGTAATTTTGAAAAGCATGACATGGGACTTTTCCCAACTAAGGGCAAAACTTGCATAGGGTCTCCAGGGGGTTGTGACTTCCCAAATCCTTCTTCTTGTCTGAGCAGAGCTGTCCTGCTCCTCTCCCCCAGCCCCTGGCCAAGGCAGGGGTCTCACACATGCAGGAGGGAGCAGCCTACAAGGTGGATTTGTAGAAATTTTGTTTACTTAGTCCAGCTGACTCCTTTGGGGTGAGATAAGCTGTGCTCTAAAAGGGTCATTCCTGGCTGCAAAGGGAGCACAGGGAGATTTACCCAGGGGCTGCAGCTGTGAGACAGTGGAGCAACAGACAGCCCTCAGCATCAGCCACTCTTGACTGTCCCTGGGACCAGGAGGATGCAATAGGATCCTGGGGTTTTTTGGGTTTTTTTTTGTTTTTTTTCTAGGGACCCAGGTGTCCTGCTTGGAGTCTAGTGGCAGGACACAAAGCTGCTTTCAGTACCCACCAGTTTTCCTCCCTGAAATTCTTTCCTGAAAGAAAAAACAAACTCTGCCTGGAAACCCCATGGAATAAAGGGTCCTTGACTGGAGCTGTTCTTTGAGCTTTGATAGCCCTGCAATAATTTTCCCAGATCTGCTGGCAAATGTTGAATGTGACACTAGGCTGAGGTGATCTGAAATACAAATGGCCTTCCAAGCAATGTTACCCACTCAGGCTCTTTTATTTTTTGCCTGCTTTTAAATGCACATTGAATGCAAACAATTCAGGAGCTGGATGCTGAGCTGATTCTTATGCTTGCTTACACGGGGATTATTTGGCACCTGGGATTTCCAGGGGCACAACATTTATTAGGGGTGCTAACAATGTGCTGGAGCAGGGGCTGGGTTTTGTGGTAGATGTGCTGGTTTTGGTACTTTGGCCCATAATGATGAGCACTCAGTCCCAGCATCCCCCAGAGACAGAAACTAAAAGTTGAATGCTATGAACAGAGCAGGGCTGGGATGTTGGCAGGCACCTTTCCCAAGGAGGCAGCACTAATATATTTTCATTTGTTTTCTCCATTTTAAAACTGAAACCCTTGGAATCAGCAAGTAAGGGAATGCCAATGTTATGATTAAAAATAAAAATAAACTAGAATTGGGAAAAAAAAAAAAGACAAGGAAAAGTCTTCTTTTGAGCATCCAGAAGGCACAGCACCCAGAGGGAAATAAACCCTGTCCCAGAGTTATTATCTTGCTGTAATTCCACACACAGTGACAGGATAAATGGCCTATTCCTGGAAGTGCTCTTTCCATGGTTGCGTCTACAGGCTTGGATTTAAGGTCAGATTACCTGATTTAACAAATTGAAGAGTGTCAGCTGATCCCAATAACCAACCAAGTGCATGCTGTGCCTCCCAACCTTCTACCTCAGTGTCTGAAACCATCTCCCCTAAACCAGCAGTTCTCAAACCTCAGTGCCTGGGCTGTGATTCAGCAGCATAAGGAACATCCCAAAATACAAACCCTAAAGTATTCAGGCATCAGCTAAAATCCATACATGGTCCCCATACTTGAAAATTCTTTTTTTTTGAGGCTTTGAACATTTCAAAGTTTGAAATTGCCTTTCACACTGACTTCTAACAAAAGGATGTGAGTGAGAAAACAGAGTCCTGTGTGTAGCCACTGCTGGACAGAAAAACCCCATTGCTGCTTCCTCCATCAGGCAGGAAGGACCTTCAGGCTGATGCTGGAATGTCACATATTTCATTGCTTTCTTGTTTTCCATGGAACTACAGCCAAAGCTGAGGGTCCAGCCTCACTGGGCTCACTTAGGGGATGTCATTGACTTGCTGCCATCCCTTGGTTTCCTTGATGAGACGTTGGTCAGCAAACTACTGATCCTCATTCCACTGGTGTGTATGGAAATCTGCTCAGCTTTGCTCTAGATCCAGCACAGCATCAGGGGCAAAACTGTGGCACTGCCAAAGTCTGCCATCACTGTGATTTCCTCTTTCTGAACCCAAATGTGCCAACAGTTGGGTTTGCTCTTCCCTGAGTCTCCCAGAGCCGTAGGCATGCAGCAGTGAGTGTGGGATTTAATGAGGTTTGTGCTGTTGGTTGATCCAGGGAAGGACTGATGTGGATAACAAGGCAGTTCCCAAAATCTGCAAGGAGAATTGCATGGGCAGCATTATTGTGTTCAAAGAGTCATTTAGTTTCTAATACCTTTATAGAGTAAAACACAACCCCAGCCTTTGGAAGGTGTGTGACATGGGGGAGGAGGAGGCCTGGAGCCAGTGACCCTGAGATCCTCAGCTGGATTGTGCCAGATGTAACAGGAGGCTGGAAAACTTCAGGAATTTGCTTGGACCACATTCAGCTCCCTTCCTGTGGAGTCTGATAAAGCAGACTTAAACATCAGCAGGGTTGGGGATGGGTCCAGGCACTGTCATCCAGAGCAGGGATGGACTTAGGACTCTGCAGCCTTCAAACACTGTGCTGGTGCTTTTATTTCTCCCCCACTGATGAGGTGCAGAACTAAAGGCCTGGCAGCCCTGGAAATGGAAAGTTCCTGATGTAAGCATGGCTTTCATGATAACAGTGGGCACTGGGTCTGTGATAAGCTGTGGCTGGTAGCTTGAGGAGAGCACTTGTTGTTACAGTGCTGTATCCCTGCACAGTGGCCAGTTCTCCCTGATGTTTGCAGCTGGAAGACTGCAAAGAGAAAAGCCCATAGTGCCTCATTTGCTGCAAAATACAGCAGTTAAGGAGCAGGAACGCTCCTGAACAAAGTGCTACAGAGATGTGATGCTGTTTGTTCTCTCTGGAGATGAGCCCAGGGCTGGTGACTGAACCTGTCAAACCCCACAC
The DNA here is from genome assembly GCA_013399455.1 of Anthoscopus minutus. Taxonomy (NCBI): domain Eukaryota; kingdom Metazoa; phylum Chordata; class Aves; order Passeriformes; family Paridae; genus Anthoscopus; species Anthoscopus minutus. The sequence continues at coordinate 269,911 of VWYI01023198.1, forward strand.
CTTCAAAGCCAGAGCCTGGTCTGTGCTCATGCTCTCCTATCTCGGGGTGAGAGCCTTCCTGGAGCCACCAAAAGATCCCAAACCCTTTCTTCTGTAATCTGTCCTGCCTGTCAGGGTGCCAAAAGCCACACCAGACCAGGAGCCTGGGCCAAAATTGCTATGTAGACTTGCCCAGAGAAGAGAGCTGGCACAAGGGGCTGTATAAAGTGAGATATGTGAAGCTGCAGGCAAATAGTTTGGTAATCATACACGTAGGTTGGGCTTGGTATTTCTGCTCATCAAGAAAGAAAGAGGCAAAACAGCTTGGGAAAGGTTTGGAGCCTGGTTTGGTGGGAGCTCAGGAAAGCTTCAAGGGGTTAAACAATCATTCTCTGAGGAAGGTTGAGGAGAAGGACTCAGGGATATCCCAGGGAGGCCACAAACACCCTTCCAAAAGAGATTTTCCCAGTGGGGAAAAAAATGACCACATTGCTGGTAATAAATCCCATTCCATGGTGAGGTTCCTGGGGGGAAGAGTGTGTACCTTGCTTAGCAGGGGGGTGTAATCCCTGGGAGGCTGTCACTGGAGCTCACAGCCAGTCCCCCAGTGAACATTTCTGATCAAAGCCTTCCCAAACTGATCTATTTTCAGCCCAACCCACTCAATACCTTGATTGCCACACAGCTCTTTTAGCTGCTCTTAGGTAAACAGGCTGTCGCTCCTTGGCATTTTGCCTCACTAAGCCCAAAAATACAAGTGGCACAGAAAATTAGAGAAGCTGCTCTCCCTCGCCAGGAAAAATGATGCTATTTCTGAAATAAACTGGTTTTAATACACCTCACTGGCCATGCAGGGATAAATATACATAAATACACTTGAACTGGAGGTTCAGCTGTTGACATCTCAGTATGGAGACTGAGACAGAGAGAATTATGTGTCTCACAGGAGATGAAGCACTGCACAGGACACTTTTCACATGTCCTCCCTCAGCCAGCATCCCTGGGGCTGAGCCACAGGCTTGAGCAGATCGAAATCAGAGCTACATCCACGACAGATCTTATTTTTGAGGAATGGCAGGAACACTGGCCAGAGCTGGAAATTGTGTTTTCAGTTTCCCCTCAGTAAGTAAACACAAAGAAGTCAACAACAGATGGAGCATCACATGGAGTTACACAGGTCAGCACAGACTGCAGAGAACCCCTGAGTCTGAAAAAGGAATAATTTGGAGCGGGGGGAGCAGCTGGGAGATTTTTCTGAGAGATTGAGAAAGAAAACAAAAAATACTGGTGTGAGCAACCTCCTCTGCAAGCAGCAGCTGAAAACCCTGGGCTTGTGGAAGGGGACAAAGATGGGCAGGTTAACAGGGCAAGCTGACAGCTCCTGGGTAGGACAGGTTTGAGGGGGGTTATTTGGCTGGAGAGTAGAGAATGCAAGCAAAAAGGTGTTGAACTGATCACAAAATGAGCAGGAATAAAGCAGGCAAAAAGCAGAACAAAACTGGATTTTGTGTAACGAGCAGATAGAAGCTCTGCCAGACAGAGGAGAGATTTCCAGTAGTTTATAGAGTGCAGTGGGGAGTCTGGGGTGAGACATGAGGGATTCAGGTGAGTGAAGCGCTGCAGTAATGGGCTGCAGTGTGGAGGAAGATGAAAGGGAGGAAAGGGAGCAGAGGACACCTATTAATAAAAAAATACCCATTTCCTTTAAGATTTATTGATATCTCAGAGCCTGAGAGTCTCCCATGCCTTTGCATCTTTGTGCTAACATTACCCAAGAGTGGGCAGTGGCAGGGATCTGTGATGAGCCTTTCAGCTCAAGTGGGAAAGAGCTCTCGACGTTAATTTGTAGAAATGAAAAGAAGACTTTGGTTAACAGAGATTTCAGCCTTAGAAACCTGTGCTGCAGTTAGAAATATGGCATCAGTGTTTCTAAAAACTCAGCTGGCCATTGCTGAACATCAAAAATGCAGTCACTCAGCTGGGGACCTCAGGATGGTGGCTGTGGATTAATTCAGCACTGGAGGGAAAATTGATGGTTATCCTGGGACCAGGGTTTGCTGGCAAGTGACATTCAAAGAAAGGACAGCCCCATCTGGTCATGGGGAGAGCAGTGACAGTGCAAAAGGATGAAGTGATCACAGTGGACAAAGAGTAGGTCATGAACTAACCCCAAAGGAGGGGCAGGAGGGTTTTGTTGGGGAGGTGCAGGACTGAGTCAATAGAGGTAAAGCTCATTCCTTGCAGGGTATTAATGAAACAGGTACTGAGACTTTCCCATCAGAAACAATGCTGGGAAGTTGGGGATGGTGAGTCACCAAAATAATGTGATAATAAATGTGATAATAAATATTTATCACAGGGAGAGGGCTAACAAAGAAAAGCTAAAATTGGGAGTGGACTTCATTACAGCTGAGGATTGCTTCCGAGGGGAGAGGATACAGGATACGAGGCTGGCTGACCTCTGGGAGAAAAATGTGATCACAGCAGAGAGCTGGCAAGCAGCTCCAAGGGAATTTGTATTCCAGAGGAGACAGCTTTGGGAACATGGATGCTGACAAATTATTAGGGCACACTTGCAGGGCAGCAGCCTCTATTCCTCACACCACACCTTGTGTGCAGCCAGCAGGTCCTGAGGGGAAAGAGGCACCTTCAGGGCACTGTAACTCATCTGGTCCCACAGGAAATTGGGAGAGCAGGTTCCTGGTCCCCATCAGCTGCTCCATCAGGATTTCAGCAGATTTAAGCAGATGAATGCAGCGCCTGATAGTTTGAAATGTGCTGCTCACGTGGCAAAGGGCGCTGTGAGACAGAAGATGAGCTCCCAGAAGGGTCACTGGTACCTTTAATAGCTTGTGAACCTCCAGGGGTTGGGATTTTCCTTCAGGGGAACTCTCCAGGGGTTGTGATTTTCCTGGTTCCAGCCCGTGCATGCCCACTCGTGCCGTGTAAGGCATGCTGCAGGCAACACCAGGCAATTTTTACCTATCAGCAGCTCTCCATGCAGAGCAAATATTTGCCTTACCATGGCTTTAACGTGCCCATCCCGGCTGTAGCTAAATGGCAGCCACAGAAGAAAGCTGTGCCACCTGGGGAAGAGCTTGTGTGGCTCCAGACTGATCAGAGCATCGGGGGACAAAGTCCGGATGTGGAAGCAACCCAGAAAAACCCTCCGTTTCCAAAGGGGACATTTGACAGGGGCACTGTGGCCTGTTGAGGATGTTTTTGAAGTTCCTGGAGAATTAGTGCTGGGTCTGCTGGTGAATGATGATCGCTGAGAGCGCCCGGTCTCCCCCCGTTCCCAGGCTCGGTTGTTTCTGACACCGCATTGCTCTCGCCAGCGTTTGCAGCCAAATTTCTCGTCCGGTGACCGAGTGTTCCCCTCCGGAAGGGGCTGCTGCGGGAAGCCGCGGTTCCTCGGGCCAGGGTGACATTTGCAGTGACCGAGAGGTCACTCGGAGGAAGAAAACAAAAGCAGCGGCAGCCCCGCCGCGCTCGGCAGCCACGGAGCTGCCCCGCAGAGGGGAGAGTACAAGCGGGGCATTGAAGACCTGCATTTTTCCTCACGCCACATTCCTTCTACTTTTTATAAAATATTTCTTTAAATCATTGGCAAAACTTTTTTCTTCCTTTCCTTTCCTTTCCTTTCCTTTCCTTTCCTTTCCTTTCCTTTCCTTTCCTTTCCTTTCCTTTCCTTTCCTTTCCTTTCCTTTCCTTTCCTTT